>OZ037780.1:5773891-6308891 GCA_964035525.1 Porites cylindrica | reverse complement strand
ATGTCCAGGAGCCTTGTTAACGCTAAATGATTTAACAATGTTACTAAAAACGATGACCGTTAGTGGTTGCAACAAAATGGACTCAGAAAGAGAACGACACAAGAAATCGTTAGGCAAAGAATTTGTGGGCAAGATTTTACTTGACAAATTTGATGTGATGTTGGTGAAGTTATCACAAAAGTCATTAGCTATGTCAACAGGATTACTGATTTTCACTCCGGTTTTGGAGAAGCTTGCAGGATATGGTGCTTTAACATTTTGCCTGTTGATCACTTCATTAAGAATTTTCAAAGTTTGCTTTAAGTTAGATCTAGCCATGTCTAATTTTTTGTCATAATAATTTCTCCTGGCTACATAAATGAGACAAGTTAATATATTTTTTAATTTCTTGTAGTTGGATTCACGCTCTTGAGTAGGTCTTTTAAAGAATAGTTGGTAAAGTCTAGATTTGGTTTTACTAGATTTCAAGAGTCCAGTTGTCAGCCACGGATTATGCATAGTTTTCAAGCTTTTTCCTTGATAGAACTTTTATGGAAAGCTTTTGTTGTAAAACTCAGTAAATTTTCACAGGAACCCATTATAGGTGGCATTAGCATCAGCATGGTTCAAAGAATTCCAATCAAACTCACACAAAAGGTTGTTAAAGGAATAAATATTCTGACTAGAAAAGTTGCGAATGCCGACCCTTTTCTTAGACTTGTTTGAAGAAGAATAAGCTTTGGTGTAAGAAAGCGTGAAGATTGGTAAATGGTCGGAAAGATCATTTATAATGAGACCATTGTCACTCGGGCAGAAATATTGTTCGTAAAAATTTTATCAACCAGGGTGGTGCTGTGCGAAGTAATTCGTGTTGGTTTCGAATTTAGCGGGTAAAGCATGTGAGAAAATAACGTGTTAATGAACTCATTTGTAACTGAATGTGAATCAGTATTCAGGAGGTCTAAATTAAAATCACCCATTATATAACATACTTTGTTGACCCTAGTTACCCGATCAAGCTGCAGCTGAAATGATTCCAAGAATTCATGCAGATTATGAAAGGGGGGCGATAGACTGTACCAATAATCAATTTTTTTTCCATGCGGGTTTATAGTTTCAACAAAAACAGAATCAAATAAGGCTGAGTTTGAGGAGCACAAATCATACATAATATTAAAGTTGATACTGTCGCGTATTTAATATAGACCTGGGCCTCCACCAAGCCTACCCACTCTGTTTTGATGAGATACAACAATAGGCAGTAATGTTCACCTTGTAATAGACTAAGTTGTGACGTTAAAGCACTTATGTGCACCTATGTGCAGGTCACATTGTAATAGACTCACAAGAAATGAGTTAAACAGCCGATCACGACATGCGCTCATTCAATCCTGTACCTCAAATCTCAATTCTTCTTCTCAGTGGACTCTCTTTGAGCTCAACTTACATCACCTGGGGGGTGGGGGGGTGGGGGGGGGGCACAACCTAGTATATCAAAATAAAATTTATATTATGATAATTTAAAGAAAAACTTAACATAAACTTTATTAAAAATCTAATATAGATTTTACTAACAACATAGTTTTTCCAAGCTTTGATTCCCATCTTTTAGAGGTGATATTTGAAGTGGGTTTGTGTGTGTGTGTGTGTGTGTGTGTGTGTGTGAGTGTCTGTAGTAGGACCAGTGTCGCATCTGAATGAGTGAAATGCGGAAAGAGGGCAAAATTGTCCTTCATCCCTGTGTATGTTTTATATGCTGTATATGGAGTTAAATTTAAACTATCGATCGAGGTGAGACATGAGACATGAGGGCAGTTGAATCAAAGATTTTTTAGGGTACTTAGCATAATTTTTAATTTTTTTCCGGGTTAGTCTTTCAGCCCAACTTTTTTGTATTATTGTTGTTATATTTTTCTCAACTTCAAGGTGTTGGGAAAACTGGAGGTTTTGTTTCAGAGTTAAACTTGAACTTAACCTTTTTTTTTGTGGTGAGGCCACTTATTGCATCCCATCAAGTGAAACTTGCTTTTAAACATGGCAATTCCACAATGCAGAAATCCAGCCTAACAGTTTTAGTGCAAAACAGTATAGATCTCAATTATTAATTCGTGAATAATTAATCTAAATTACAACCTTTTTTGCAGTTCCCATTAAAAAGGTATTTTTACATGTCTTTGGCAGTGGTGAAATTATTATTATTGTTATTTATTTATTTATTTTTTCACAGAATTAGAACCTTACAGGGTAATATTTCAGTGAAAGTGAAAAGAAATTCAGACAGAGAAAACTTGGAAAATTTCAGCTGTCAAAACTAAAAGTCACATTTTTTTCCTACTTTTAATACCCTCATATTGTGTAATTGAATGAATTGCATTTTTTTAGCATAAAAACAGTGACTTTTCATTTAGCAGCATCCATTAGAGGAATTTAAAAACGTTTTTTCCGTATCTTTCACAGGAGTGATATCTTTGATACCCAACTTGAAAAATTTCACTTGTTTTATTTTGTCCAATAGTTCCCTAAATCTACCATTAATATGTCTTAACTTTGACGTTAAAATTCTTAAGAATATTTATTAAGATGACAGATTGCATATGAGTGAAGGCCAGTAAAGAGAGTTGAATGAAGAAATTTTTAAGGTTCTTAGGAGTAAAGAAACTCTCCTTTTAACCGGCCTTTAACAATAATAAAAAATTGTTTAGCGATGTGAATAGTTTCTTTTCATATTTGCAATTTGAAACACAGACGACATAAACAGTTAGTCGATAGTTTGTTTTGTGTTTGGCACCTCATCATTGAACAAAGAGGGCTTCTGTTTGTTTTGTTTTCTTTCTTACCGAGGTAAACTTTCAGTTGCTACGTAATGTTATGTTGAACGTGACGTATTAATGCAAACTAAGGATTTCTTCAACTGAGCTTGTTTTAGAGTAGGAAAACATACAATCCTTGCCAAAACGTTTACACTTTGTCTTTCATAATAGAAAATGCAATTCAAGTTAACCTCCCTCCCGCCTGAACAGTGTTGGGTGTTAGAAGTCAAACACCTTTTACATGTCTTGAACAGGTTATGGAACTCAACTTTGCTTTGGGGGGAACGTTGGTTGGCCGTTTGTTGGTGTTTTGTCCATTAGCTACAAATTCTTTACAAATAAAAACACGTGAAAAAGGAAATGTCGTCCTGAAACCTTTTGGCCAGGATTGTAGAATAATGTGGATGTCCAGTTTTAATTGTCCAATTTGTACTAAAACCTTGAACTTAGTAGTAAAATACATGTAGCTGTCAAGCTTTGCAATGACAAGCCATCGTATCTTGCATAAATAAACTTTGTAATAACAGGTCATCTCTCTTAGGAACAAAATAGCTGGTCTAATAACCTGCCATGGCACTCCGTAATGAAATAGCCTGTCGCACTTTGTAATAACCACCATCGCTCTTTGTGATTAATTTGTTAATGGGCCATTGCACTTTGAATAGCCTGCGAAGCTGCGTGACAGTTTTGTTGATTATAGGCCATCTACTTAGGCTACACTTAGTACAAAATTAAGGTAGCTGTCATACTTTGTAATGACCACCATCACAATTTGTTACAAACTTGAAGGTAAAACTCTTTTATGGGGTGATAACTCTGATTATCATCTTTCGTTATGGATTATAATGAAGGGAAATTTCAGCTTTGTATATTGCATCTATGTTGTCAATATTGTAGCATTAATTTTTATTTTGCTGTTACTTACCATCTCTACAGATAAAGCTTAAGATTGTTTCCTTATCTTCGACTGTAGTTTTTCACCATTTTCTATGGTGCAATTTTCCATATTAAAAAAGAAAAAAGAAAAAAAACAGCGTTGAAGAGGTTAAGAATTTCTTATAATGTTGTCATTGGTCAAAAAATGTACAAAATGTTGTTTACTTTCAATGTTTTACTGGGTTTTAGATGCCATTTACCCTGTTCAATAAGAAAATGGAAAGGCTCTTAAAATAATATAAACTTTGTGTACTTTTTACCACATCATTTCATGTTTGCAGTTTTAGTTGACGATGTCAACTATTCACTAGCTAAAGTTAAGTGCTGAAGTAAAGGATTACACAGTGATAAGGCGATACAAACAAGATACATAGGCAGAGTCACTCTAGAACTTTTAATGTACCATCATCACTGTGCTTTGAAACGAAGGCTTGTGTTACTGAAAAAACAATTCTAATGGTTTTTGTTTTTGTTATATTGTTTTCTTTAAATCACACACTGCATGACTGTCTTTTAATACTGATGAAACTATTGGTTATGTTATGAAGAGTCTATTGTCTTTTTATTTGTAACTTTAATAGCTTGAAAATGTACTTCCCCAAGTGTGAACACTAGGCACTGGTTTGTCCTGAGAAGCATTATCAACCGTCCTGAAGGACTCGTAGTTTGTTCATGATAGTGTTTCGTATCTGTTTCATCTTCCAACAGTAGATCAGTGGATTAAGGGTTGAATTAAGAAAGGGAAGGGTTATAGTGTAAAACTGCAAATGCTGTACATGGATCCTTGGTTCGGAAATGGCCGTGGTAATAAATAAGCTACAAATATGTGGCAAATAGCAAACTATGAAAACCAGGTACACGAAAAGCGATGCCATTGCAGATTTCCTTTTCCTCTGAACACTCTCTCGTTGGCCAGTCTGCAAGACTTGCGGGACTTGATTTTGGTTTATGTGGCGTCTTAGAGTTAGGTAAAGTTTAACGTTCAGGGAAGTTACATTTATAATGCAAGCAGAAAAAATAACAATGAAAACTACGTACATGATATTTTTTGGGATGAATAACCTGATCAGTGAAATAAGTGCACTTATCACCCAAATTAAGATCACGGCAATAGCAATACGCTTGTATGTCACAAGTTCCTGGTATCTGAGGTGAAGGTGAATGGCCAAAAATCTGTCTGCACATAGCGCTGTGACACTAAAAAGTGATGCAAAGAGGAAGAAATTCACCGGGATAAGAGTCATGATATATATGACACTGTATGTTTCATTGGTTTCATTTGCTTGTCTTGAGTCCATAGCAAGATATCCAACAAACATTGGCTGAGCTAGTAAACCAATACCAAGATCAGAAACAGCCAGGCTCAGTAGCAATGTCTTAAAATTTCTTGACAAGGACGAAGTTTTCATGATCACGCAGATTGCTACAATGTTCAAAATGGTGGCAGTGTAAGAGAAGTTCGCGTTTAAGATGCAAAGTGTAAGATATGGCCAATCCATTTGTTGCTTTGTATGGGTTTGTGGTGCTTGAAATAAGCAAAACTCTTATCGGACTTTGAAAACGTTTGATGTATTCAGAATGTCAGTAGAATCAGTTTTCTAGAACTGATCTGACCAGAGCCTTAACACGGATTGACCAGCGTTTAGAGAGTGTCAAGACTTTCCATTGATAGTAAGACTTTGATAAGCAGTTAACTTAACTATGATGAAACATTAAATTTTGTAAACACACTACTACTGTTGACTGGGCATTGCAGTGTTGCAAAGCAGATGTTTCACTTGTTTATAAGATGCTTTGAATAATTCTTATATATATTTTTGTTAACGTCAAAGCAATTAGAAAACAGCTGTTTTTGTTTCAATCAATCAATAATTTATTTACCCACGTTATCATCTAAGAGCACAAGTGCTCGTTCAAAATACGAACATGCATTAAGTCTACAATTTTATTTTTTTTGTAATTTTTATATTTTTTTTATATTCATGTATACATAGATTATAGATTATATGTACATATTATTATTATTATTATTTTAATACTAGATTTTTATTATAATTATTATAATAAAAATCTAGTATTAAAAAAATAATAATGATAACATGCATATATAATCTATAATCTATGTATACATGAATATAAAAAAATAAAAAAATTACTAAAAAAAATATAAATATAAAAATTACAGCTGAGTTGACCTTAGCTTACACTTAAAAATATTAGCACTATCGGCAAGCTTGACATCTTCTGGAAGTTTATTCCATAGTTGAGTGCACTTGTAAGTTAAAGAGTTCCTCATAAAATTAAGATTAAATTTGGGAACTCAAAGATTAACACCATTTCCTCTTAAATTGTAAGACATTTCTCTTATGCTAAAAAAGTCTCTAATGTATTTCAGCCCTATATTCCTAATGCATTTAAATAATGGGATCAGGGATTGCTGCTTTTTCCTACACTCCAACGTGTCCAACTTACATATATTTAAGAGTTCTTGGTGGGACAATGATTTCCCATGCCCTGTCAGAGTCCTTAATACATGTATTATAATATTGATTGGCATCTTCAATTTTATTGGTGTGGACTTTTCCCCACCCCTAACAGGAGGGGACTACAGTATTCTAGGTGTGGTAAAATGAAAGACTTGTATAATGCTAGCATAATGTCCATAGGTACAAAATGCCTAATTCTCCTAAGTGCGCCGGTCTTTGCATACGTCTTTTTTAGCTGACTAGAAATATGCTCTGTAAAGTTTAACATGCCATCAAGTTCCACGCCCAAGATTCTAATAGAGGGAAGTTTAGTAACAGCAGAACCATTCAAAGTCAAGTCAAAATCGTACTTGCGGGGACCGATTGGAAGGGCTTGCATCTTGGCATTGTTTATCAACAAATAGTTTGCATCAAACCACTCCGACAGGTAGCTGAGACCCCGGTTCACAACAAATTGCAGGGCAATGGGAGAGACATCTGATGCATACAGAGTCGTGTCATCAGCATTTAATCTCAAAGACACGTCCGGGACCACATAATTCAAGTCATTAATGAATATATTAAACAACAGTGGCCCAAGGAGGGGCCCCTGTGGAAGCCCTTCCCTCGACTCTGAATAACTTGAGCACACACCGTGCAAACAAACCCTCTGTTTATGACCCAGTAGACAGGATGACATCAAACTCAACTTAGAATTAATCACTGGAAAACTTTTCCGAACCTTTTTTTTTCTTGCTGGGCCACTTAATTGCATCTGATCAATCGAAATGGCGAAAGAAATCTATAGGTTAAGGTATCACTTCTACAAATTGACAAAACTGCCCAACGATTTTAATACAAAAATAAGAAAAGTTTTGCAATGTGTAAGATTGACAACACAAACAATAATTGGTCAACAGTCTGTCTCATGTTTTGCCCTGCATTATTTTAACAAAGTGGGCTTGGAAAATTATTGTTTTCTTTTCTTTGATGGGAGTTGAAATATCTATAGTTTAATCGATGGTATATTGCTGTATTTGGAAGATGTGTCAGTTGGTGGTGAAAAGTTAGCCAAGGGATTGAAGCCAATCAAAAAAGGCAAAATATTTTGAATTTTTTTTTCAATGTAAGCACTATGCCGAATAGCTTTTTGTGCTGACATGAATAGCAATCTGGTTCAGTATGAACAGCAACGGCACTGAACTGGACAAGTCATTAACATACATCCAACATCATACTGGAGCAGTTGCCGAGAGGGTTTGGTGAACTTAATCCCAAATAAATCCACACTTCAGGTTTTTGCTTCCATGTCAGTGGGTTCCAGTCGTCGGTGCTAGTTGTTTTATTCTGCCACAGTCTGAATACTTGTTCACGCTGTGACAAAGAGTGGCAGAAATGAATCCGACATGTGACGAACTACTTTATTATGTGAACGGAAGCCCTACAATGGTTGTGTGCATGATAGATTGATCTACTGTTTTACCCGTTTTTCGGGGCATTTTTCCAAAATATACACAAGTATGTACTTGTCAACTGCAGTTTTCTTGCCAAAGAACATTTTCACGACAGTATCATTCTGATTTAAAAGTAATTATACTAAATTTTCAGTGATTCTGAGATTTTGATTCATATGTGTTGATTTTATACAATTCGATAGTTTTAGTTCTGAAAATTTACATGCTCCCTCTAAAACTGCCTGAGTTATAAATTTGGTCCATTATGGAGGCAAAGAAACAATTCATTTGTTACTGACGACGTATAGTCAACATTAATAGTACTAACTAATAAGAACCAATGACATATCTTTGATCTTCAGATCGAAATAGTCATGGCACTTCACACAAAAACACGTTACTTTATGCGATTTCCTACAAAAGAAACAAGTTAAACTTCCGCTCACTCGATTGCTGCTTCAATCCTGTACCTCAAGTCTTCTTCACAGTGAACTCTCTTAAGAAAAGATATTCTGAGCTAAACTTACAACCTAGTGTATCAAATAAAATTTATAGATAATGAAAAAAAAATTGACAAAAACTTTATAAAAAATCTAAGTACCTTGTCCTTATTACATGAAAATTTTCATGACACGTTAATTTTGCGAATTTGGCGGTAGAAAAAAATCGCAAAATTTAAGTTGTGTGAACAATGAGTGTCGCGAACGTAAGATGATGTGAAAATTAAGTGACTCACATGTCCATAATCAAGAAAGAATGAGTTTATGACCACTGAAACATTTGCAAATCACATTTTTTTACTTTTCTGATGAATGTTTGGTGTAAATGGATGTTGTGGTCAGTTTACTCAAGAACAATAATTCACGTACAAGCATGAACTGCTTGGTTTTTCTTAATTTTGACATTATTGTTCGTTTGATATAAAAGTCGTATTATTTAATTCAAAGACATTAAATAATACCAAAATATGAAATTTTCGCAAAATCGCGAAAGAAGTCTTAGTGTTTAACAAATGATCATCACACAGGACTGTCTTTTAACCTAGAGAAAGTCAGTTTTGGACTTCTAGTTGACCTCTGAAGAAATTCGTGTTCCAATGATCTTGGCCCTATCTCTTGCGCTCCACTGTTCGGTTCTGCTTGGTCTGCCTGTTGCAATGTTTTTTGCTGTATGGATCAGGGACCCCTGTCCTCTCTTGTGGCCTTTATTCTGATTGCTAATCGCTTCAGCATACTTGTGTGCCAGGTTTGTGCGGGATTTTCTGAGTTGCTTGTGATCATGTCAGATTACTACCGTGCAGGGTGGTTACATAGCAGGATCTTGGAGCAGGGTTTCCAACAACCTCATCATAGATCCAGAATGTGGACTGTGTTGTTTGGCTTAGGAATAACACACGCTTTCATGCCGACTAAAAACTCCTTTAGTAGGTTTAAGCCTGCTTGTCATAATAATAATAATAATAATAATAATAATAATAATAATAATAATAATAATAATAATAATAATAATACAAAAATAAGTGAATAAATAATAATAATACAAAAGCTTACATTGCACTTAATTACCTTGTCTCTAAGCTAAGTGCATTACACAATTCTAAGAAACCTAGTAAAAAGTTGAGAAGGACTAATGATATCTAAAATCTAAAAATGCAAAACAGTAGGGTGCAAAGAAAGTCAGTTTTACAGCCTGCCATTCGGGCAAGCTGTAGCTAGTATGTACTAGCCCACAAGTCATTTCAACTAGCCCCAAAACACTTTTTGATTAGCAGGATTGATTACAATCCTTCTGTAATTTGAAGTTCCCCCAAAAAAACAGCACTTGCCCGTCGGGCAAGTTAAGAACAAAAATCACTAGCCCGATAGCAAAATCCACTAGCCCCGGGCTATCGGACATGACTTTCTTTGCATGCTGAACAGGTTTGCAAGAATTTATAGTAATTAATAGAAATAAAGATAACATTACAATTCAACAAATTCAGCCAAAAACTTCTCTAAATCACCATGTTTTTGTGACTGTGAATCTCTGATTTTTATAAAAAGAAGGAGTTCAAAGAAGAGAATTCAATTTATAGTTTTAAACCAATAGTGAAACTGTGAAGCACCGAACAAAAAAAATAGTATTGATGTTAGTGAGAGTAAAATTCTTATAGATGCCACAATTCCATTTTAAAGCCTTGGGAATATGAGGAAATGAAGAACCCAGACGAGAAGGTCAATATAGAGGCTTTCCTTTATGCAAGAAAGCTGTATTTAGTGGGAGGGGTTGCTCACCTTTATATGGGTGAATAATAGGCCTTATCACGGTTTTCGACGCCATCTTGATGAGTAGGCAAACGCGTCAGAAATTACAGTGTTTGTATGAGAATCTAATGTCGAATACTTTCTGTAAAACAGCTGTTCTGAAAAAAATATGAACTGTAAACTAAAGCTACACAGCAAAGGATTTTACTATCAAATTTTGGGGGCCGTTACTCTACTTAAATTTCTCCAGATGCTTGCGTTAGAGTTTACATAATTATATTTGTCTGCACTTTTTCCTGGGTGGAAAATTTTACAGGCATATGTACAGAAAATTTTAAAAGTGGTTCTAGCACATGTAGCTGCATGTAACAACCTCACAATTTTTAAGTAGAATCGTTAGGAGCTTAGTTTACAATTCATATTTTTTTTCAGAAGAGCCGCGTTAGGGAAATTATTCAACCTTAGATTCTCAAAAAAACACTGTCAGTAATGTCTCACATGTTTGCCTACTTGTCAAAACCTTGATAACGCCTATAACCAAAATATGTTATCCAACATCATAAATTATTCTAAGCAATGATGACATGATTCACACCTATGTAAACCGGATGACTAGGATGAATTGATCGACTACAATGACTGGGGTAACTGGAATGATGAGGATAACAGACTGTTATTACTGGGATCATTGTGATAACTGTGATGGCTAGGGTGATTGAGATGACTAGGGTGACTGATAACAAGAATGACTAGGATAAAATGACTGGGACAACTGGGATGACACTAAGGATAACTTAGAATACTAGGATGACTGGGATGACTAAGATAATATGGATGACCAGGGATGACTGGTCTGAATTGGTTGGTTAGGCTGACTGTGATGACTGTGATGAATGAGATCTAGTAGCTGAAGTAGGGCACAATTATGCAAATATAGGGTGCTGTTTTCAGTGTAAAACTGTTTTTAAACAAGATCGTAGCTTGTTGGTGTATTAATTGGCAACCAATTTACGATTTTTACAACTTCCTGTTATGTCATTTCATAAACAGTTTTTATTTTTAAACTTACAACGTAATCTCTCCTTTAATCAAGAAACCTGAAAAAGATTTGCGCTTTAACGATGATTGTGGGAAGGGGGATTTGGAAAATTGTGCAATGCCCTTTCTTCAGAAATCCTAGCTATACCCCTGTGTTTTATTGCTGAGGGGTATTAATGTTTGTTATCGTACTTGAGCTGAGAGTTAATTCTCTACCATAGAGTTAATGGTTTAAGAACAAGCATTGTTTAGATTTGGTCATTAGACATAAAGCAGATATTATATGTGATATCCAAACGTCTATAAGTGGGTTTAAGAAATGAGTGACAGCCATTAGTTTTTAAGCTATTCTGCCATTGAATGGAACATTATCAGTCCTGACATTATTTCAAATCACCATTTTCCAGCTCATTTATTGTTTCCACTTTTTAAATCTAAATGGTTGATTTTCTCCATGTAGGGAATGTTACCATACTTTATTCATGTTCATAAGGTGTTTATTTCGATTGCAAGAAGTATTGAGATTTATAGCAAGAAGTGGTAATCATATTGTCACCAGTTTACAATTGTTGATAAGAATGGTTTGTTTAATTTTTTCAGGCAGAAAAAGAAAACAAACGAGGCAAGCTGGTCAGAGATTAATAGAAATGGAGGAGAGTGTGGATTTAGAGGAC
This sequence comes from Porites cylindrica, assembly GCA_964035525.1. Lineage (NCBI taxonomy): Eukaryota > Metazoa > Cnidaria > Anthozoa > Scleractinia > Poritidae > Porites > Porites cylindrica. The sequence goes on along the minus strand of OZ037780.1, from coordinate 6,297,292 downwards.
AACAGCATCACAGTCTAGGAATTACAACTGGTTGGTACGTAGGAATAATTTATTATTTATAGCTACCCTACTTCATTACAGAGACTTGGTTTTAGGTCACTCTGTCTATGACCAGCCTGGGAGATCACTAAGGGTGCTTTTCATTTGTTAGAACTGACTGGCCAGACCATTCCCGTTGCAATGAGAATTTGACCTTCAATCAAATTATTCAGTCAGATAAGTCAAATGCTAAATACAGACAATTCTCATTCTAGTGGACACTGCAGGGACCTCAAGTTAGTGTCTTCATTACCCAGAGTCGGTTATAGCGAAAGTTTAGTGTGGCTAAATGTAATTTCTAAAGGCAAAGTTAAATTGCAAGCCAGTGCAGTCAGCAATCTCCTCCTCAAGCGTACGTGATCTGTGGGGTGACCACAGGGGCCTTTTGCTTATCTTGTGACTTGCGTTGCATCTCATGCTGGCATCTTTGAGCTGATCTTTGAGGATCTGTTGCTTAGCGAATCTTTGCGGATTCTGGCTCCCAGCCCGTCCCTCCCCTTCTGTGCATTGGTAAATATGGGGGTCAGGTGATTATTTTCCACTGAAGTCTTTCAGTGTGACAGTGCCAGTTGACAGCTGCATGCAGGGGTGGTTCCCACTTGCAGGGTTACCATGGATACCTTCATGCTATGCTTGAGGCACTCAGGCTCCCGTCCAACTTTTAAGGCACCAGTTCTCAAGCTCATCTATTGGCAATGAGTTTAATTTCAGGCAAAACATCTGTAATTCATTTTTGCCTGTAATTTTGCTGCTATCCATATTATTAGGGTGTGCGTTATAGCAGGGTGTCTGTAAGGCAAGAAGGAGATGATTTTTCAGCAAAAACTCTTTGTAAAAGTTCTATTTCATTGTCACAATGACCAGTCCGGCCAAGGTCCAGCCAGCCAGTTCTGACTTTTGGAAAGCACTCTGAGTGTGGGGTTAAGCTGGCTCAGGGTTTTTCTCTGATGAGGAAGTGGACATTTGCAGTGGTTATAATCACCCAGCTGTTGTTGTCCAGCCATTTTTTTTATTAGTAATTGGAGACAACATGGCCGAGCAGGAGTGGATAATTAAGTATTTATTATTATTATTATCATTATTATTACTATCTTATTAACTTAAAAAATTAGTGTTTTTTGAGATAGATCATAGTCATCACAAGCCAATGTAAAGCTGTTATCAGATCACAAAATTTAAAAAGTACGAAAGTATAAAAAGATAATACTGCAGGCAATTCTTTTCATTAAAATTTTTTAATGAATTTTGAAAAGAAGCAAGACTTCATTTATTTATTTTGTTAGGAAACGTTTTTTGCAGAAAAATAGACATCCATCTATAGGTACTGTAGGGAGGCTAGTTCTTCCTCTCTACCTGACAATCAAATTTACCTGTATTATTTCTTGTATCTCAGGCCATTTAACAGGACCCCTTCCACTTGGTGATGTTCCGGGAGATTCTTTGCCCATCACAAGTTGGATATCGAAAACATTTCTTCAATTAAAGGGATGACATCCCAAGAAGCAGAGGGATCATGGTCCTCCATTGGTGATTCCTGGCATTTCAGGTATCACTTTTTTGTAACTTTCTTAACTGTTATGAGACTATTAAATTTTGTTTAGGATTTTTCCAGAGGTACACACAATTCCAAATCCCACTGTTTCCCCCTTTAAAGTATGAAATCTTTTTCAGGCTCCTTCATTAAATCATCCCACTCATCCTACCCATCCAATTTATTCCAGTCATCCTATTCATCCTAGTTATTCAAGCCAATCCAAGAGTCCTAGTCAACCTAGTAGTCCCAGTCATTGCAGTCAGTCACCCTAGTCACTCCTGTCACCCCAGTTGCCCCAGTCATCCCAGTCAGTCTAGTCTCACCTGTCATCCCTGCCATCTTAGTTATGCCAGTCAACCCAGTCATCCCAGTCTTTTTAGTCATTCTAATTATCCCACCCACCCTAGTTGTCCTAGGCAACGAGGTCACCACTGTCGTGTCTGTCTCCTTAGTTATCCCAGTCAACCCAGTCTCCGTAGTCATCATAGTTATCCCAGCCATGTCAGTCATTCCATTCATCACAGCCACCCCATTTATCCCAGTCATTCCTGTTATTCAACATACCCCTGTCATCAGAGCTATCCCAGTCACCCTAGTCATCTCAGTTATCTCATCACCCCATTTCATTTTAGTCATCCCAGTAATTCTACTTTTCTATTTCATCACAATCATCCCTGTCACCCGTTATCACTGACAGTAAACCAAGTCATCCTATTCATCGTAGTCTTGCCAGTTGTCCTAGCTGTTGCAGTCATCCAGTTATCCAAAGCATCCCAGTCATCCTAGTTATCCCAGTTATTTCAGCCATCCAAGTCATTTCATTATTATTCATCCTTTTCATCCTAATCATGCAAATTATCCCGGTCATCCTGGTTAACTCAGTTATCTCAGTAACCCTAGTCATCCAAGTCATCCTAGTATCCCACTCATTCCACTCATCCTTGTCATCCTAGCCATTCCAGCAATTCCAGGCATCCAAATTATTTCAGTCATTCTAGCCATTCTAGTCATCCTTTTTATCCTAGTCATACCAGGCACCCTCGTCATCTCAGTTATCTCATCATCCTACTTGTCCCAGTTTTTTTTTAGTTATCCCTGTTATCACAGTCATCCCAGTCACCTAGTAAGTCATCCTAATCATCCGAGTCACTCCCATAATCCCTGTCACCCCATTTATCCCAGTCAACCTAGTCCTCCTCTCCATCCCAGTGGTCCTAGTCTTTCCAGTCATCCCAGTTATCCAAGCCACCCCAGTCACTCCAGTTAATTACAAGAATTGAAAGGACACAGAGGCATACTACTAAACATATTCTCAAATTGCCTTTTTCTTGCACAATTTCGTACATGAATAGACTTAAATCTTTGGCTCTGCTTCCATTAACATTCTGGCACGAGTATCTAGATATGTTTTTTTTTTTTCAAAATCATTCATGGTCTCATATCGGTGTGAATGATTTTAAACAGGCAATGGTAGAGTATTACAACACTGCCTTAAGACTCAAATCTCTCATTGGTATTCTTGAAAAATGCGTGAATTTTTTGTTCAAAAAAGGGTATGAACATCAGATATCAGACATCAAAAATCGGACACCGGACATGTGACATCGAAAATCAGGCACTGGGCATCAGACGTCAGAATCAGATATTGGACATAAGACATCAGTCATCGGGCATCGGACATTGGACATGGGATATAGAACATGGAACATCAGACATCGGACTTAAGACATCAGAAATCGGACATTAGACATCAGACATCCAACAGTCATACAAGAAATCAGACAAGAAATCAAACAAAACATGAGACAAGATATCGAACGAAAAATTGGACAAAAAAAATAAGAAGAAAAATGTACCAAAAATCGGACAAAATATCTTACAAGAAATCAGACAAGTTGAACAAAAAATGAGAAAAACTAGCGGACAAGTAATTGGACAAGAAGTCGGACAATAAAATGGGACATGGGACATCAGACATTGAAAATCGGACATTGGACATCAGACATCAGATATTAGGCATCAGACATCGGACATGGAACATCAGACATCGGATATCGGACATTAGACATTGGAGATAAGACATCAGCCATCAGATATTGGATATAAGACATCAGACATCAGACAGTTGGACAAGAAATTAGACCAAAAATATCGGACAAAAAAATCAGACAAGAAATCTGACAAAAAATCTGACAAAAAATGGGAAAGCAGATCAGGCAATAAATCTTACAAGTAATCGGACAAAAAATTGGACAAGAAAAATCAGGCAAAAAATCGGACAAGAAATTAGACAATAAATTGGGCAAAAAATCAGCAATAAAAAATCAGATGATAAATCGGCCAAGAAAATATTGGAAAAAAATTGGACAAAAAAGTGAACAAAAAATCAGACCAAAAAAATATTGGACAAAAAATCAAACAAAAAATCGGACCCCAAAATTGGACAAAAAATGGGAAAAAAATCGGGTTAGATATCTTACAAGAAATTGGACAAAAAATGAACAAGAAATCGTACGAAAAAATCTGACAAGAAATTGAACAAACAATCGGACAAACAATCAGACAAGAAGTCAGACATGAAATTGGACAAAAAAATCGGAGGAAATATTGGTCAAAAAATCGGAGAGGAAATTGGAGAAGAAATAGGACAAAAAAAAATCCAACAAAAAATCGGGCAAGAAATCAGGCCAAAAATCAGACAAAGAACTGGACACGAAATCAGACAAAAATGAGACGAAAATTGGCCAAAAATATCTGTCAAAAAGTAGACAAAAAATTGGTTCGAAAAATTGAACAAAACATCAGAGAAGAAATAAGACAAAAAAGTCGAGAAGAACAATTCTTAATCTTTTATAGGGTTTCTCAGGATAAACTGAATTAAAACAGTTGAATTGGTAAGGTCAGTAAAATCAGTTAATATAGTCCATTGTCTGCCAACATGTCAAGCGTGGGGCTAAAGGCTCAAACTTCCTTCAAAGAGTAAGTGAGAGTGAGTTAGAGAGTGCATGCATAAGCAACATAAACATCACTGTAGTCAATAAATCTGCTTCTCCCCAACGTGACTTTCAAAATTGGTGCAAAAAGTAGTGTTGCAGAAAGTCTCGACAGGTTCTTTGAAGATCCAGGGTTGGTTGTCATGACAACCAATGCTCTGTTGACAGTAGACCAATGTTTTACTTTTCAACAAGAGCCATATGGGGCTCTTGTTTCCAAAATGTGCTTCTGCCATTTTTCTTATAAGTCATCTTATATCATCATGTGAAATGCTGGAAAATTCAATGGTCACAGCATGACTATTGTGCACTCACACTGACAAATCTGCCTCCATTTGTTTCTGGAGTCAATTTAATAAAACTTTTACAAGTGTAATTTAAAAGTGTAGCGATTGTTTTAGTGTCAGAAAACAAAAGCTACAATTGCAAATTAATGTTAAATGCTTGTGCCATGGCCTAGCAATGAATGGTAAAGAAACTTACGAAATATCAGTGCACTTGCAAAACTCTTGCACATGCACAAATTTTGAGATGTAATCAACTTTTCATTGCACATGCAGAAAATTGTTGGTAGTTGTTTTGGCTAATTTTCTGATATCCTCAATTTTGCTGCCTCTTCGTTTAGTGTTTTGGCTACTTTTATAGAAAGGTAAATACAACAAAGCGTTTTTCTAATAGAACATTAAAACTCACAGACTCAAGTCTCTGATTGGAATCCTTGAAAAAATATCCTTCAATTTTTTGTTCAAAAAAAGATGCAACCCCCCCCCCCCCCTGCAACCTAGTCATTCCTGGCATTCTAGTTATCCCTGTTATCCTCTTGTCCTAGTTATTCTAGTTATAGTCATCCCAGTCATCCTTGTTGTCTCAGTTATCCCAGTAACCCTAGTCATCCGAGTCGTCCTATTATCCTACTCATTCCAGTCACTCTAGTCATCTCAGTCACTCCAGTTATCCCAGTCACCCCAGTTACCCAAGTCATCCCAGTCATCCTACTCATCCTATTCATCCTAGTCATACCAGATACCCTAGTCTTGTTAGTTATCTCATCACCCTTGTCATCCTAGTCACCCCAGTTCTTCTACTTATTCTTTCCATCACAGTCACTTATCCCAGTCATCCCAGTCACCCTAGTCATCACAGTAATTCTACCTATCCTTTTCATCTCAGTCACTCCAGTCATCCCGATCATCCTGGTTATTCTAGTCATCCCAGCAGCATAAATCATCCCAGTCATCCTGGTTATCTCTCAGTTATATCAGTCATCCAAGTCATCTAAGTCATCACAGTTTTTCTAGTTATCCCTGTAATCACAGTTATACCAGTCATCCCAGTCACCAAAGTCATCCTAATCATGGTAGTCATCCCAGTCATCTGTGTCACCACAGTCATCCCAGTCAACCCAGTCCTCCTAGTCATCTCAGTAATTTTAGTCCTCCTACTCATTCCAGTCATCCATATCATTCCCAGTCATCCCAGTCACCCCAGTCATCCTATATCCTAGTCTTCACAATTATTGCATCCACTGGCTTGCCATCCTAATCATCCCAGTCATCCTAGTCACCCCAGTCACCTCAGTCATCTTAGTCATCTCATTTATCCCAGTCATTCAAGTCACCCCGGTCACCTCAGTCATCTAAGTCATCTCATTTATCCCAGTTACTCCAGTCATCTTAGTCATCTCAGTTTACCCAGTCATTCAAGTCACCCTAGTTACCTCATTAGTCATCTTGATCAGTGCAGTCAGTCTTGCAGTCTTTTTTGGGGGATGCACATGTGCACCATGAATACAGGTAGAACCACTCCCCAGAAGTCTTTTACATTTGTGACTTAATCTTAGACATTGAATTCAAAAAATACCCCCATGCCAAAAGTCAGCAAGGAGTCATAAATAAGTGAACAATTGAGTGAAAATGAATTCTTATTTTTTTCTCAGGCTGAAAAGAAGAGCAGATTTGGCAAACTGGTTAGCAGTTCATCAATAGCAGGAGTTCAAAAGCCGACAGTGAAGAGGCTGGTATCATCAAAGTCAACTCATTATTAATACCTAGTTTAGTATTTATATAATCATATAATTTATTACTTACGGTTACGACCAGTGCCCCGCCTCAACACAGGTACTGGGTTTTAGAATATTTCTGACCCTGCCCGGGAGGTCATTGAATGCGGGGTACAGCTGGCCCGGGGTTTTCCTCCTAGGAGCAAGTGGACGTACGGGGAGGTTTTTCACCCAGCTGTTGTTCCACAACCCCCATTCAACAGCAATAGGCAAATTCATTTAGTTTGGCAGTGAAAAAAAAAAGCAACAAAAACAAAAACCGAAGAATATTGACTATTTCAACAAATAGGATTTCATGCATTGTTCAAAGCAGGTCCATGGTATTCCCAACGAGAGTGAATTGATTCACTTGCGATATTTTTTCTTTAATTTCTACGCGTAGTTTACAGCTTTCCAAATTCAAAGAAAACCTACCTCATTTCTCCAATCAAAATGCAGTCACTGTAGGATCTTTAGCACATTTCAGCTATAGGGTAGATTACTGAATATGTAGTGAGATCAAATTTTGATTAGGAATTCTGTAATTCACTATTGGAGGGAATACTTAAGGTATCTGTATTACAAGAATAATGATATATTATACAGTGTGTGTGCCACCATGTTCGTACAAAAATAAGTGTCAGTGAGAAAATTTTATCAAAAGTTTCTTTAGTTTTTGAATCAAATGAGTCACCATCCAGTTCAGTTTTGCAGCTGGACAGACACTTATCAATTAGGCAAAGTTTTCCAGTTGGATTATTTTGTTCCAAAAAAAATCAAAATCATATTTTGCAAAACGTCTAGAGGCTTATTTGTATAACTTACAAATTAAGTTCAAACACAAGATTCCTTTGAGTAGTACATACATCATTCAGTTTTTACAAAGGAGATTCACCACTGGGAAGAAAAGGGAAAAGGGTTCATTCTTGCAATGAATGAAACTCTGTAGCCAAGAATGATTATATTAATTAGTGATTATAAATGACATTTCCTCAGGATTTGGCAATTTTATAGATCAAAGACAGTATTTCATTTGCTAACTAGATACAGAGAAATTGTTTTAACAAAGTAATTTAAGACCAGTTTGGTCTGGTAAAGAATAGAAAAATTGAGCTGAACTAGTTTTGGTACAGGCTAAGGGGTCAGGGTCCCAGTGACATATCCCCACCCAAAAATTCATAATTACCACCCTCGGGCCTAGTGCTTCACTGCTCAAAGGAAATCTTGCTAAAATAATAGTGATAATGATATTAGCATAGTATTTAATATAAATTTATTGTTGTTGGGTGGGTAAATTTACATATTTTATAGATTATTACATACCTAAAACCTTAAAAGCTCAATTAAGCCCCTATCTACCTTTTACGAAGGAGGAGTTAGAGGTGGGGGAGGAGGGGGGATAAACGATTAGGGGGGGAAGAAAGGATATTTAATTATCGCGATAGGGAAGGGGAAATTAGGGAAAAGTTGGTCTTTTTGATCAATAATCTTGCACAAACTGGCAAAATTCTCTTGCATTGGTTTGATGGGAATCAGTTCCTGACATTTCCTGCAAAAGGAATGGCTTTCAAGGTAAGTTGTGGAGGATGTAATGGATACTAAGGGGATCAGGTTAAAAATCTAGTCTTAAAGAAATAGAGGCTGCGATCCGTGATAAGTAGGGGGGTAGGCTGGGGCTTATAGAGCTTTTACCGCATATACAGTTGATGACATTGTGCTGCCAGTGTAGGTGGGAGTGGCCTTGTTTTCGGTGTAATTGTCTGGGACTGCCAGTCAAAATACATTAGCCATTCACTGACTTTCACTTTCTTAGAACAACAGGAAGCACAATGTTGCCTGTATCTTAAGAGGCATGGGAAGCATTACAACCTTATCACAGCAAACATTAATCACACAGTCAGAATTTTTTAACTTTGCTTTAATTTTAGTCCTTTTGTTAAAGTTCACCACACACTCAATTCTTTTCATAGGTCCACCTTCTATTGGAACTCGTCTTCATTACAGAAGTTGTTGTGCTTTCTGTGTTATCTTAACACAGTGGAACTATGATTTTTTGAACCTCCTGTGAAAATGAAGATTGGTCTTAGAAAACTAGGAGTTCAAAGAATTAGAGGGATATTAAGTTTTTTGAGGGGTTTTGGGCTTTCTTGCCATTTTCTGTTTGAGAAAACCCAAGGTGAAATATAAAAAATACAGTGACTTCAGGGGAAGAAAAACAAGTTTTAATTTGAATAATCAAGAGGTTCAAAGGACCAGGATTCCACTTATACAGTATTAGTGTTAATTTAATGCTAGAATTACACAGTCTACAGCAAGCTCATTAGCACAACATTAGCTCTTAACCTCCCAAGTAATATATTACCTCAGTCAGGGACTATACAGGCTGCAAGAAATAGTAGTACTGTAGAGGTATACATCTTTAAATTTTCAGGGCAACATCATGGCAGTACAGATAACCTATGAGCTATAATATAATTATATTGGTAGAATGTAGACACCTTGATCATAAAACTTATGATGATCTTCCATTAAGGGAAAAGATAAGCTTTGTCAGGTAAGGCATCTCTCTGGTTATCAGTGGCCAGGAAGCTACAGCTGGAATTGGATCTTCATTTACATAGCACAGCATGGATAGGAATAGCAAAGCAATTAACCTCAGTGACCTTAATCCTTGAAGTCCCAATTTCACTTGACAAATTCTCCGTACTGTTCCTTCTTACCTCTCTTATGGTACTAGTAAGGAGAATGTATGTAAGTATCAAGTAGGTAGAGTTTCATTTTTTTGTTATTGTTAATAAGTTGATGATTGATTTTGGCCTCTGTTGGCACTTCAACGTAAGGTCGGTGAACTAAGGATTTTGCCATCTTGGGATTCATTTAAAAAAAATAACTCAAAGCAACTGGAAATTCTTAAGAAACAGTGAACCTGGGAAAAATCTTAGGAAAATTAGGATCTTAAGTATTGTAAAGCAAAGTAGATTATTCATAAGCTTACATGAACATTACTTCTAAGGCAATCTCCAGTCTGCTTCTGCTTAATTTTTTCTAGGCAACTTGAAGTAGTAAGTTAGAATGTTTTCGAAGTTGCTGATCTTTTCAAAACTAAAATAATTTTTATGAACTTTTGAGAACTTATTCTTTTGCACAGCTTTCACAGACTGCAGACTGTTGATTGCATTTATATTCTATTTAAATATAATTTATTAACTTTTTCTTGTGCTGCATTTGCTCTCTGGAATTTTTTTTTTTAATTTCCATAGGTTTTGGAAAGGTCTGGCATGTCAGTTTTAGGAATTGACTCCCTGGCATTCTTTTTCATTTCCATTTTTCCGCACATAATCAGAGCATTAGTTGAATACACGTATACATTATGAGGGCACTTGTAGCAACAAGAAATATCTAGTAACTGTTTTGTTTTAAATATGCTAATGAGCTTGCATTACTTATCTTAATAATATTAATTTTTTGTTAGGCTTAGTTTAGCTAAGCCTTTGAAAACAGCTGACTTTTCGAGATGCTATCATTGGTTTTCCCGCAAAATGGTGACTCATGACATGTCACTAGCCATAGCTGGGTATGGCTTCTGATTGGTTGAGACATATTATCTTTGTGGCACGACCAATCAGAAGCACTACCCAGATCTGGATAGTGACACATCGTTAGTATAGAATTTCTTCACTTATTCTTCGTTTTGGAGTCATTTCATGGGGAGACCAGTGGTGTCATCAAGAATTGTTGGTTGGTTTCTAAGGCCATTAACATTTCATTATTTTTTTTTAAGTTCTTATTTAATTTCAGACCTCAGGTGGCACACGCACAAGATTAGGATCCCATCACTTGGGAAAGGTCATGTTTAAATCTAGCCAAACTCGTCCCTGCTGGGCTGTGGAAGCTCTGCCTCTGAGAAGGTGGGAATTCTGATGTCCTCTGAGATATTCCAACTGAGAAATCCTGGGAAACTTTATCTGATCCTGTAGTTCATGCTGGGGGCAGTTGGACACTTGGAAGATTTGGCCGTTTGTTCCCAAGTGGGGAGGACAGCGTGAAGGAAGGTGAGAGTTTGCTTCTCGTGTTCTTAGAGTTTCATTCAGTTTGTTATGATACCACACCTTTTTCCAAGAAAATAAATAGATGACCATTTCGATCAAGAAAGTTGCTTGTCTGCAAACAATATGTCTGGGAATGTTTCACTGTTGAGGACGAAAAACGGGGGTGCAAGAACGTGCTCCCCGGCTCACGTAGTAGGTGTGTCGACGGATGATTCGAGGGCAGAGAACTGAGCACTGAATCGCATTGGTCTGGCTTGGGTGGATTTTCACAAATGACATCAAATTGAGCTGATAGTTACTAAGAATCTCTCTGATGGGGGCTACTGGTTGAGGATTTCTCTTCTAAACCTAAAGCTTTTGATATCCTAACAATAAATGGCCCTCCAAAGAATTGCACAAAAGCAAAAATAGCATATAAATCATTTCCATAATTGGCAAATTTTGTCCTGATATTTTTTGACTACCTGAAAATTTAACTAAAACCGTAAAAACGAAACAACGCTCATAAATAGGTCCAAATTTATTTCATTTCAATCTTTTTCCTACTTGATTAGCTGAAAATTTAACTAAAACCATAAAAACAAAACAACGCTCATAAATAGGTCCAAATTTATTTCATTTTCATCTTTCTCCTACGTCAGATCATAGCAAATTTAACAAAACTAAATTTAGGTTACATCAACATCTGTTTTTGTTTACCTGTTGTTTTTTGGTCAACTGAAAACAGCAGGCAAACAAACGTGGCTGTTCATGTTAGACTAATAATATCAGCTTTAGCTACTAAACCATTTTCGAAATAAGGAAATACTTGATTAATCAGACAGCTCTGGTAATCTGCTCTATATCCTTATTTTTAAGAAGGGCATAGAATAGATTTCCTTGGCCTGTGTGAAAAATCAGGTTAGCTTGACCTAAATTTCAGAAAGCCTTAAGTAAACAGCTAGAATAAACATTTTTGCTAAGTCTTAACTTTTCACTATTTAAGGCAATTTCTCGGTGGTGACTTCAATTGATACTTCAAATTAGGGTTTCGGATATAGGTCTGGAACCATATACTTAAGATCATTTTTTTTTATATTAAAAATTATATATTTGGCTAGTTCCAGTCATTTATCGGAATCCTGAGTTGAAGTATCCATTCCAGTCACGACCGTATTTCCACGCTATTTGGCCGAGCTATTGTCACGATCGTGACTAAAGCTTCAAATCTCGTGGGAACTTAAAAATAGGACAATTTAAATAATTATTATTCAGAAAAACATTAAGATTTAAAGGTTTAAAGACTTGCTGTCGAATCCAAAATTTCCTAGGAACTGAAACATTAAATTTTACTAGCTTCACATTTCTTTCGCACAAATTTCTTATTTACGTAGAAATAAACCTTTCTTTCAATGAGAGAATTAATCGAATTATTTCTACGGTAAGCAAACAGGCAAAAATTTAAATCATCTGCAAGATCGCTTTAATCCCTTTAGTTGCCATTTACGCAGCACTGATTTAAACGAATTCAACATTAGATTTTTAAGGGCAACCAATTTTAAGATATAAAACGAAATATTTAACGCACAATTTACGCAGCACTGTAGCAGTACTGCGTAAATTTTGCTTCATAATGTTTCGCTTTATTACTTTCAGATAATTTCGACTCAGACTCTTTAGAATAACAGCAATAATAAGCGACGCGTAAACAATACGCGTAATTTTCACTTCCAAATTTCCTTTCATGTAGGTCTAAACACTAAATACTAAACAATAACTAGGACGAGAGAAATCCAGTATCAGTAGCTTCGCAGAGGAGAGATTATTATTGACTTGTGCTCTTTGGTGAAGTTTGGGGAATGAAGGCCGGTCAGACCAGCGCGATTCTTTGTTCGATTTTCTGGGCATCGATGACGGAGACCCACTGAAGACTGAGTTTCACTGTCTTGCGCCCTCTTTTTTCTTGTCCACGACTCTGGATATTTTTCACGATATATTGACTTTGTAGACACGCACTTTCAAACCAAAATTATAATTTTCACTACAAATTGTTTTGGCTAATTTTAATTCCAAATTAATTTGGTGTGGTATTGTGACAAAATTGAATGGGACCCTCAGAGCATGAGGAGCGAACTCTCACTTTTCTTCACGCTGACCTCCCCACTTGGGGACAAACGGCTGAATTTTCTAAGTGTCCAACTGCCCCCAGCTTGAATGAAGGGATCAGATAAAACAGACCAGGATTTTAAAGTTGGAATATCAAATGAGGACAGAAGAATGAACACCGACTCGGAGCAGAGTGGAAGCAGCCAGGCAGGGACGAGGGAGGCTAGATTACTTTTTTTTGGTATTTTTTTATTGTGAATAAATGGACAACAGAGACAAGCTTTATTCGTTCAATAAAATACTGTTATCTTCAGTACCTGTGCTGTTTACTTTGTAATCCAACTACTTAAGTGAACCAGATAAATACCCTAAAGGCTCAGACACAGTGAAACGTTACACGCAGTAAAGGCTGGTTTTTACCAACGACATGAACACAAGCGTCAGTTTAGTGAAGACATCAACAACAAAAAGATAAGCACAACTTTAGGAAACCCACGCACTTATCATAATTCTTCTTCCTCGCTAAGAATTAACACAACATAAGCACAAGCAAGATAAACCAAAACAAAGTTTGTTTTGTTGTGCTCAGCTCGTGTTGTATTAATCCTTTACGACGAGAAAACAAGAATAATCTTTGCGCTCACACCTCAGTTTTGTATTGTAATAAACTTCAGTTGTTGATGACCTCGCTAAACTTAAGTTTGTGGTCCGCTGCTAGTAAAACCAGCCTTAAAATTACACTGTGTTTCGACCCCCAAAAACCTTGTCGAAAATGTTCCAAAGCCAAAAAAAAAAAAGAAATACTGCGTTGTAATTTTGCTTTATAACTCTCTATAGGAGTAGAAACACAGTGCAAAGTTACTGCGCGAAATGTTTCACTGTTTGTCCGAGCCTTATAATAAGCCAATTTCTGCTTCACATACTATAGAGCTTTAAGCAATCAACAAAACGACGGCAGCAAGATCGGCACTTGAAAAAATAATTAGCAGTTATGCGAACATCATTTATTGTTTAAATTTTCTCAGCATTTTAACTGATTTACTTTGTACGCGCACGTTTTGAATTTGATATTTGATGGCTAAATGTTTGTGTTCCGTCTCAAATCCATGATTTTTTTATTACTTTTCTTGTTGCTTTGCGTACAAAAACGAAAAAACGTGTAAAAAGTTAAAGCGAGCGAGCTGGGAAAACCTTCTGTCGTTTTAATTTTCTCAGCACTTTAAATTTACCTATTACTTTGAACTTTGTACGCGCGCGTTTTGAATTTGATATTACTCGGCTAAATGTTTGTGTTCTCAAAACCTTGAACTTCTGATTATTAGATTCTTTTTTTTGCATACAAAAGCGAATAAATGTGCAAAAAAATTAAAGCGAGCGTGCAATTTGAAGCCTTTTGTTAGGTGCCATTGTAGTTGCCGTCTTCATTTGTGATTGCTTGAGCTCCAAAAGTTGGAAAAACATAAGGAAATAAATTTCAGACTTTTTCAGTAAGCGGTTTGTTTTTCATTAAACGGCATCCCACAAAATACATGCACATAGAAAAAAAACCCTAACAGAAAGAACTTTACTGTGCTCTAAAACTTGCGTGTGATCTTCTTCAAGGCCGTTTTTGAGCTTCACGACTTTGCGTGAGGAGCCTAAATAGCGGCCGAAAAAAAGACTCCAAGTTTGATACGAGTTCTTGTTAATCAGAATTTCAATTTGCACATGTATTTATGGATTGCATTGTTATTGCAAAACAAACCGCTGATCTGAAGGCCTCAAGGTTACTGTGAACTTTCAGTCCCAAGTTTTAACATGTTATTTTCTTTACTAACCGCTGCGGATTTTCCTTACTATCAGTTCTGAGAATTTGACAGTTGATCATGACAAAGCCTCCCCCCCCCCCCCCCCCAACCCTACCCCCATCATAATTATGTTTATTTTCAACACCCTTCCGCTTGATAATTTACTCAAAGAAGTAAAGAGAAATAACATGTTGATCACTCTGGAATTGAAAAGGATGAGTGCAAATTTTTTAAATCTCCCCACTTTACCTCCTCGGAAAAACACTAAATTTTCCACGCTCAGTTTTATTCAGAGTTTGTCAAACGTACTTTAAAACACTGCTGCAGAAATTTTGGCGACTCTACTTTAATCATTTGATTGTTGCTGTTGTTGTTGCTATGTAATTCGTATTCCATTTTGGAAGCAGAAGACTGATTATATTGGTAAAATTAATTCAACGAATGTCAGAATTCATACTCAAAGCACTTGCTGTTGTTTTCTACAATCCAAATTTACAATCAATTAAAACAAATTAAAGGAATAATCCAGTTCACCCATGCCAAATCTTATTTTCTTGTGATAGAAACTGTGGATTAAATTTTCCCCGAACGTGGAAATGAAAATGGAATTGAATTTAAGAATTTAGACATTTTATTGACTTGAACTGAAAAATCACCTCCAAGAATAGGAAGGTAAGTTGTTGCAGTGTTGAATGTCAGTCAGAAATTCAAGCTCTCAAACAAGACAACAGATCAGTTTGCCAATTTGCCACGACCGCAGTTTTACCTACGAACAAACTCTCCTCTCCTCCCACCGCCTCCCCCCCCCCCCCCACCCCCATCAAATGATGGCTTGGCCTGGCTGACGATTTTATTGGTTGTATAACTATTGCAATTGTTGAAATAGTTAGCAGCCAGCAAGAAGCACCACATTGCACATCATCAATGTGAAGTGCATTCAGTCATTCCTAATATAAGACGCAAGCAAGAGGAGGTTTGAAATGCACTCATCAAGTTCACAGAATACGAATATACGAGTCAGCATAGATATGCAGTCTACCAACTATACCATTAAAATACGAATCCAAAATAAGGCCACTGTGAATTGGTCAGACCCTTCAGCTGTCATGCAGGTCAGTTCAAACATCGGTCTGTCTTTTGAAACAGTTGGGTTAAATGTCAGACTATTCTGCACTGATTCTGTTCAGTCAGAATAAAAATCAATAGGCGGTCAGTTATTCAGTTTGACAAATCCTCGTTCGGCCAGTATTCAAACAAGTCAGTCAGTAATAACTTTGGAATTTTTTTTCCATTAGCCAAGCAAGTGACTTTAAAAGTCCTAGTCATTCTAGTCACCCTATCTATCACAGTCATCCCACTCCTCCCAGTCATCCTAGTCATTCCAGTCACCCTAGTCGTCCCAGTCATCCCAGTCACCCTAGTCGTCCCAGTCATCCCAGTCATTCCAGTCACCCTAGTTGTCCCAGTCATTCCAGTCACCCTAGTCGTCCCAGTCACCCTAGTCGTCCCAGTCATCCTAGTCATTCCAGTCACCCTAGTCATTCCAGTCACCCTAGTCGTCCCAGTCATCCCAGTCATTCCAGTCACCCTAGTCGTCCCAGTCATCCCAGTCACCCTAGTTGTCCCAGTCATCCTAGTCATTCCAGTCACCCTAGTCGTCCCAGTCATACCAGTCGTTCCAGTCACCCTAGTCGTCCCAGTCATCCCAGTCATTCCAGTCACCCTAGTCATCCCTATTATCCCAGTCACGGTACTCATCCAAGTAATTCCAGTCATCCTAGTCCCCCTATTCAGCCCAGTTACCCTAACCATCCCAGTCATCTTAGTTATCCCAGTCATCCGAGTCACCCTAGTCAATTTAGTCATCCTAGTCATTGCAATCATCATCCCACTCCCCTCGGTCATCCCAAAACTCAGTGTCATGCCAGTCATCCCAGTCATAGTAATCATCCATGTCATCCTAGTGATCCCAGTTATCCCAATCATCCTGGTCATCCTAGTAGGCTTTCATAGATTGTGCTAGTAAGAGTAGCTCATTATACCAGTAGCACTGTTTTTTGGGGGGCCAAATTATGCTAAAATTGTGCTCGTTTTTGCAAATTATGCTACCTTTTTTTCTAATTGTGCTCTTCAAAAACCATAGCAAAAAAAGTCCAAAAATACATTTTCTTTAATCAGAAGCCGTTTGTTCTTGTTAGCTATAATACATATCCTTTCTCGTGTCCGTTTTTTGTTCATGCTTCGAACTTCTTTTAACAACGATCTTCAAGAAAAACACCGACCGTACACTTCCGGTTCCCGCACACCCCCGTCCCAGGCCCCCATTTCCGGGCTCAGTTAACTGCGAATACCACTAAAACATCGAGCAACGTCAGCGTATAATTGAGATTTGGAAATCAATGTGACTGTCAAAACCTAAAAATGTTCCGACAATTATCAAAATATGCGAATTATGATCCCGGTGCTACGTTTTAAAAAATGGGAAAAATTATGCTAGTTTTCTCAAATTATGCTAAAAATTATGATAGCACAATCTATAAAAGCCTACATCTTAGTCATCCCAGTCATTCCATTCGTCCTAGTGATCCCAGTCACCCTAGTCATTCCAGTCATCCTAGTCATCCTAGTCATCCCAGTTATCTTAGTGATCTCAGTCATCCCAGTCACCCTAGTCTTCCTAGTCATCCCAGTCATCCTAATCATCCCAGTCACCCTAGTCATCCTAGTGATCCCAGTCATCCCAGTCACCCTAGTCATCCTAGTCATCCCAGTTATCCCAGTCATCCTAGTCATCCCAGTAACCCTAGTCATCCGAGTGATCCCAGTTATCCCAGTCACCCTAGTTATCCCAGTCACCCTAGTCGTCCTGCTGATCCAAGTCATCCCAGTCACCCTAGTGATCCTAGTGATCCCAGTCATCCCAGTCAACCTAGTCATCCTAGTGATCCCAGTTATCCTAGTCATCCCAGCCGTCCTAGTCATCCCAGTCACCCTAGTCATCCTAGAGATCCCAGTTATCCCAGTCGTCCTAGTCATCCCAGTCATCCTAGTGATCCCAGTCACCCCAGTCATCCTAGTGATCCCAGTCACCCTAGTCATCCCAGTCACCCTAGTCATCCTAGTCATCCCAGTCATCCCAGTCACCCTAGTCATCCTAGTCATCCCAGTCATCCCAGTCACCCTAGTCATCCTAGTGATCCCAGTTATCCCAGTCGTCCTAGTCGTCCCAGTCACCCTAGTCATCCTGGTGATCCCAGTCATCCCAGTCACCCTAGTCATCCTAGTGATCCCAGTTATCCCAGTAATCCTAGTCATCCCAGTCGCCCTAGTCATCCTAGTCATCCCAGTCATCCCAGTCACCCTAGTCATCCTAGTGATCCCAGTTATCCCAGTCGTCCTAGTCATCCCAGTCACCCTAGTCATCCTAGTGATCCCAGTTATCCCAGTAATCCTAGTCATCCCAGTCGCCCTAGTCATCCTAGTCATCCCAGTCATCCCAGTTACCCTAGTCATCCTAGTCATCCCAGTCACCCTAGTCATCCTAGTGATCCCAGTTATCCCAGTAATCCTAGTCATCCCAGTCGCCCTAGTCATCCTAGTCATCCCAGTTACCCTAGTCATCCTAGTCATCCCAGTCACCTTAGTCATCCTAGTGATCCCAGTTATCCCAGTAATCCTAGTCATCCCAGTCACTCTAGTCAACCAAGTGATCTCAGTCATCTCAGTCATCCTAGTGATCCCAGCTATCCCAGTCGTCCTAGTCATCCCAGTCACCCTAGTCATCCTAGTAATCCCAGTCATCCTAGTGATCCCTGTCATCCCAGTCACCCTAGTCATCCTAGTGATCCCTGTTATCCCAGTCGTCCTGGTCATTCCAGTCACCCTAGTCATCCTGGTGATCCCAGTCATCCCAGTCACCCTAGTCATCCTAGTCATCCCAGTCATCCCAGTCACCCTAGTCATCCTAGTGATCCCAGTTATCCCAACCGTCCTAGTCATCCCAGTCACCCTAGTCATCCTAGTGATCCCAGTTATCCCAACCGTCCTAGTCATCCCAGTCACCCTAGTCATCCTGGTGATCCCAGTCATCCCAGTCACCCTAGTCATCCTAGTGATCCAAGTCGTCCCAGTCACCCTAGTCATCCTGGTGATCCAAGTCATCCCAGTCACCCTAATCATCCTAGTGATCCCAGTCATCCCAGTCACCCTAGTCACCCTGGTGATCCCAGTCATTCCAGTCACCCTAGTCATCCTAGTGATCCCAGTTATCTCAGTCGTCCTAGTCATCCTGGTGATCCCAGTTATCCCAGTCACCCTAGTCATCCTAGTGATCCCAGTCATCCCAGTCACCCTAGTCATCCTAGTGATCCCAGTCATCCCAGTCACCCTAGTCATCCTAGTGATCCCAGTTATCCCAGTAATCCTAGCCATCCCAGTCATCCTAGTCATCCCAGTCACCCTAGTCATCCTAGTGATCCCAGTCATCCCAGTCACCCTAGTGATCCCAGTCATCCCAGTCATCCTAGTCATTCCAGTCACCCTAGTCATGCCAGTCACCCTAGTCATCCTAGTCATCCCAGTCATCCCAGTCACCCTAGTCATCCTAGTGATTCCAGTCATCCCAGTCACCCCAGCCATGTTAGTAATCCCAAAAATTTCTGTCATCTTTGTCATTCCAGTCGTCAGTATCATTCCAGTCATTCCAGTCATAGAAGTTAGCAGTCCCAGTCATGTTATTTATTCCAGTAATTCCAGTCATCCCAGTTATAGTAGTCATGCTAGTTATCCTTGTCATCACAGTCATCCCATTCAGTTATTAAGTCAGACAGTCATTTCAATAGATCAACGTGGTAAGAAATTTGAAGGGTACAATATGGACTGCATATCTGCACCAACAGGTACTATAATAACAACCTCATAATAATAATGATAATAATAATAATAATAATAATAATAATAATAATAATAATAATACGGATTCCATATTATTATTATTATTATTATTATATCAGCAGAACTTGGCTATTGATTTAAACGTTGTGACAGTTGAACAAAGTCGACAAATGCTAATCCAGGAGAAAACTTATAATGACCACGGTTTTTCATTTAAGTTTTCTGATTATGAGTACTTCACCAACAAGTGCATGTCTCTTGGAATTTTAGCAATCAATCAAATAGTTTTGTTCTTGAAACCAAAAAGATTTCAATGCGTTTCAGCTGTCTTCGTTTTGTGATTCCCTGCAGACATGAAACTGGCGATTGCAAGCATTTTATTTAATATAAAATGTCCAATTCAAACAAAGTTCAATAGAAATGCTAAATGTACCCCTTAAAAATAATGGTTTTACTTGCTTGGTCTTAAAGTACCAATATCATTTCTTCAGAAGTCAATTATAAAATATTTGTTCCATCCTGTTGATTTCTTTTAAACACACTTTAGAAATGCAAGTCACAGAATCCCCAACAGCTGTAGCTGTTCAGGACTACACTCATTTGGATGATCCTGGGTTAAATCATTATATTTTCATCACAATAATTTTGACCAAGCTGTACAACTGTACTTGATTTAATTGTATTTTGGAATTTTGCTCTTTTATGTTGCATTTTATTTTGCACATTTTTTAGTTTATATTGTTGTTGTTGTTGTTTTACTGGAAAAAGTATACACTTGATGCTGAAATAACTTTGAAATGAAAGAATTAGGCACAATGTAACTATGTTACAACAGCTTTCCCTGGATTAGCTTAATCAAACTTTGAAATCACCTGGCCAACGATCCTGTTTATCTGGTTCACTCAAGAGCTGGATTACAAAGCAAAACATAGAGCACATACAGTACTGAAGATAACAGAGGCTCTTTGCTCGTGAAAGTCCTTGTCCAGTCTTCTGTGGCATCTGATCTGGAAACAAAAGTTTAAAATATTCAATAAAGCTCATCAGTTATTTTCAGAACAGACCAATTTTCCATTAACATTCAAACCTTGCTTTATGGACACCCACTTAATACAGAAACCTAATAATTACGGACACTTTGCTTTGTCCCTGAGGAAAGAAAGCCCTCTCTAAATCGAAGCTGCTTAATCTAGACATCCTGTTAATATGGACACTTTCTATGGACCCCTTAGTGCCCATATTTAAAAGGTTTAATTGCATCACATTTTCATGAATACCAGTGAGCAAACATGTTGGAATAATTTACCACATGATTATAATAATAAATTAACACCCACCCCTTGACTATACTAGCAAATAACACTTGTGGTATCAGTTTTATAGAACTTTTACAAATATAATAATATTACAAGTGTACAGATGTAGCAATATGATTTCAGACTGTTTCCACTAATTTAGGACCAGAGGTTTTTTGGGCATAATTTAAGTTCCAGAGGCCTGTTTCTCAAAAGTCCCAGCAACTTTTCGGGCTCGAAATCAAATATTCAAATTGAAATATAAAGAATAAGAGTGCGGTTCCTGGCTAGCGAACTACTCCATTTTGTTTCGTTAACTGATAGTTTCATCATGTTAGATGCAAAACTATTGAAACCCCGATCTTTAATGTAAATAGCCACAGCTTACAGGGCCCATTAAGGTGGCTCGATACAGTTTTCAGGGTCAATACCTCCCAAGTTGGAGCATAAACTACGTCGCCAAAAACAAAGTTTTGGAAAAATTGCCACCACAGTTGTATTAGATAAAGATGAAGATTTGTTATGATCAGGGTTGCAACAGCATCAGAGTTGTCATAGCAACGAAATGACGCTATTACCTATTTTACTTGCAGCAGTATATCTCGGCACTAGGAACTGTTCTTCGAAAATCATTCACAGGAGCTTTTTCCTCCAATAGCAGCCTCGATGTTCGTGAAGTTTAAGCGAAATCTGTAAGAGCGTTATCGAGATATTTTGGGATAAAGTTTTTATTGTTAGAAACACAGCAAAAAATGGACAATATTGTTGTTTGGCGTTATCAGTAGAAAATGAAGCGCTTTCGACATGTAATTTCACCTCATAGTAGTTTCAATCTTTTTAAAAGCGTGTGTGAAAGATCATGGGAGATAGCTCCAGCCGATTGCTGGAAAGAAGGGTTTGATTAGTATGTATCGAAGCGCTCTTGTTAGTGGTTTTGTAAACATCTTGGTCTACTTTAACAAATTAGCGAATAATTTTTAAACCGCTTGATGGATTGTTTTTAAAATTTAATATTCTTGAGATTAACCTTCCTTTTATATGACCTTTTAGTTTCAAGATTGTTGATATGTTGTAAGGCAGTGAAATAAGGGCTACAATTTGTTACTTTTTTTATCGGAAGTTTCGTCATTACAAGTGAAAGCCTCTAATTATTCAAGGCATTGTCTCCAAGTTTCATTTTCACGTGAACAGCAGTAACTAACAATGCATTTGAAATATGCAAAAATGCTAGCTATTGTTGTGCACGAAAATATGAAGCTTGGACACAATACACTGAATAATGAGAGGCTCAAACTTGTAAACACAAAATTTCTGCCAAAATATTAGCGACTTGTAGCCATTATTTTACTGCCTTACAATATATCAATAATCTTGAAACTAAAAGGTCATATAAAAGGAAGGTTAATCTCAAGAATTTTAAATTTTTAAAAAAATCTATCGAGCGGTTTAAAAATTATTTGCTAATTTGTTAAAGTAGACCAAAATGTTCAAAAAACCGCTAACAGAGCGCCTCGATACATACTAATCAAATCCTTCTTTCTAGCAAACGGCTGAAGCTATCTCCTTGATCTTTCACACGTTTTTAAAAAGATTGAAACTGCCATGAGGTGAAATTGCATATCAAAAGCGCTTCGTTTTCTACAGATAACAGCCAAACACCAAGATTGTCCATTTTTTACCTTATTTCTAACCACAAATTCTTTATCCCAAAATATCTCGATAACGCTCTTACAGATTTCGCTTAAACTTCACGAACATCGAGGCTGCTATTGGAGGAAAAAGCTCCCGTGAATGATTTTCGAAGAACGGTTCCTAGTGCCGAGATACACTGCTGCAAGTAAAATAGGTAATAGCGTCATTTCGCTGCTATGACAACTCCGATGCCATTGCAACCCTGATCATAACAAATTTCCATCTTCATCTAATACAACTGTGGTGGCAATTTCTCCTATACTTTGTTTTTGGCGACGTAATTTATGGTCAAACTTGGGAGGTATTGGCCCTGAAAAACTGTATCGAGCCACCTTAATCATAGGGGCTTTCGAGAAATGGACCCCAGGTCACTAATATCCTGCCGTTTAGTGTAACGTTTGTGACCATTACTCTAGGATCGCTTGTATACCATTGCCATACTTTATGTATTGTCCTTCACTGTTCGGATAATACCTTCACCGTCAGGTGGGTGTGTGTTTTTAATTCCTTTAGTTTATTTCTTTAGGTTTTTCTCTGTGTACATTTCTTTGTTTTGTATTTATTGTTTGGTTTGATTATGTATAGCTTTCTTTTGGTTTAATTACTATTATCAGAAACTGCTGTACGAGAAAACAGAAAATTGAAGTTCATTGGAATGGAGTAAAGAAGTTTATTTGTTCAGAGCGTGATTAACACGGACTCTAAACAATGGATACACTTGTAAATTACACTTGTAAAAGTTTTATTTAATTGACCCCTGCTTTGCAGACCCCAGTCAGTTCCTAAGTCAGTCAGTCAGTCGGTTGCAGTTAGTCAGTAACTTGGTAAGTTACTCAGTTTAGTCAGTCATTCAGTCAGTTGCTCAATCAGTCATTCTGTCAGTCAGTCAGGGACCCAGCTGCACAGTCAGTTATTCAGTTAGTTGCTCAATTGCTCATTCTGTCAGCCAGCCAGGTGCCCAGTTGCACAGTCATTCAGTCAGTTGTTCAATCAGTCATTCTGTCAGTCAGTGAGGTACCCAATTGCACAGTCAGTAAGTCAGTTGCTCAATCAGTCATTCTGTCAGCCGGTTAGGTACCCAACTGCACAGTCAGTCGCTCAATCTGTCATTCAGTCAGCCGGTCAAGAACCCAATTGCACAGTCAGTAAGTCAGTTGCTCAATCAGTCATTCTGTCAGCCGGTTAGGTACCCAACTGCACAGTCAGTTGCTCAATCTGTCATTCAGTCAGCCGGTCAAGAACCCAATTGCACAGTCAGTAAGTCAGTTGCTCAATCAGTCATTCTGTCAGCTGGTCAGGTACCCAGCTGCACAGTCAGTCAGTCAGTTGCTCAATCAGTCATTCTGTCAGCCAGTCAGGTACCCAACTGCACAGTCAGTCAGTCAGTCAGTTGCTACATCAGTCATTCTGTCAGCCAGTTAGGTACCCAACTGCACAGTCAGTTGCTCAATCTGTCATTCAGTCAGCCAGTCAGGTACCCAATTGCACAGTCAGTAAGTCAGTTGCTCAATCAGTCATTCTGTCAGCTGGTCAGGTACCCAGCTGCACAGTCAGTCAGTCAGTTGCTCAATCAGTCATTCTGTCAGCCAGTCAGGTACCCAACTGCACAGTCAGTCAGTCAGTCAGTTGCTACATCAGTCATTCTGTCAGCCGGTTAGGTACCCAACTGCACAGTCAGTCGCTCAATCTGTCATTCAGTCAGCCGGTCAAGAACCCAATTGCACAGTCAGTAAGTCAGTTGCTCAATCAGTCATTCTGTCAGCTGGTCAGGTACCCAGCTGCACAGTCAGTCAGTCAGTTGCTCAATTAGTCATTCTGTCAGCCGGTTAGGTACCCAACTGCACAGTCAGTTGCTCAATCTGTCATTCAGTCAGCCAGACAAGAACCCAATTGCACAGTCAGTCAGTCAGTCAGTCAGTCAGTCATTTAGTCAGTTGCTCAATCAGTCATCCTGTGAGCCCGTCAGGTACCCAACTGCACAGTCGGTCAGCTGCTCAATCAGTCATTCTGTCCACTGGTCAAGAACCCAGTTGCACAGTCAGTCAGTCATTTAGTCAGTTGCTCAATCAGTCATCCTGTCAGCCAGTCAGGTACCCAATTGCACAGTCAGTCAGTCAGTTGCTCAATCAGTCATTCTGTCAGCTGGTCAAGAACCCAACTGCACAGTCAGTCAGTCAGTTGCTCAATCAGTCATCCTGTCAGCCAGTCAGGTACCCAATTGCACAGTCAGTCAGTCAGTTGCTCAATCAGTCATCCTGTCAGCCAGTCAGGTACCCAATTGCACAGTTAGTCAGTCAGTTGCTCAATTAGTCATTCTGTCAGCCAGTCAGGTACCCAATTGCACAGTCAGTCAGTCAGTAAGTCAGTTGCTCAATCAGTCATTCTGTCAGCTGGTCAAGAACCTAACTGCACAGTCAGTCAGTCAGTTTCTCAATCAGTCATCCTGTCAGCCAGTCAGGTACCCAATTGCACAGTCAGTTGTGAGTCAGTCAATTGCTCAATTAGTCAGTGTCTCGGTACTGTAAGTTGCTCATTCAATCACTTACACATAATCAGTCATTTCATCAGCCAGTCGGTATGTCAGTGACAAGTAGACAGTCAGCCAGTAACTAAGTTGCTCAGTCAGCCAGTCAAAATGGTTAGTTGAAAAGTTAAAAGTATACAAAGCAAATTTTTAAAAACATCAGTTGATCAGTCAGTCACTTTATGAAACTTTAAACCAAACAGTTCTGTTTATCTGGTTTACTTAAGAGCTGGATTAAAACACAAAACATACAGCACTTACATTGCTGAAGATAACAGAGGCTCTTGGCTCATGAAGGTCCTTGTCCAGTCTTTCTGTGGTATCTGATCTGGAAACAAAAGTTTAAAATATTCAATGAAGCTCATCAGTTATTTTCAGAACAGACTAATTTCCCATTAAAACCTTACTTTACAGACACCTGCTTAGTTCACAAAGCTTATTATTAAAGACAGTTTGGTTTGTCCCTAGGGAAAGAAAGCCTTAATCTTTCTCTAATTAATTTAACCTGCTCAATACAGACAACTTGTTAATATGGTCCACTTAGTGCCCATAACAGTCCCCTTCCCTCCTCACACAGTCAGTCACTCAGTCAGTTAGTCAATCTGTCAGTCAGGTAGCCAGTCAGCTAGTCAGTGGCCTTTTCAGCTCAGTCAGCCAGTTGGTTGCTTGAAGTTAGTCAGACACTTGGTGAGGTGTTCAATCAGTCAGTTATTCTGTCAGTTATTCAATCAGTCATCCTGTCAGTCAGTCAGTCAATCAGTTAAACAACAAGCCAGTGACTCAGGTACTCAGTCATTCAGTAAGTTAGACAATTAGCCAGTTGCTGAGTTGCTCAGTTATCTAGTCAGCTGATTAGTTAGTAAGTACATTGGTCAGTTTCTCAGTCAGTCAGTTGTTCAGTTTGTATGTCAGACAGTCACTTAGCTAGTTTCTCAGTTAGTAAGGCAGTTGCTTGGTTAGTCCTGAGTCAGTCAGGCATAAGGTCAGTTACTTAGTTTGTCAGCTTGCAAGTCCCCCAGTGAGTAAGCAACAGTTAGTTGACCTGCTCGTCACTGTCTAAGAAAGATCACTAGTCATTCTATAATGTCAGTTACTTTCTTGAACATATACATGTAAGATAGTCAGTCAGTCATGACTCAGCAAGCTACAGTGTAGATTGCATGTCTGATCTTAACTACATTCAGTTCACATCACGTTTTACTGCCATGTTGCAAAGTTGTAACATTTCGAACAATAACAAAAATACATTTGTACATTTCTTGTTCCAAATGTCTCAAGTTATTTTTAGAGCGCTGCCAACCATCCAATTAAAAATGAGAGCTTTGAACACAGATCCCAACCATAGTACCAACAAAATTTGTACCTTAAGCCATAATGAATATGGATGTTGTTATATTGGAAAGTACAATTATTTTGAATCCAGACTTTGGTGATCAACCAAAAATGATCAACAAATTAAGTTATCGTTGGGTGGCTGTTGCATTAGCTTCACGTTTTGTAAACAAAGGACTTGTTCAAAGAAAGTTCAGATTAAGATTCCGCAATTTCCACTTTTTTGAGCCACTGAGTTAAAGTTTTGAATCGTTGTTGTTGTTGTTTTTTTGTAATTTCAGCACAAACTATAAAGTTCAATGCCTGGCTTAATTTTTTTTTCATTTTTTTTTTCTTTTTAGAAAGTGCAGCTATACAATCAGTCACGTACTATGAGCTTTGTGGAAAATTGCAAGTGACTCAATTTGACGACAATATGAAACCCTAATATAAATTTTTTATTATCAGTAAGTTGATGTTTCATTGCAGAAGCCTTATCGGTCAAACTTTCAGCAAACTCAAGCTATTGGCACAGTGGTTGGGTACTTCATTTGAAATTATTTGAATTGGGTTGTTGACATTTATGTGGTTTTGACTTTGCAGCATGACTGGCATATGGAAATAACGAAAAACGGCTGTAAATATAGCATAACGTAGCTCATATTGATTATCTATAACTGTGCCATGACTGAACAAAGTTAATTATCACCAATCCAGGCACAATCCTGGATTAGATTAACTGACTTTTTAACAAGCTAGCCACATACAGTACTAATCTATAATGTTTATCTGGTTCACTCAAGAGTTGGATTACAAGGTACTTACAGCACTTACAGTACTGAAGATAAATCCTAAATCTCGTCCATGTTGACGTCTTGATCTGGGGTATGTCATCTAATCTGAAAACAAAATTGAATGATCACATAAGATACAACCCTCAACTGTACTGTACATCTCATTTCACCATCTTAACTTACATCATTAACATTACTATTGTTATTTCATTTATCACTTTCATAAACCACTTTTTTTAGTAAGAAGGTGTTTCATTGTATTACAGCACAACGTCAGTTTGTTAGCCCTCAACATTTGATTCAGCCAGTTAATCTTTTATCAAGTAGATAATGAGCCCTTAGTCAGTCAGTCAGTCAGCAAGCCAGTCAATTAGTCAGTCAGTCAGCCATTTTCTCCTTAACTGAGTAAATGTAAATGATTCAGACAGTGGGTCAGCTTGTCAAGCCTCAGACAATGACTCAGCCAGTCTTTCAGCAAGTAAAGAACTCTCCAACAATCAGCAAATAATATTCAGTCAATGGGCCAGCTTGTCATGCCTTAAACAGGAGTGATAACTATAACTCTGTTCCCCTTAATCAGTCAGTTAAGAAAACAGGAAGCCAGTACCATTCAAATAGTCAGAAAGCCACAATAAGTGACAAAATTGTTGAAACATTGTACTTAGTAATATGTGTTCCCCTACCTGGGAAACAAATATCCCAAGTGATATGTGTTCCCCTACCTGAGAAACACTTATCCCTAGTGATATGTGTTCCCCCACCTGGGAAACATGTATCCCTAGTGATATGTGTTCCCAAACCTGGAAAACACATATGCCTAGTGATATGTGTTCCCATACCTGGGAAACACATATTCCTAGTGATATGTGCTCCCCTACCTAAGAAACACATATCCCTAGTAATATGTCTTCCCCCACCTGGGAAACACATATCACTAGTGATATGTATCCCTAGTGATAAGTGTTCCCCCACCTAGGAAACACATATCCCTAGTGATATGTGTTCCCCTACCTGGAAAAACAAATCCCTAGTGATATGTGTTCCCCCACCTAGGAAACACATATCCCCAGTGATATGTGTTCCCCTACCTGGGAAACACATATCCCTAGTAGTATGTATTCCCCTACCTGGAAAACACTTATTCCTGGTGATATGTGTTCCCCCACCTGCGAAACATGTATCCCTAGTGTATTCGTAGTGATATGTGTTCCCCCACCCGGAAAACACATATCCCTAGTGATGTGTGCAACTGGGAAACACATATGCCTACAGATATGTGTTCCTCCACCTAAGAAACACATATCCCTAGTGATATGTGCTCCCCTACCTGGGAAACACTTATCCCTAGTGATATGTGTTCCCCTAGCTGGGAAACATATATCCATAGTGATATGTGTTCCCCTACCTGGGAAACACATATCCCTAGTGATATGTGTTCCCCTACCTAAGAAACACTTATCCCTAGTGATAAGTGTTCCCCCACCTAGGAAACACATATCCCTCGTGATATGAGTTCCCCTACCTGGAAAAAAAATATCCCTAGTGATATGTGTTCCCCCACCTAGGAAACACATATCCCTGCTGATATGTGTTCCCCTACCTGGGAAACACAAATTCCTAGTGGTACGTGTTCCCCTACCTGGGAAACACTTATCCCTAGTGGTATGTGTTCCCCTACCTGGAACACACATATCCCTAGTGATATGTGTTCCCCTACCTGGAAAACACATATCCCTAGTGGTATGTGTTCCCCTACCTGGGAAACACTTATCCCTAGTGATATGTGTTCCCCCACCTGGGAAAGATGTATCCCTAGTGATATGTGTTCCCCCACCAGGAAAACACATATCCCGAGTGATATGTGTTCCCCTACCTGGGAAACACTTATCCCTAGTGGTATGTGTTCCCCTACCTAGAACACACATATCCCTAGTGATATGTGTTCCCCTACCTAAGAAACACTTATCCCTAGTGATAAGTGTTCCCCCACCTAGGAAACACATATCCCTCGTGATATGTGTTCCCCTAACTGGAAAAAAAATATCCCTAGTGATATGTGTTCCCCCACCTAGGAAACACATATCCCTGCTGATATGTGTTCCCCTACGTGGGAAACACAAATTCCTAGTGGTATGTGTTCCCCTACCTGGGAAACACTTATCCCTAGTGATATATGTTCCCCCACCTGGGAAACATGTATCCCTAGTGATATGTGTTCCCATGCCTGGGAAACACATATGCCTAGTGATAAGTGTTCCCCAACTGGGAAACACATATCCCTAGTGATATGTGTTCTTCTACCTGGAAAACACTTATCCCTAGTGATATGTGTTCCCCTACCTGGGAAACACTTATCCCTAGTGATAGGTGTTCCCCCACCTGGGAAACACGTATCCCTAGTGGTATGTGTTCCCCTACTTAGGAAACACATATTTCTAGTGATATGTGCTCCCCTACCTGGGAAAGACATATCCCTAGTGATATGTGTTCCCCTACCTGAAAAACATAAGTGATATGTGTTCCCTCGCCAGGGAAACATGTATCCCTAGTGATATGTGTTCCCCTACCTGGAAAACACATATCCCTAGTGGTATGTGTTCCCCTACCTGGGAAACACTTATCCCTAGTGATATGTGTTCCCCCACCTGGGAAAGATGTATCCCTAGTGATATGTGTTCCCCCACCTGGGAAACACATATCCCGAGTACATATCCCGAGTGATATGTATTCCCCTACCTGGGAAACACTTATCCCTAGTGATATGTGTTCCCCTACCTGGAAAACACATATCCCTAGTGGTATGTGTTCCCCTACCTGGGAAACACTTATCCCTAGTGATATGTGTTCCCTTACCTGGAAAACACATATCCCTAGTGGTATGTGTTCCCCTACCTGGGAAACACTTATCCCTGGTGATATGTGTTCCCCCACCTGGGAAACATGTATCCCTAGTGATATGTGTTCCCATACCTTGGAAACACATATGCATAGTGATATGTGTTCCCCCACCTGGGAAACACATATCCCTAGTGATACGTGCTCCCCTACCTGGGAAACCCACCTGGGAAACACATATCTTTAGTGATATGTGTTCCCCTACCTGGGAAACAGATATCCCTAGTGATATGTGTTCCCCCACGTGGGAAACACATATCGTTAGTGATATGTGTTGCCCTACCTCGGAAACACATATCCCTAGTGATATGTGTTTCCCTACTCATGAAACCCATATACGTAATGATATGTGTTTCCCTACCTCGGGAACACATATTTCTAGTGATATATGTTCCCCTACCTGGAAAACACGAACCGAAAGGTGTTGTGAAAGTGAAGATCGCTCAGAATAATTCGCAGATTTCTGAAGGAGGAATTACAGTCAAACCAGGTCAAGATTCCATTTATGAATTGATTATTTGAAAAGTGAACCCGTTTGTCGCTTCTGTAACTTGTAGCCTGTATCAATTTGCATTCAAATGATTAGTGAAGTTTTGACTGCAAGTTTTTAGTATACGATGAGATGGAAAATATTTCAATGGATGAAACTTCTATTTAGGCATTCTTCAAATTCAAGAAAACTGAGCCGGGAGAAATATCATAACAAACTCGCGTGTGTATTCACTGCTCATTACACAAGCAAAAATGCAGACTAAAATCAACAACAACTAACGGGTGGTGGCATTTTGGCCAATCGGAACAGCGCAAATCATCTGTATTGTTTCCTGTCGCATCAGAAAAAAGTCCAGATTCTAGCTTTTTTATATGTGATGCAACAAAGAAATGTATCATGCCCTCTTCCCGTGAGAGACATAAAGGGATAATAGGGAGAGGGCATGATCTCAGGCTAGTATGGAGGTGTTTCACTGTACTACAGTACAATCTCAGTTAATTGGGCCTCAGACATTTGAGTCAGCCAGTCAGTATTTCTACTAATAAATAAGGAGCCCTCGGACAGTTGGTCAGCCCTAAATCATTCAGACAGTTTTTTAGCCCTTAACATTAGAGTAAGCCAGTCAGCCTTTAGTGAGTAAACAATAACTGTGCCCTTGGTACGTTGCCAGTCACCCCTAAGTCCTTCAGTCAGCAGGTCAGCTTGTGAGCCCCCAAAACAGCAGAGTTAGTCAGGCAGTCAGGCAGTCAGTCAGTCAGTCCTTTGTGCCACAAGTAAACGATTTAGTCAGTGGGTCAGATTGTCATGCAAAACACAATAGGGTCAGCCAGTCAGTCTTACAGCAAGAAAATGATTAAGCTCAATCAATCAGCTGGTCAGCTTTAAGTTATTCAGTCAGTGGATCCCCTTGTCTTGCCCCAGACAATGGACTCAGCCATGGTTTCAGCAAGTAAATGAATACATGTAAGCTAATGTGCCATGGATCACTCAGTCAGTCAGCTAGTTAGCCCTAAGTAAAGTCAGCCAGTCAGACTCTCAGTAAGTTGTTTAATGAGTTAGCTAAAGAGCCCTCAGGCAATCAGCCAGTCAATCAGCCATTCTACGCCCACATTTTGCCAGGATGTAATACATGCTAAGGAACAATAATATTTTTATTTAAACTAACCCCCCCCCCCCCCACCCCCACCTCCATATAAGAGAAAAATATGAAGCAGTGAGACAATCAAAATGAAGGTGGACATATTATTCCCAATAAGGTAGAAGGATCATAGAGAATTTGCGGCAAGGGTGTACAGCTTGTAGATAGCTCAACATAAGAGATGCATAATAATAATGTTAACAATTTCCTTGATGTGGAATGTATAACTTACTTGTTATGTTTGCCTCTTTGATTGACCTGTGTTGTTACCAAGAACTGTTTGCTGAAACATCTGATAGCTGTTGAAGGAATAAAAATGACAAAGCCATGTTAAATTCTTTTCAATAAGACCAGGTTTCATGTGGCTTAATGTAATTTAGGCAAAGTTATATTGAAAGCCAATGTGGTCAGCAGTCTCGTCCTCAAGCGTATGTGATCTGTGGGGTGACCGTAGGGGTCTTTTGCTTATGTTGTGACTTACGTTACATCTGGTACTGGAATTTTTGAGCTGATCTTTGCAGATCTGTTGCTTAAGATTAAACTACACGTATTTCTACCATAAATGAGCTCCCCTAATAATGTTTAGTACAAGAATTCCTTACTTCAGTGACACATTCTTTAGCCACAAATCATTCAATTGGATGGTCAGTCGCTGGACAGTAGAGTCAGTTAGTCAGTCAATCATTTAGCCGTAAATCATTTATGCAGTTGGTCAGTCCCCAGACAATAGATTCAGTTATTCAAGTCAATTATCCAGTTACAGTGAAACCTGTATTAAGCGGACACCGTCTATTAAGCGGACAATAGCCGAAGTCCTTAAATGCATTTCCCTTATTTACTTTATATGAAACCTTTATTAAGCGGACACAGACACCTAAAAATACCTAAAATGGTCATCTCTATTGTTGCCAACTTGTACTAAACAGACACTTGCAATTAAATTTCACCACCCAACATGCCACACACCCGAAATGCGAAAGATTGCCATGCACAAATTTTTCGATTTTTACATTTTCATGAAAAACTTGACCAACTTGACGAACTTATTTGATTAGTTTCACAGTACAGTATTGTTTTCTATTTCGTTTAGTTTGTATAGAGCTTGTTTCACTCATCTGATTTCTTCAAATTTGAGTTGTAATCTATGTTTATGGGACTATGATCAATAATATTGATTGTCTTTAATAAAGAAATAAATGCAAACGTATAACGTCATAGTCTCTGGGAGTATTCTAAACATTTCCACAGTTCATTTGAACGGCATTTGACACCTCATATGACGTTATCTTCGAAAACTGTATTAGGCAGACACCCTGTATTAAGCAGACACTACAGAATTCCCCCAGGGTGTCCTCTTAATACAGGGTTCACTGTAATTAAATCATTCAATCATTTGGTAAGTCCCTGGGCAGTAGAGACAGTTAGTCAATCAATCAGCCGTAAATCATTCAGTTTGTCAATCAGTCGACAGACATTAGAGTCAGTTATTCAGTCACTCAACGAGCCATAAATCATTCAGATGATCAGTTGGTGAGTTCCCAGACAGTACAGTCAGCCACACTGTAGTTAGTCAATCAACCAGCAATAAACCATTCAGTCAGTTGGTCAGTCTCCAGACAGTAGACTCAGTTACTTGGTCAATCAACCAGTTGGTCAGTCCCCTGACAGTAGAGTCAGTTATTTAACCAATCAACGAGCCATAAATCATTCAGTCAGTTGGTCAGTCCCCAGACAGTACAGTCAGTTATTCAGTTAATCAACAAGCCATAAATCATTCGGTCGGTTGGTCAGTCCGCAGACAGTAGAGTCAGTTAGTTAGTCAATCAACCAGCCATAAATCATTCAGTCAGCTGGTCAGTCCCTCAACAGCTGAGTCACCTAGTCAGCCAATCAACCAACCATAAACCATTAAGTGTGTTGGTCAGTAATCTTGGACACTAGAATTAGTCACATAGTATTTTAGTGTGTGTGTGTGTAAATGCATTATCCCAGAAAGCTCTTAGACAATCAGTCAGTCAAGGAGTCAAATAACCATTCATAAGCCAAGCAGTCAGTTGGTCAGTCATTGACAGTAGAGTCAGTTATTCAGTTAGTCAACCAGCAATAAATAATTCAGTGCGCAAGTCAGTTCTCTGACAGTAGAGTTAGTTATTTAGTCAATCAATCAGCCATACATGTACATTGTGTAAATAATACAGACAGTCAGACCCTGGACAGCAGAGTCAGTTAAAAGTGTATTCAGTCAATCAATCAGCGATCAATCATTCCATAAGTTGGTCAGTCCCTTGACAGTATGGTCAGCTGGTCAGTCAATCAAGCAGCCATAAGTCAGTCAGTAAGTTTGTCAGTCCTCAGACACTAGAGTCAGTTATTTAATCAAACAATCAGACATAAATCATTCAATACGTTGGTCAGTCCTCGCGCGATACAGTCAATTATTCAGTCAATCAATCAGCCATAAACCATTCATTAGGTTGGTCAGTCCTCGGAGAGTAGAGTCAGTGAGTCAGTAAATCAACCAACCATAAATCATTCGGCCAGATGTTCAGTGCCAGGACAGAAGAGGCACCTAGTCAGTCAATCAACCAGCCATAAATCACTTAAATCAGTTCATCAGTTACCACACAGAAAAATACATTATTCAGTGAACCATTTAGCCATATCATTCAGTCATTCAGTCAATCAACCAGCCATAAATCATTCACTCAGTTGGTCAGTCCCTGGACAGTAGAGCTACAGTACAGCTCAGAGATAAGCAACCAACGCATACGCAAAACACACACACGTTTTTTGGGTTAATGCAAAATCGTTAACTAGTTGGAAAGCGTGTTCTTGAAACTAGCTTTCGCTTTTGTTATTCACTGTTTAATGCTTCATTGTTTCGCTTTGTTTTCCCAAACAAAGGAAAAGAAATGCTCTTGAACTGCCGATATGAATGAATGGTATAAAATATCCTATTTCTGTTTAAGCCTAGGGGAATGACCGACATGACATAACATCACATACCTTCCAAACTTTAACTACATGTATAACAAATATAAAATTGAGAACAAGCTACGGTATCCAGAATTGGGTCGAGGATCAAGTCTCGTGAGACAGAGAACAAAAGATTTGTCCAAAACTGATTTCTCCATGATTTTACATAAACATACAGCTGTAACACAACATGGCATGGCTTATTTGTGCAAGTGGCCACATGCTCGAAACAAGACCAATACAAGTTTTACTAAGCAATATTATTGTTTCTTTATGGACATCTGTATCAAGCTACATTTCCTTAAGTATGGTTTCAAATGCCTGCTCCAAACGCAAACAAACAGTGTTTACTTGTGTACAAGCAAGAAGATAAATAACAGCATGTTTATTTTGTAACATCAAATGATTCTGGGCTTATCTGGCCAGATCAGCTGTAACACACGTCTGTCCATAACATGACCAATCTTTGGCCCTGAAATTGCGTTCATGATCCTTAAAAACTTCCAAGAAACAAAGGTTTTAATTCTACTAGGAAATAGAGCATGTTCTTTAAAGTTGGGTTAATCTCATGGAAAATCGGTCAGTATAAAACATGGACTGCGGACTGCGTATAAAATACGGACTGGGTATAAAGTGAGGCCTGGAAAATACGGACTGGGTATAAGGCACGGACTAGGTATAAGATGTGGACTGCGGGCTGGTTCTAAAATACTTACTACGGACTACGTTGATAAAAACGGTCGTAATTGGCTCTAGGTAAGGTAAAGTAATATAAAAACTCGTAGAAATTCTTGGCAGAGGTGTGCTGCCCAGTTCTCTGAATCCCAAGCCTATTTTCTAACAATCATGAACGGGGTCACAAAAACGGTGTACATGTTTACAATTGGTCAGGAACAGGGTGTAAATCATGTCATCATAGTCATTGCTTAGAATATAACGTTGGACGATTTATTTTGGTTAGTATTCAAGAAAAGGTGAGTAATCCCTCCCCCCTAAATACCGCTTTCTCACATTGCAGAATGCCCTTATATTCACCTTCTCGTCTGAGTTCTTCATTCCTCATGTCTCCAAGGCTTTATTTGAAATGAAATAGTAGCATCTATGAGAATCTTACTCTGACTATTATCCGGTGCCTTTTATTTGTTCAAAACTATAATTGAATTCTCTTCTAACCCCTCCTTTTTATAAAAGTCAGATTTTCTTTTTCACTTGGCTTGAGTAGAGGCATAACCTTCCTTGTTCGAGCAGTATGCTTTCCTTCTCCAGATGACGCTGACTTTGCAGAGAATAGACTGTGCAGCCAGCTAAAGGAATGTTTGCGTGCAAGGCAAGGAGCTGGGACTACTGTTTAATGCTAGTCCGCATTCCGTTTCTCTCAGTTTTACCTTTCTCGGTAAATCTGTTTTTGTAAACATAGTCCTTAGTCCGCGTTTTATTCCTAGTCCGTGTTTTACACCCAATTTGCAGTCCGTGGTCCGCAGTCTGTGGTCTGTCTTTAATACTGACCGCTCAGAAAATTGGGCTTGAACATGATACATGTGAACTTTTGTGTTGCCTAGCAACTATCGTGATAAAAAATTGTGCGATGTTTCAAAAGCGAATTGTATAGCAAATTGTATTGAAATTTTCTTAAGCTATTTATATTTAAATTGAAACACAAGTTTTCATGTCTCACCAAAAGCAAAGCGGCAAAATACAATGGGTGTATCAAAGTGAGATGCTATCATGTATTGCGAAAACCACAATTTAGGTCAAGGGGTCAAACTTACAAGTAAAGTTTCCAGTAGAAAAAAACACCCTGACAGTAGACACCGATGATGAGCAATTCAACTGCCGATGGACATTCACAAACAGGCAGTTAAAACAAATCGGCAAGTAGAATTTCAAAAGACAGGCCAAAGACCAAAAGCAATGAGGGCTTTGTTTACACACCGTCGCGAATTAAACTGACACTTATTTACACAAACTTCCTTTCATTTTGGATTTCATGGATAAAAGGTCATGGATTGCTTTTCAAGTTCAAATACTGTAGTGAACTGCCGACTTCTGAACATTTTTATTAAGGTTTCTTCACAAAGTATCAGCCGAGCCATGCAAAAGAGTGCAAATTTCCTGAAGAGTTGTTAACTGCTCCTGTATCTTCAATTTGGATAGTTCACAAATTTCAAATGCTGAGAATCAAATGCTGAGTAAAGTTGAAGTGTTATTTTATGCAGTAGAAAGTTTTTTCTGACGTGAGAGAAGTTAGAAGATTACTCAAAACTTCTTCATTCGTTCTATTTCGCATTGTGAAGTCAAGAAACAATTACTGTTTAGAATCGAAACCCTGTTTCAGTCTTCACCGAATCATGTAGACATTATTAAGCCTTTTGTTGCGGCTGTTGCGATAACAATAAAGCAGGAACAATATGCTAGATCATACATACTAATCAGTTCTGATGCAAGCCCATTTTTTAAGGGTGTTAGGTCAACATACTTGCGTTAATGAATTTTTCACGAACTAGTTTGAAGCAAGTTAAAATGGATGCTTATCTTTAAGCTGTACTGTAGTTAGTCAATCACCCAGCGATAAATCACTCAGTCAGTTGGTCAGTCCCTGGACAGTAGAGTCAGTTAGTCAGTCGATCAAGGTGTGGGGGCTCATGGCGGGGTTGCGCTGTTGTGCCAGTCATGGGGGCATTATTTCAATCTAGGGGCTGGCTGCCAAAAGTGGAAGCCCCTGGATACTCCAGGCACCCAACCTCCATTTTAGCGATGCAGTTGTTAGTCTGCCATAAATCATTCAGTTGGTTGGTTAGTCCCTGGACAGTACATTCGGTAATTCAGTCAATACACTAGACATAACGCATTGAGTCAGTTGGTCAGTCCCCAGATGTTAGAGTTACAGCTGTAGCTACAACTGTAGTTAAACAATCAATCAGCAATAAATCATTCAGTCAGTTGGTCAGTCCCTGGACAGTAGAGTCAGGTATTCAGTCAATCAACCAGCAATAAATCATTCAGTCAGTTGGTAAGTTACCAGACATTAGAGTCAGATAGTCACTCAACCAACCACTCATATATATTTTGGCCCAATGGTCAGTCCTTGGACAGTGGAGTCACTTATTCAGTAAATCAACCAGCTATAAATCATTCAGTGTGTTGGTCAGTCTTTGGACAGTGGAGTCAGTTGGTCAACCAATAAACCAGCCATAAATCATTCAGTCAGTTGGTCAGTCCCTGGACAGTAGAGTCAGTTAATCAGTCAATCAACCAGCCATCCAATATTATTATAAATAAATGTAAATCATTCTGTGACTTGGTCAGTCCCGGGACAGTAGAGTCAGATATTCAGTCAATAAATCGAATTGTTCAGTCAGTTGGTCAGTTCTTGGACAGTGAAGACAATTATTTGATCAAAAAGAGAGCCAGTTACGAGAGAGTCAGTTAGTCTGTGAATGAACCAGCTATAAATTATCCAGTCAGTTGGTCAGTCCCCCGACAGTAGAGTCATTTATTTGGTCAATCAACCAGCCATAAATCATTCCATCACTTGGTCAGTCCCCAGACAGTAAAGTCAGCTACTCAGTCAATCAACTGGCCATAAATCGTTTAATTAATTGGTCAGT
The DNA here is from genome assembly GCA_964035525.1 of Porites cylindrica. Classification (NCBI taxonomy): domain Eukaryota; kingdom Metazoa; phylum Cnidaria; class Anthozoa; order Scleractinia; family Poritidae; genus Porites; species Porites cylindrica. The sequence continues at coordinate 6,259,148 of OZ037780.1, read as the reverse complement.
TGCAGACAGTACCATTAGCTAGTCATGCAATCAACCAGCCATAATTATTCAGTCAGTTGGTTAGTCCTTTTACACTTGAGTCAGCTCGTTAGTTAATCAGCCAGAGATACATTTTGTAAATCAGTTAGTGTGTGGGTCAGTTCTCTGACAGTAGTGCTAGTCACATAGTATTTTAGCAAGTAAATGCGTTACCCAGTAGGCTCAGTCAATCAACCAGCCATAAATCATTCAGTGTGTTGATCAGTCTTCGGACAGTAGAGTCAGTTGGTCAACCAATAAACCAGCCACAAATCATTCAGTCAGATGGTCAGTCGCTGGACAGTGGAGTCAGTTATTCAGTCAGTCAACCAGCCATAAATCATTCGGTGTGTTGGTCAGTTCTCTGACAGTAGGGTCAGTTAATCAGTCAGTCAACCAGCTAAAAATCATTCAGTGTGTTGGTCAGTTCTCTGACAGTGGAGTCAGTTAATCAGTCAGTCAACCAGCCATAAATCATTCAGAGTGTTGGTCAGTTCTCTGACAGTAGAGTCAGTTAATCAGTCAGTCAACCAGCTAAAAATCATTCAGTGTGTTGGGCAGTTCTCTGACAGTAGAGTCAGTTAATCAGTCAGTCAACCAGCTAAAAATCATTCAGTGTGTTGGTCAGTTCTCTGACAGTAGAGTCAGTTAATCAGTCAGTCAACCAGCTAAAAATCATTCAGTGTGTTGGTCAGTTCTCTGACAGTAGAGTCAGTTAATCAGTCAGTCAACCAGCTATATAATCATTCAGTGTGTTGGGCAGTTCTCTGACAGCAGAGTCAGTTATTCAGTCAGTCAAACTGCATTACTGGCAGTACAGCCATACATTTGAAAATCATTTCATGTGTTGGTCAGTTCTCGGATAGTGGAGTCAGTCACATGGTATTTTAGTGAGTCAATGTATTACCCAGTAAGCCCTTAGTCAATCAGTTAGTCAGTTAGTCAATCAATCAACCACAAATCACTCAGTCAGTTGGTGAGTCTCTGGACAGTAGAGTCAGTTAGGCAGTCAAGTTTTAATTAGCCAGTTTCTAGACAGTAGAGTCATTTAGCCCCACATTTTGCCTGGATTTAATATTTTATGTACACTAACCCCTCACCTCCCCTCCCCCCCCCCCCCCCCCCCCAATATGAGAGAAAAAATAAAATACAAAGCAGTCAGATCAATCAAAACGAAGGTGGGTGGTTTTACAGGAACAGATGACTATTATAAATAGCCTGGTGGACAAATTTCCAATAAGGTACACATGTAGAAAGATCATAGAAAATTTGCTGCAAGGATGTACAGCTTGAAGAGAGTTCAACCTAAGATCTGCGCAACATGATGTGGAATGAATAACTTACTCGTTATGTTTGCCTTTTTCTCTTCTCTTTGATTGACTTGTGGTGTTACAAAGAACCGTTTGCTGAAACATCCGACAGCTGTAGGGGGAATTAAAATGACACAACCATGTAAAATTCTGTTCAATAAGACCAGGTTTTCATACAAATTAGATAATTTATCATTTTAAATTACACATAATGTCTATCATAAATGACCTCCTTGATGTCTAGTTTAAGAATCCGTTACTTCAGTGACACATTCTTTAATTTTTGCAATATGCAGCAGTGCATGGAAAGGGAGACTGTTCAATTTGATATGACTTGTTATTATTATTATTATTTTGCATGTTTGTGAATAAAAAGCAGCTAGCAGTATTACCAGTAAACTGCTTTGCGTCGGGGAAGTACAGGGATGTCACTAAGATTTCAAGTTGCCGGGTAAAATTAAGTAGGTGGGGAATCAGACAGCTAGGGATTTCTTTTGGTTATATTTTTCTTCTGTTTCCCTGTGAAAGTATCCGGGCAAAAATCCTGGCCCGCGCCTTTTAATGACAGCCCTGGGAGGAGTGATTTTTTGTTCCCAGAATATCTTGGTGCTTACCACCCCCTGCCCCCCCTGCTTTATTTGTAAGTGTTCCTTTCCCTTCCCTCCTCCCCTGTGCACATTCCTCCACACCTGAATATAATGAATTTCATATTGGAACTGTAGAATAAGGAAATGAATGCAAAGAAGATCATCGCAGTGAAAGATTCAGGCTTGCTGGGGTTCTAACCCTGATCTCTGCAAAGTTGGTTCATAGAATACCTGGGAAAGAGGAAGATAAAGTGATGAACAAAACTATATGAATTTCTTATTATTGGAACCGTGGAATAAAGACATAAATGCAAGGAAGATTGTTGGCTTGCTAGCTCATTATTGCTTAGAACGCTACATCCGCATCATGGATGTCACAGTTTGAGTCCTTTTCAGGCTTTCTTTTCACAACAAGTTGTGTCTTTCACTGCAATGATCTTTGCAATTATAAAACATTACTGCTAACCATGTGACAAATCAATATTAGAGACCTTTAGCAAACCGCAAACCGCAAACTGCAGTTTGCAGTTATGTGTTTACAGTTTCACATTGCCAGGAAAGCATGTGCAAAGATGACAGGTATCATGAAAAATGTCTATTACTGGAGGAGGGTGTTATCTACTAAAGCCAATTAACACCTTCCTCAATCTCCATAATAACTTATTACTCTTCAGATCATACTTAACCTCATCCAATAACTGTTAATTACAGCTGTATACTAATACATACATTGCACCTACAAGTCTAAATGTTTACTGACATAAGTCATTTCAGAGCAGGCCGTATATGTGTCAAGGTATGTGTGTCACATCAGATGTGTGTAGGAATACAGCCAGATGCAAGTATGCATATTTTTAGGCATGTATTATTCGCATATTTTGCTTCACTTAGTTCTGGCCCTCCTATACTAGTACAAGTATTCCTTAGAGAACTCCGCTTACCAGTAAATGGCTATGTGTCACTGAACAAGGTGTCTTTTTGGACCAGAAGAGTGTTAAAGAGTGTGAAGATTGGCAAAAAGGACTACTTTTGTGCTACAAATGATCCTTTTTTCCCAAAAAATCTCATTCCATTATGTTAGTTTAAATAATTCCGTGTAAAACAAATGAATCGAGGTCATAAAATAAGGTCAGTTGTTGCTAAACAGGAAGCGAAATGAATGTTTATTGTCGTAACCAGAATCAAGGTTTGAAGGCTCGGCAGCACACTTCTACCCACCTCTTCCATTGAGTATCCTGCCATAAACTATCTACTACCTTATCTACCCCCTCCCCTCCTCATCCACCTGCCCCTGGGGGATGTATTTCTCATAAACAAAAAAATGAAACATAACTATTAGTTGTAGTTCAGTTTTATCCAAGGTTAATATTTTATTTACCCTGAGAGCAGTGGTTTCTCCACACTGCATGCTACGCTACGAAGAGAGAGAGACCACTGCAAGCAACTGTCAACTTTCCACAGAGCATGCATGTCCAAGTGATGTTACCTCAAAATGTCAAGACACTTCCTCTTGTTTCGCGCAAAACATTACGAACGTAAATATCCAACGACCAGATGGCAACGAGACCGTCAACAAAACAATAGCTTTAATAAGCAAAACAACAACTTGCACATGCAACACAATGTTTTATGCATTCCATTCTTGTTTTTGCACGACTATGACGTGAAAATGCATAATTTCATGTTTTATAGATAACGTAAACAAGCTACAACGAAATTTCGTTTCTCTTCCTGAACTTGGATATGGTCCTAGGAATTCAACTCCAGTTAGGTCTGCCTACATTTGACAAAGTAAGTTGGCAGGAATGAATAATCCCAATAAATACTGAATTGAAAAAGCGCAAATTCACAGCAGGCTCACATTAACGCAGCAGTTGTAAGCATAAGCAACAAGTGCTGGACGGTGGCTTAATCAAAGAAGCAGACAGTTGCTCACAGTGGTTTGTCTCCTTTCGTAGCAAAGTGTCCGGCCTGGAGAAACCACTGTTCGTGAACAGGATATATATTTTATTGTCCTTTTCTTGCAAAATCATTATGGTATAATAACTTAGCCAAAACCAACGAACATAATTTTGTCTCCAGTTCAACTTTTAATATGTGACCTCTCACGTGAAAACGTACACTAACGGCTTTCCGTTAAACGGGTGAAACGCACGGCTGTCGAACGGGTAAGAAACGGCCCACGAAGCCGTTTGAAACGGATGAAACTGAACGGCTGAACGGCTGATAATTTATTCCGAATGGATTGGTATGACGGCTCAACGGCTAGCGAAAAATTTCGAACGGATGGTAATCACGTCTGAACGGCTAAAAAAATTTTCGAATGGTAGACCTGAACGGCTGAACGGTAGGAGTAAAATTTCGAACGGATGGTCCTGAACGGCTGAACGGTAGGAGTAAAATTTCGAACGGATGGTCCTGAACGGCTGAACGGCTCAGCAAAAACTTCGAACAGATGGTAATCACGGCTGAACAGCTAAAAAAAATTTCGAACGGTAGACCTCAATGTCTGAACGGCACGAGTAAAATTTAATTTAGAACGGTAGACCTGAACAGCTGAACGGCTCGAGTAAAATTTCTAACAGATGATCATGCACGGGAGAAGGGATTGTCATGACTGGCTGTGAATGGAACTAACGGATAACCATTAACTGTAGAACGGCTCATGTTTTAGCAATAATTATTTATATATTGTTTCAAACGGATTGTTAATGACTGGCTGCGAACGGAACAGACCAAAGATTAATGTTTATTACTTTCGCTACGCAAACTGCTCGCTAAATGCTCACCTTTACAGCGAAAAATGCCTTAATAATTAATACCGCCAAATGCAAAGATTACTCGTCAACGCGTCGCCCGACGGTCGTGGTTGTTTGCCGAAAACATGCCACCCGGGGTTAAAGAGTTTGACACTTTGATTCTTTTAAATAAAAACTTGCTATGGCCATCACAAATGGAAAACGTGAATAGAAATAATGTTAAAAAGCTCAAATCACGATGAATAAATTGGCAGCGGTAAGTATTTTTGAATATCGAATTATGAATGAAAGTAAAGCTTGCATCATAGCAGACCGTTTTGAACTAATTAATTGCGTAGCGTCACGTCGCCAGAGAAAACTTCGAGATGTCACGCTTGTCGTGATTCTCACCCGTGCTGGCCAACGAGCAACAAACCGTCGCTTCATAGAACTATGCCATAGTTGTACACTGTTCTTTGCAAAAAAATCTAAGGCCTTTTAAAAAATGACGAGAGTTTGGTTCATGAAAAATAAATCATCAGATAGTTGACTGAGTAGATGTTGGTCACGTGCTAGGCAACGAGTTTTGCAAGTGACTCAAATTTCATTCGCGATCAGAAAGATCAGAAAGTGTTACTGGTAAAACCCTTTTCTCTTCGTTTGGTAGACTGTTTCCCGTGATTCTGGCAGCGGGTCATTAAACGAGTTAAATCGCCACTTCCACCAATAGTTTCTTAGTAGTTTACCTGGGATCAGAGGAACACGTTTTTGACTCAACAATTGCGGTGAAACAGTTGTTTACACAAGCAGACTTTTTTCGGTCGGTTCTGAATTTCACTCTTGGTTCGAGATCAATGTTACGTTACGGCAAGAAAGCAACGAAGCACGGCTAGAACAAGATTTTGCAAACTACCATTTCGTGTCTTCGTTTCGCAAACGACCGGCCACAAGGCACTGCATAAGGCCATCTGAACAGCGTAAAATTAATTATGATCCAAGGCGTTTGAATGAACGGTTCCAACTGATTGAAGTTTTGAACGGGTGGATATTAATTTTTCTGAACGGATGACCAAGTCGTTCAAATGGATTCAAATTTTTCTGAACGGGTGCCACAGCCGTTTGAACGGATAGACAATTTCTCTGAACGGATGGCACAAGCGGTTCGAACGGATGGATGATTTTTGTGAACAGATGACCAAACCGCTCGAACGGATGCAAATTTTTCCGAATGGGTACACTATCCGTTCGAACGGTTGGGCAATTTTTGTGAACGGATGACACAGCCGTTCGAACAGCTTGACTTCCTTTTTAAACGGATCGCCAAAGCCGTTCGAACGGATGCAAATTTTTTCTGAACGGATGAGAAACGGCTTGTGAACGGATTTCTGTTCGAAAACGGGAAGCCGTTAGTGTACGTTTTCGCGTGAGAGGTCACATATTATTAAAAGTTGAACAGGAGACAAAATTAGGCTCATACTCGGTGTAAAAACCAGTGAAACTCACAAGTGACGTAAAAAAAATTAATACCAGAAGCCGCTTAGAAGTCAACACAATAGAGCCAAGGAAAATAATAGCTAGAAAACAACGAAAAAAACTTCACAGGTTTTTACACCGAGGATTAACCACAACATACATGAAGCGTGAGTCAGAGAATGAATAAAATCATAAATGTTGGGACTTGTGCGAAACGTTTACCAGTCAAAATGCATATAAGTACCTTTTAACGATTATTTAGGTTAAGAAATGTAAACTTAAGCTTAGATTTAAGCTTACCTTTTAAAATGATGGTGCGTACATTTATCACGTGGTCCAAAGTGGTCATTCCTAGACACTTTTCCACCATGAAGACTGCTGGAAAATACACATCGAGTACTTTTAAACAAACCAGAACACTATTTTCGGCATTCCTTTTGATTACTTCTAGAATCCCACTAAATAATCATCACAAACGTTCGAGAAGCAAACGTAAAGTTTACACGCGGGCAGTAAGCCGCCATCTTTGTTAGTTTCCAGCGCCCCACCGTACAACGAAACTCTATGGATGGGTAGACTGTGTGCACAGGAAACAAATAAAACTGAGTATTTCCTCTTGCTGGATCCATAGCAGACAGCGAAACAGTCGAATTTAAGTTATAGTCATTGCTTTTGTTTACTTGCACTACAAACAAATTTCATCTAGCCAGGAGCGCAGGGCCGAAAGCAGACGATGTCGTGTTGTAGCACCTCATCCCTAGGCTCTCAATAAAGAATGCATATTTATAAGCCTAGAATGCAGTAATGTTTAACGGAAGAAAGGTACAAAAAATACTCAGGATAATGTTAATATTGCTTAAACTTGTAGTAATAAAAATAAAAATATCTAACCTGATTCTTAGACGTCTGGGGTTGTTCGCGGCCCCTTCGCTTATCTCCGTCTCCAGAGGCCGTGACCTCGTACGTCTAAAAATCAGGCTAAAAAGTACCCTGCGTAGCAAAAAACGAGAAGTCCAAAGACCACTGAAAAGCTGATATTACTACGTGAATTGCTTCTTTAAAACAATATTTCGGTTGGCCATACCAGCCTTCTTCAGTTTTACAGATGTTACTGAATTTATGATAAGAATTACAATATTATATAGGTAGAGAATGATGCAATAAATATTGTTTAAAAGGGAAAGGCTGAAATGACGCACAACATAAAAAACAAAAACTTATAAGGATATAGATTACAATTTAGACTGTTCACAGTCCCCTTTTTTTCCGTGAGACCGAGGGGGCGGGCGTCGGGGATTATACATGTAGCTCTAGGGCAGGGGGGGCGAGAAACCCAAGACCGCCCCCAGCCCCCTAACTAGTTTTGACACTCATCCAAGATGGCAACCCGTAACGCATAGCGCTCGATCTGGACGATCTTACGGGAAAATAGTGAAGATTTCGTAGCAAGCGTTTCGAAAGAAAAATTAAGGAGTGCGCTAGACCGATCTCGGTCCCAGGCTTTCTCTTCCTTGGCATGATGGTGATGATGTTATTCACACCTGCACAGAAAATCTGCGGGTAAGCCAGGGTCCGTTCCATCCAATCTCAATTCAATCCAGAAAAGTATGTTCTTCTTCTTCCAAAGCAGTTAAATTTCCGCAACTATTTCTTGATTAGAGGGAAACATTACTAACAAATGGTATGATAGGACGGATAAATATTTACATAACCCGAAGAGAATTTCACTTGGAACCTCTGTAATGAACAGGTTGAGAAACGATAACCTGATTTAACGAAGGCTTTGCTGAATACATGGATACATATACAGTCGACTCTCTCTTAACGGACACCTCTATAAGACGGACACCTCCCTAAAACGGACACCTAGAGTTGGTCCCTGCCTTTCTTTACTCCCTTTATTTGACTCTCTATAAGACGGACATCTCTCTAAGACGGACACTTACTGCCGGTCCCAAAGGTGTCCGTCTTAGAGGCAGTTGACTGTAACGTATTAAGTTCGCACTATGGCGGATAGCTTTTGCGCCCGCATGAAAACCATACCGTATTGTTAGCGGTTTTCACATGACGTCCCTAAAATCCAAACTACATAACTATCGATCCTACTGAGATTTTACTTTCATGATGAATTAGAGCAGCTGAAAACTAATTTTCATGAAAATTTTCGCTTCAAAAGGGTGCTTGGTTTTGTGATAGAGTATCCTTGAACTTTTAAGCTTTTCCGTGAAGAGGCATTTACATGACGGCCGAGAGAGCTGTCACGTAGGTTAAAAAAATGATGTATTTCCTGAAATTTCGCTATCTAAACAGTTCATGGATTAGAAAAACTGTTACTTTAATGTTTATGAGTTCCTAGAGGAATAAATTCACGCTTTTGTACCAAAACTCGGTAACAGATGTTTTTGTTGGTTTCCGTCCGCCATGTTGGTGCCCATCCAGGTAGGCATTTCTTCGGATATCTCGCATACGGAATATTCTTGTGACCTGAGTCTTGGCGAGGGTCTTTGTATATTTACCTTCTTTCATTTCCCAGATTCCGGACTTTATCTATTGAACGGTTTTGATTTTTATTTTGATCTATTTTGAATGGCGTGACACTGAAAACCAGCAATAGGGGCAATGGAGCGTAGCTACATATCGGATAGATGTTCATACTATACAGGATAACTTATCGTGTCAGCACAAAATAGACTGCGAGCAGTCTCTCTTTTCCTTCAGATTTAGTAAGGGGTGTGCACGCGCGCGCGAGCGTTGAGCGGCGAAGCAGCGAGACGCGAGAAACGAGGGCGGCAGCCCGAAAAGAAAAAAGAGAGACCTCTCTTTTGTCGTGCCTCTCCCGTCTTGCGCCTTCAGTTACGCGTGTGATCATTTGCGTGTCTCGGGCGTTTTGCTCGACGGACTAAGAAAAAAAGAGAGACTTCTAGTAGTCTAGCACAAAAAGAATACCGGTATAGTGTGAATATAGCCTAAATCAGATAAAGAAAACTCCTAGCCTGCCAGCAAGCTCTCCTACTTGGGTAAGCGAAGCGAGACGCGCGAGAACGCCCGAGCGAGGGGGGGCCGCGTCTCCTTTCGCGTGCCTTTCGCGCGTCTACTTTTCATGATATTCCCCAAATGGAGAGCTTTCTTGCACTGAAAACTCCTAAAAAACTGGAAGCGTTTGATTGAGCTTTGATTATCAACGAGTAAAAGGTCTCTCGAACACTTTCATCGTCGTACCCTTGAGAAGATTGGCCTCTTTTAGCTGCAACATTTCTCCTAATATCTTTCTGGCATAACCTGTCATGGCCCTATCTTGAACTGAAAAGAAGGTGAATTTGCTGTCGATGATTTCACAAGCACGCTTGAACTGATGCAGGAGATGAGCTTGAAAGATAGCTGGATCATGACTATAAACTGAAGCCTCCCATTTCACCGTCTCTACTGTCTTTGCATGAACTCCGTAGCTGAAAGATTTCGGACAGGATTCGACGGAATTTTCATCTGCAAAGAAGTGGGTGTTATGGTCTTCTTTCAGGATTAAGTCGACATTTGAACGGAGGGGCTCGTACGGGCACCAGTCAAACACAAGGATATTGTTAGGACACAGCTCAGTGATCACCGAGGAGGACAGGATATTGTTAGCGAAGTACTCTTTGGTGCATGACTGTACTTGAAATTCATCTTCTGTTCTAAGGCTCGTGCGGGAATTCAGTCTGTCAAATTTCCTCGCGGGCCTCTCTTCCACCAAAAATGACAGCTCATCTCTCTCAAGAATTTTCTGAAACGAATTCCAACTTTTCCTTTGAAATTCTAGATGAGACGCCGTTCGTATTCTAGAGACTTGAGGAAAGTTGGCTTGTACTTGTTCGCCCAATTCTACCGCTAATTTTCGTTGGAGACCTTGGCCTTCAAGATTGTGTGCAACTCGCCCTGCACGCCAGACAAGCGTTTTTCCTTCGTCGACGATGCAGCCTGCTTGTAGGCCAATGAGATTTTTGCCTGCATACAACAGCATCATGGCCACATTTTCCTTTTTTAGCCATTTGTGGTATACAACTGGAAGGAAGTCGTACCCGTTGTACAATCCCTCAGATAACTTCACGACCTCGTCGAAGTCAATTGATTCAGCGAGGCGACATTGGAGGTCTGAATGAATTCTGCCTGTTGAGACCTTGCGATCTGAAAAGAGCTGAACCCTCCAGCATTTTGAACGGAAAACTCTAGATATTTGTTGAAGAAAGTTCACTACATTCGCCATTTTAAAAAACACTACGAGGCCAAGCTGAACTTGCCTTCGTGGCAGACCTTCACTTCACGTTTTCACTCACGCGGCCAGTATCTGTGCTAATTTACTGGACCAAAAGAAAGCATTTACATGAGAGAAGACTTCAACTCCCAGAGGATTTTATCGGTACACCAACGTGGCTGCCGTTTCATTGTTTTGGAACACCAATATGGCTGCCGTGACGTCATTTTAAAACGCTCCATAGAGCGTCTTCGAAGTAGTGCACAATATCGTGTTCCAATCCCGCAGAGTCGCAAGGATATATGTCGGCGTTTTTGATTGGCTAGTTTCTTACGCAGTTTGTGATTAGTCCGATTTGAAATAATAGCTCGTGATAAAAGAGATTGAGCTCGTGATAGTGCGAAACGTGACCGCCTTAAGGCCGATACACACGAGAGGTTTTGCTCCCGGAGCATGCTCCAGGCTCATTTTGCACGTGTCAGTACACACGAGGGAGCGTTTTCAAGTTCGCTCAATTTGCCCCGGAGCTTACTCCCAAATATTTAACCTGTTAAATATCGTGGAGCATTTTGCAGGGTGGAAATTCTGCTCCCGAGGATGAAGTATACCCATGAAATCGTTGGTACACAAGGAGGAGCTTTGCTCCCGGAGTGTGCCCCTGGACCATGCTCCCGGAGCAAAATCCCTCGTGTGTATCGGCCTTTAGAGTCAGCTTGAACAACAAAGGTTTTTCGTCCTCTCTTTTTGCGTAGTTTATGCAGTGCATGGAGTATTCTACACTTTGACTGAGCAATTTTTCTCTCTTTTGCCGCTTTGAGTCTCACATTTAGAGGTTAGGAAGCTGGTCTGTTCCATGCATATTGATTAATTAGTTCCTGTGGTTTATGTTTCTGCAGATGTTTTCTGACAGGATTTGATCACAGTTTACCATGAAATGATTTTCTTTTACCTCTGTTTAAGCCTTAAGCTTTTTTTCTCTTGCGGCTAAATAACCTTAGTTTCTTTGGTTTTCTCCGAAATGCCTGGACCTTAATAGCTGCATGTGTGTAGTTCTTTTTTTGGCCGTCAATATCATGATTTCCTGATTTGTTTTGACGCTAGAACTGTCGGCTAGATTGCAGGCTAGACTGCAGAGGGTTTAGACGAGTGCATGAGTCGGCTGCAACGCAGGCTAAGCTAAGTTGAACACACAGAAAATATGCAAGCGGGGGCCGTGCCTTCTCTATACATAACGCTTATAAAGAATTATGGATGAATCAGTGATCACTGATAATTGGCATTTCTTGTTATCCCAATTTTTTATTCCAGCGACGTTGTACCCTTTATTGTCACAAATAACCCAGCACTCCCACGCTTTTGCAATATCTTACGCAAAAATTTTAACATCTTACACTCTTTTTTAAGCAACCGCCTTTTGTTGCTTACAGACGTAGCCCTAATCTTCGTGACCTTTTAGTTAAAGCACAATTACCCGTAATCTCTACACTCCTTTTTCACCAGGCTCTTTCCGCTGTGGACAAAATTGTGCCAGTTGTCCATACATTACTAACGGCCTAACAAGTTATACTTTTTACTCAACAGGTAAAACACGCTCCATCAATTCGCACATTACCTGTTACTGACTAAAAATTTTATGTATGGGGTGCAACGTAACCGTTGCTATTTACAATATATAGGTGGATCTAAGCGACGTCTCAAGGACAGATTTAACGAACACAGACGTCCAGTCTACAAAACTAACTTAAATCTAAACCCACTACTGTTTTTGAACACTTTCTCTCTCACTACCATTCTCACACTGACATGCAGTTAATTCCACTAGAGAAAATTCATTCTTCACGTGACTCAATCCGTACGGCGAGGGAATCACATTTAATAGATAAGGCCATGACTCTTGAACCTAATGGGCTAAACCGCCAAGACGAATTATTGTAATCTAAATCTTTACTACTTCTTCTTTTCTTTTTTATGCTGTACGTCATTTCTGCCTCTCCCTTTTAAACAATTATTATTGCGACATTTTTCATCAATATAATATTGTAATTCCTATCATAAATTCTGTAAACCTGGAGAAGGCTGGTATGGCCAACCGAAATATTGTTATGATCAGCTTTGCAGTAGTCTTTAGACTTCTTAGTCGCATTGTGATAGAGAAAACCTAAGATAGGATTTGTGGCTTTGCTCTTTTGCTGAGGTTTCGATTTCCAGAAATCACCAAGCGTGGTGATACCCTGGGTACCAGAGGTTTTTTCTCGCGTGTGACGAGGAGCTTCCTCGGCCCAGGCCGACACGTCTTCGGCCTTCGGCAGAAGACACGAGCGGTGCCACTTTTTAAGACTTGACCGAAACCGGAAACCGCGCATGAAAAGCCTCTGGCACCCAGGGTAGGGTGGTGATTGAATTTCAGAGATTTCACAGGTTTCAAACGAGATTTTAAACAGGAGGCTTTTTTGGGAGAACTTGGTCAGCGGGCAGAGATGGCGGGTATCATGAATAAGATCTATACAACTCATCGCAAACGTCGCTTCTCACACCTTTTCCACGCGTATCCGGATTTTTTTCTCCGTGTTCGAAAAAAATACGCGTCCACGCGTAAGCGTATTCGAATCGTTTTCTCCAGTCTACATAAAGAGGCTAAAACAATAAGATTGCATGCCTTACAGGGCACGATGTATGACATCATCGTATTCGAATACCTCCGTTTTCGTCTGTCCACACAACAACGATAACGCGCCGTTCTCAAAAATCTCCACTCTGAAATGCGTTTTTGAAAATATGCGTTTTCTGTGACCGTTTTCACGGGCTACGTATGGTCCTAGTTATGCAAAGACTACCCACTTTTCCCTATCCTTAATAAAAATTCCTACACAATCTTTGATATACTAACTTTTGAAAGAAAAACAGGACTGTACCGTGGAAGCCGGTGTAATAAAATAATCAAGTTTTTGACTATGGCAAAATGCACTGAGAGTGAATCTTTTAGGGTCGTATGAGGTATTAAATTCCTAAAATATCTATACTGTTATCAATTTTATATATTGTAGCTGGGGTTGGCCGGGAAAATTAGTGTACACTTCTGAGCAATGCAATACAAAATCGGCTTATTATTCTAAAAAATATGAATGTTATGCCGGCATTATGTCTGATTTTTCTTATATAGTATCAGGGTCAACCCACTATCGACATTACCCTTGAGACCTTACTGAAAACGAGCTGTTTAATTGATCACAATTTGATTTGGAAATGGCGGCTCTTCAAGTGAACTTTCTTCGTCAAAGACGTTGAGTTTTGGCTTCAAAACTCTGTAGGGTTCAGCCTTTTCAGGTCGCAGCATCTCAACAGGCAAAATTCATGAAGGACTCGGTCTCGAATGTCGCCTAGCTAAAAAAAGTGACTTCGACGAAGTCATGAAGTTATCGGAGGGATTACACAACGGCTACGGCTTTCTTCCAGTTGTATACCACAAATAGCTTGAAAGGGGAAAATGTAGTCATGATGTTGTTGCATGCAGGTAGCAAACTCATTGGTCTACAAGCGGGCTGCATCGTCGACGGCGAAGAAACGCCTGCCTGGCGCGCGGCGCGAGTTGCGCACAATCATGAAGGCCAGGGTCTCCAACGAAAAATAGCAAAAAATGCCTGAAGAGTTCGGCGAACATGTACAAGCAAACCTTCCCGATAAAAGTCTCAAGAATAAGAATGGCGTCTCTTCTAGAACGTAAAAGTAAAAGTGGAAATACTTTTCAAGAACTTCTTGAGAGGGATGAGATGCCATTTTTTGTGGAAGAGAAGCCCGCGAGAAAATTTGACAGACTGAATTTCCGCACAAGCCTTAGAGCAGAAGATGAATTTCAAGTACATTCGTGTACCAAAGAGTACTTCGCTAACGTAATCCTGGCCTCCTCGGTGATCAGTATTTTGTCCCAAAACAATGTCCTTGTGTTTGACTGGTGCCCGTATGAGCCTCTCCGTTCAAATGTCGACTTAATCCTGGGAGAAGACCATAAGACACACTTCTTTGCAGAGAAATGTTCCGTCGAAGCCTCTCCGAAATCTTTCAGCTACGGAGTTCATGCAAAGACAGTAGAGACCGAGAAATGGGAGGCTTCAGTTTATAGTGATGATCCAGCTATCTTTCAAGCTAATCTCCTGCATCAGTTCAAGCGTGCTTGTGAAACCATTGACGGCAAATTCACTTTCTTTTCAATTCAAGGTAGAATCATGACAGGGTATACCCGAAGGATATTTGAGAGATTTGGCAGCTAAAAGAGGCCAATCTTCTCAAGGGGAGGCGATCAAAGTGTTGAAGAGACCTTTTATTCGTTAAATCAATGGTTAATCAAACGCTTCTTTCAGGAGTTTCCTTAGAATCAGAATTGGAATAGAAATCGCCAGTGAAAAAGAGAATCTGTTAAAATGATTTGCTACTTAAACAATACCATATCACCGTTGTCGTCTTTCGTCTCTAATTGTAATTTTTCAGGTTTTATTGTTTTATTCCAATCAATGTAATATATCATTTGAATTAGTTAATACTTCTTTGCATAATGTTCAGGAAAGCGTTCCGCTTATAGATCGGGTCAGCCGGTATAATCTGTTTAGGTCCGCATTTTCGTTTCACGCGAAATTCACTCAAGGATAACGGTTGACGGTAAAAAATAACCTTTGTTGACGGTTGACGGTTAAATTTTAGGCCGTTTGACGGCTGAAGGTTAACCCCATCGAGACCCTTTTATAGGAATTACAATGAATAAGGAATTAGTTAGGCCAATCTTCTAAAGGGCACGACGATGAGAAGTGTCTCGGAGAGACCATATACTCGTTAATAATCAAAGCTTCTAGTCTTTCAGGAGTTTTCCTTAATCTAAGAAAACTGATTTAATCTACGGAAAAATCTGTTAAAAGTTTTGTGTCTTTTTAGATAATACCATTACATCGTCATCGATTGAATAATTGTTAAGGTTTTTTGTTTTTACTCTAACCGATGTAATGTCTTCTTTGTATTTGTTTAAAATACGTATCTGGACGTATTCAGCAAAGCGTTTAAATTAAGTCATGCTAATTTTTCAACCTGTTTATTGTAGATGTTCCAAGTCAAGTTCTCGAAACATATACAGAAGTTTCTTTTCTTATCTTCCAAAGTAAGCACACTTATGTACCTATCCAACTGTTTGTTGCGTCTAACGTTGACATGGTCAAGTTTCGGAGATGTAACTGCGTTCGAAGAAGAACGTACCCCTTATAAAGACTGAATTGAGATTGGATGGAACAGACCCTGGCATCCCCGCAGATTTTCAGTGCAGGGGTGAAATACATCATCACCAACTTGCCAAGGAAGAGAGAGCCTGGGACCGAGATCGGTCCAGTGCACCACGTAATTTTTAATTATTACTAGCTTATGCAATATTATCATTATCCAGTATTTGTTGTAAACTTTCTTCCGTTAAACATTACGACATTCTCTATTGAGGGCCTAGGCATGAGACTGACATCGACTTCTTCCCGCCCCGATCAGGTTGGATTGACTTGGTTCAATAATTTCTTGAGAATTTTTGGATGATTTTTTGAATGTTTTCGATGTATAAGAATTAGCCGGGGGGCAGGGGTAGAGGTATTAAAAACTTTTTAAAAATGGATTGTATTGGATTTGGAGGGGGGGGGGGGGGGAGGGTAAAAATTAAACTATGAAGTGAATAGTTGGTAGAAAAATACCAGATAGTACAGCACTACAACAAGGAGCATCTGAGCCCATTAGTGAACTAAGTGGTTTACCGTAAAAGACCTAATAAACGCCCACTTTCAAATAAACGCCTCTTATCTAATAAACGCCCCCCCTCCCCCAACCCTACCCTATTAAAATTGTATTAGAGGCCCTTTCCTAATAAACACGCCCCGTGTCTAATAGATAGGATTGACTTGGGTCAATAACTTCTTGAAAATTTTTGAGAATTACTCCAAAGCACTAGGAATAAGCAAAAAGGAGCAAAATCATTCAATTCATTAACCAGGGTTTACGTATTTCATCTTCTTCAAAAAAGTAATGATAGACTAACGATGACAACACAGTAACCCTGAGCTAGAATTCTGACAGCGATGTTGGGATTTGGAAGAGCGATATGGATTTCTAGACGGCCTAGGCGTATCAATTGATGGAGTGAATATTTCGCTATTTTGAAACTCTCTTGATATTTTTGCCGAAATCATATGAGTTTTCTTAAGCTTGTTACAGTTATGAGAATAAACGCCTCCTATCTATAAAAGCCCCCGCTAGGAACCCTATAATTAAATAGATGCCCAGGGCGTTTATTAGGTCTTTTACGGTATGTGTGTATACCTTTTCCACCCTAATTTATTTCCTTCTCAAATCAACATCATTTCCCCAAAGAAACAACCAACCAGAATGCCACTTTAAACACAACTTTTGACTCTACTTCATGTTACTAAAACATTAAAGCTAGCCGTCAGAAACCACTTGGAGGATTTCAAATGAATAAGCATTTTTTGCTGTTTACTTTTCCTTTTTCTTTGTTATAAGAATTATTAGAGAAAAATTTTCCTTTTCGTCATAAATAAGACCGTTGTTGATAAAAGAAAATTATATCTACGATCTAATTAAAATCGAAAAACTATGAATAAAGCAATTCTCACAATAGCTGACATGAAACAATCAATCAACTTCAAAGGGTCTGGTCTTCTAAAATATCAATAACGAATATCAAGCTGTGGAAATCAGATTGTAAAATTAGCTCCATTCATTCTATCTACACTTGTTTAGGGATGTTTAACCCGTCGGTCTTTGGAGGTCATCTTCGATCAATAGGCCACGTGGAATAGCAAAAAAGATTAATAACCTTAAACGTCAACGGCTTTAATTGATTTTGGCTACTGGCAACTATAATAAACCACTGTGTTATTAAAGAGCCACAGGCTTCCAGTAACAGAGAACTCACAAACATAACTACGTAACTGAGAGGCTTTTTGTTTTCAAGGTTGGACTTGGCGCAAAAGAAAATGATAAGTCACGCAGAGTCAATTATTGTTTTAAGTCTCACAGAAATACAGTCGCTTTACTACTAGAAGCCAATGCCCCTACTGGGTTTTCCTAATGTATTACTATTTCTCGTTTACGTCGGAGTGAAAAAGGAAGAGGAAAAAACCGAAAAGCTGAGCTTAAGCCATACTCGTCAGCATACTTGTTTCATTTTTAGAATACCTTTAAAAAAGAGCGCTTTGATTGGAAAGGGCTGAGCGGTAAGGGCTGAACAAGTTATTACAATGTAAAAACAGGTTATCAAAAATTCTGAATTTTAGACAACTAATAATTATCAGGGAGTTTATTTATTCACGTTTTCAAGTCGAAATTAATAAAAGTTTTCCTTTAAATTATTAAATCGTCTGTTAGGCTTACACTACTAATTTGGTGAAATTAGACAAAGCATTGCTTCGCCAGTGGCACTCAATAATTAGATTTTGACGCTTTTCTTAGTCTTGCGTGGGAAAGAGAAACGGAAAAAGTAGCCACCAGAAGCACACTGAAAGGGTATTTTCTTTTTTCTTCAAAACATAAACTGAGGCCTCCTCAAATGACCAGCTTTCGACTTAGTATATCAGATTCAATTTCACATGAAAGTGCATCTAGCTGTAACTTATTTGTCAAATAAATGAATAATTTCAAAAAATACTTTAAAAAAAAAAAACGTGAAATGAGTAATGCCTCGTAACAGCCTCACTTAATGAAAAACGCTTCGTCTTGTTTGGTATCTCTAAATAACCTTAAAAAGCAAACGTAGTAACCTAAGCAATCAAATGTTTGGAAATGGAAAGATGAATCACTGGAAATTTAGTGCAATTTCACACATATAGCCGGAAAGTTTTTATTTTTCGGCAAAGGAAAACTCATTGAAGAAATCTCGAAACTGAAGCCAATGGAGTGAAATGCTGAACTATTAGGAAGATTTCAATTAAGAGAAAAGAATCGAATCGGATGAAACAACAACAGCTAATGAAGTAAAAAAATTCGCTGCCTAAAAAACCTTCGTTCTAAAACTAAACGCAAACGTTATTTTTCGCCGAGAGAACATCAATTATCGTTAAATAATGCATGTTCTTAAGTCAATTCTAGAAAAGGAAATGCTAGATCTTATTACTGCTCAAGGGAAGGATGCCCTTTTGCAAGAGAGGATTTTTGCTCCAGTAATACGTTCATTGAGAAAACTAGGGAATAATTTGTACGGAAAATATAATGCAAAAAGACTATAAGAGTAATTCACAAATAAACCCCGGAAACTGAATTTAGTATGGAGACGCACTTCAAAGGAATTTTAAAAAAGGACAGTGCTCTTCTCTCCAAAACCGGAAGTTTAATTATAATTTTTAAAAGCTGCCAAGTTCTCAGAGTAAACAACAAAATGGAAGAGGTATTTTGGACCTTTGGCACAGGCAGAGCTGTTCTAAGCCCGATTAGGTCTAATATCACCCCTAATTTGCGCAAGAACGGAATAAAAATAGGAAAGTTATAAAAAACGATAATACAGATTTTTTTTTAAAAAAAAAAAAAAAAAAGAATTTTGAATATATTTTTGCTAGTTAATCTTTCCGACTGTGGCAGTATTGGCCTGGGCTGAGTGATGGACAGTTTCAGTAGGCATAGTTTACAAGCTTGACGGGTGACGTCACATCCAAACTCACCGACGATGACTGGGAACGAGGCTAGTTCTTATGATCCCACGGCTGAAAACGCGCATGGCGGGTTGACAACTTTAAGGACTAGCAACGATACCAACAAATGTCCTACTTCGTAAGGAATAACAAATCATTTCTAAAAAAGAATGTTTTCTCCTAAGTCCACTTTTAAATTTATGCAACCTTTACGTCTCGCCCAAGAAACGACCTCTCGTTTCGGTATGAAGTCGGTCTCCCAGTAGAATGAAACGGGTAGCGCATGCGAACTTTTAGCTTCACACGGACACTGAGCGGGAAGGGGGGGAGGGGGTGGTGCTAAGTGATCGAAAGATATCCGCCTTAAAATGTTTCTTAATGACAAAGTCAGAAGCATTTCAATACTCCTTCTAACTGTTTAATGTGTTATTTTAGTGCCTTTCAGCAAGATAAGGCCATTAGTAGTGGATTGACATTGATACAATGTAACATTTCAGTTCAGAGATGTTCAAGTCAGTATTAAGCCTATTTTCACATTATACCGGGTAGCTTTTACGCCGGCACAAAAACCATACTGGAGGGGGCCTCTGTTCACAAATAACAACGGCGATTTGGGCGTGTTTAAATTTTCTGTAGCGGAGCTGCGCCGGGCCGATCTCTAAATGGAGCCGGTCACGTATCGGATAGGTGTGCACACTATACCGGAGAGTTTTCGTGTCCGCACGAAAAGCTATACGGTATACTGTGAACATAGCCTTAATCTTAGACACTACGCCTAATAAGACCACCATACACACACTAACAAATGAACACTAACTGAGATTGCGTCTGGAAAAAGAATGGAGACGTTCAGAGGTGATGGTACACGGGACGATTCGCAAAGACGATTTTTAGTGCAACACAGTGTCGCAATGTTACAACAATGTTACAACAATGTTGTAACAATTCGAAACAATTTCGTAACAATGTTGCAACGCTTTGTTGAGCTAAAAATCGTCGTTGCGAATCGTCTCGTGAAACATCACCTTTAAGACCCGAGGACCGCGACCGCAGCGAAAAAGTCGCTTAAAAATATTAGCTTTCTTTTCATTTTCATAAAAACTAATTGTTACCCACTTACTTTGTTAAATGTAGGCGAACTCTCCTTGAGTTGAATTCCTTAGAGTCATATCAAATTCAGAAAGAGAAAGGAAATTTCACCGTCACTTGTTTACTCCATAAAACGTGGAGTTAGGCATTTTGACGTCGTAGTCGTGCAGTGCGAAAAAGAAATGTACAAAAAAAGTGTGCTGCACGTGCAAAGTTGTTGTTTTGCTAATTAAACCTACTGCTTTTTTTAAATTCTAATTTCAACACAGAGTTCAAAGAAATTGCGTTTGGCTTGATCAAGCAAGACTCTGTAATGCGGGGAGCTGTGAGACAAAAGTTTAACCATGTTTTGACTGCCAAACCATGGTCGACCAAGCTTGAAAGCTAACCATGATCGCCACTTTAGAAACAGAAAGGAAACTGGAAACAAAGACTTCTTGGACTGTTACTGGAGACAGGGAAAGCACATCGGCCAATAGCAGACTGGAAACAGCGCGGAAGTCGGAAATGATATCTGAAATTACATATTTGTTGTTTCTAAGATACCCTGCTACCGTCAGTTTTTTATTATTTCAACGCGGTGAAAATGTATTTATCATGGGTTATGTAACCCTTTCTTTTGGGGTTTTACATGGTTTGCTGTGACAATTGCTTCATTAGCGGTAGGATATATATATTTATAAAATAACTAAGATAGTACGCGCGTTCTGATTGGTTAAAAACCTATGGTTTATTGTGCCGGTAAACTCATAGAAAACTTAAAGTTATTTTATAAAAGCGATACTCGAAAAGCTTGTAAATAACTCGCCTTCGGCTCGGGATTTACAAGCTTTTCGCGTGTTCTCCCAGCATCCCGCGTGGGTTATCACGCCGTTAAACCCATAGAAATTGTGGTCCATTGCTTAAATATTTCAGTTGTTGTCATTTATATTTGTTCGAGTCTTACGACCGTCCCTAAGCCCTCAAAATTAAATACCCAGGGACAAGCGGTTATCAGTTTCTCTTAGACGTAGTTTTTGCCTGCTGCTATATGAAAGGTCTGGCACGTTTACGGAATTATTGTTCGGCGAGCATAGTTTAGATTGTTTTGTAGGGTGGTTTTTCTTGCTATATTTTTTTTTACATTTCCGAGTTTTCATTCTGTTTGTTGTATCATTCCTATCCATTTTGTTGATGAAGCCATAATAAAGAGAGTCGCACACGGCTCGTGTTGACACATCCCAATTGTGGTTGCTTATTTATAAAATAACTAAGATAGTATGCGGGCTCTGATTGGTTAAAAACCTATGGTTTATAGTGCCGGTAAACTCATAGAAAACTTAAAGTTATTTTATAAAAGCAATAGACCACACTTTCTATGGGTTTACCGCCGTGATAACCCACGCGGGATGTTGGGAGAACACGAGAAAAGCTTACAAGCTTACAAGCAGAGTAGCGAATTAGAATATAAAAGTACTTTAACGTTCAACTGAGTACTAAGTAATAAGCTCAGAAGAATTTACAAGCATTTTATTCTTATGCATCCATGTAACAACCACTTTTACCTTTCGAAATTGTCTACTAAATACTGTCTCCTTGCTAGATAAACTTTTTAGTTATTTTCTACGTAGCATAATACCTTACTTAGGCAGAATTATCTTTTTTTTCTTTCTTTTCTTCTTCTTTGTGTTGTATAAATAAAATAAAGTTGTTGTTGTTGAAAACACACAAGAAAAAACAACACAAAAAAGCAGCAACAACAAAAACATGCATCCAACGCTTAAGTACGATAGCGAGCAGGGGTGGAGGCAAAGTCTGAAAGAACATACAAAGCACTCGTTCTAACATTCACTCAGAAAATAAATTCTCAACAATAGATACTGTTGCAATTTTTGAATTGATCGAGAGAGGTGCCCTTTGGACAAAGTCAAACCCAGAAAAGAAAGCTTCAAGTGCTCCTTTTAGCTACATTGACAGCTCAACCACAACGAATGATTAATAGGCGTTTTATGTACTTGAATCGGCGTGTTATTGACTTTTACATTGGAAATTAGATCTGATAAATGTTCGATATTTACCTTTTAATGCATTGTTACGCTGAAAGTTTTCATATCGGAGATAAAGAACAGTGCAAGGTGAAGTGTTTTCCAATAATAACTTAACGAGTATTGACTATAACTAGGGTCAATGTCATAGTGACCAATATCGTTTTGATGTTGTGACCATTCTTATCAAAACAATACGACATCAATAGAACCCACGTGTTGGAGATGGAAGCATCGATATGTCTACTCACGAAATAACTGACTCACATAAAAGAAACTCAAGCGTGATGGAAAGTGTGCGAAGACACGTTTTACTGCAGGGCCAAATATTCCAGTGCCAGTTTATGAGATTAGCTCGTAATTGCCTGCGTTGAAGCACAATCACTGTTGTATCTTTTTAGACTAATAGGCCGGAATCTATCAATAAGAGCCTTTTAAAGTCTGTAAGTATTAAAGGAATTATGAAGAAGGCATCTTTATTCAGCTGTTAAAGAGAATCTAAATAAGCATGTACGCCATTATACATGCAGAAGGTCAAGCAGTTTAGCAAACCTGTTTACCTTTTATTCGAAGGATCTTTTGCCGGGAAAATTTCATTAGTTTTGCCAGGATGTCTTTCCTTCTCAACAATGCCAATTTTGTTAGTGTCCTTTCATTGGGCTGTATCTATGTGTTTTTTTTGTCATCACTGATTTTTTCTAAATATACTAAATTAACTTAAAGATGCAGTTTACGTGATAGTCATACCCAGCTACAGTGAAACTTGTATGTCCTGTATTAAGCAGACGCCGACGCTATAGTCACGTGCGTGCGCAACATTCACGCAATAATTCCTAGTTTGAAACGCTATCAAGGTTCCAACTTTTTTCCCTGTCCACTAGCAAAGATTTACTATTGGGAGTTTTTCTACTACAAAAAAAAGTATCCATAGGCGATTATTTTGTTGGCTTTCCAGTTCTAGAGCCTGTGGGTGCGGGATATTGTTGTACGCCCTGAAAAAAAAAAACGGTTAAAAAAACGTGAAGTCATTCTAAGCGCTTAGCCAATAGAGCGCAATGGCCAAAATAGAAACTATTTAAAACCTCGGGGTACTATATAAGACTAACCGCCAGTGTTTGACAAGATTCCACTTTCTTTCTCTGGCACTATTCAATATACGTATAGCTTTTTGCCACAAAATTCTATCTTTCTCAAATTTCTGCTGGAGAAATGCAGTAAATCTGAAATAGGGGATTGATAGTTTTCTTTACTCGCAACTGCTGAAAGCCACTTCCACTCTGCGAGTTTGCTTGTGTTATAGTTCGAACACTAACAAAGTGACTACTCTAAATTCAAAAAATCATGTTAAACTTATGTTGAGTAAGCTATTTATTAGTTTAGTTTAGTTTAGTTTATTGTTTTGCCATAAGGATGTAAAGACAACGAGAAAATCTAAATATTTAAAAAGCTTATGGCGAGGAAGCCCAAGCGGACATGAGCGTCAGTGAAAAAAAAACGTTTCTTGCCATATTTTCTGTAAAACAGTCCCAAGCCGGTGCCTTAGCCTGCGTGGCAGTTAGGCACCGGTTAGTTTTGTTGATTAGTCTTTCATTCTAGACATATTAAATTCTGCAAGCAGAATACTGCAATGCTGATCGTACTATGTGAAAATTAACTCTGCAAGACATCAACACGACACCGAAAGAACTCAAAACAGAGCAGGATTGTAGCCATAGACAGCTGTTTCGCCCTCTTTGGGGCTCGTCAGAATGGCGTAACAACCACAGAAAGCTATAACAAAAAATATCCGCCCACTCTGATTTTCAGCCCTGACACCCACAGAATCACGCCATACCACGTGTCTTCTGGGGGGCAAGGGTCCAAGTGTCAAGTTGATATCTCGCAGAGAAAATAAAGAATTGGCCAAAAACCAACCTAAAATACATGGACAAAAACATGCCAGAATTACAGCATATCGGATCCATAATAGATCTACGGCCCAAAAATTCAGAAAGTACAAACATTAACCACAAAGGACTGCAAAGGACCGCAAATGAATATGCGAAAGAACGTAGGATCTATAAAGACCTGATCAGCAAAAATAATAATGTAGACATATTACAATGCTGCTTGCAGAATTTAATATGTCTACATAATTATTTTTGCTGATCAGGTCTTTATAGATCCTACGTTCTTCGGCATATTCGTTTGCGGTCCTTTACAGTCCTTTGTGGTTAATGTTTGTACTTTCAGTATAGAGCACGCGAGGGAAACACGCGAGGGGAACACGCGAAGGGAAGAGGAACCCTCCCTTTTCCTTTCTCCCCTTCTGGGCGCGAGCGTCCTCGAAATTTCTCCCTTCGCCCTACTAGTGAAGAAACAGCACGGGCCTGCTATTTCGACCACTAGAGGCGCGATCCAGAAGTCAGAACTGGCCGGCCGGACCATGGCTGGACCACGCATTTTGGCAAATGAAACAGGCGTTTTCCAAGAGGTTTTGCTTGAAAACCATCTACTTTGAGCATAATATTTAGGATTTGACTAGTGTGGATGGCTAGTTTTAGTTAAAAGTGAAATTCTCATTACGATGAGAATGGACTAGCCGGTCAGCTCTGACAAATGGAAAGCGCCCGCGTGACCAAGATCAATTTTCTTCAAGCAGCATCAATACATCAACAAGAAAAAAGGTCATGGGAAAATGCTTTGAATTCGTATCAAATTCTAACACCTAATTCTTCAGGAAATGTATAGAGATCAGACTCAAAGTTTTGTATGTGGATTTTGGGGCTTGAAGGGTTGAGCGGACACGAGAGAGGAGAGCGTCGGCGTCCGCTTAATAAAGGACAAACACGTTTCACTGTAGCTGGGTATGACCATCACGTAAACTGCATCTTTAAGTTAATTTAGTATATTTATAAAAATCAGTGATGACAAAAAAAACACATAGATACATCATACAGCCCAATGAAAGGACACTAACACAATTGGCATTGTTGAGAAAGAAGGACATCCTGGCAAAACTAATGAAATTTTCCCGGCAAAGATGCTTCGAATAAAAGGTAAACAGGTTTGCTAAACTGCTTGACCTTCTGCATGTGTAATGGCGGTCAGGTAAATGCTTATTTAGACTCTCTTTAGCAGCTGAATAAAGATGCCTTCTTAATAATTGCTTCAATACTTACAGACTTTAAAGGCTGTTAATGATTGATTCCGACCTAAAGAGTTCCCTTGTTCGTGATAAAAAGTTGTGGATTAATGAGTCTGCTTATTAGATGGATCATATATCTACGGTGGTTAATCCTTCCTCCGAGCCCTTTTCTGCAATGTCTGTATGGGAAATACGTAATAATGTCAAGACCGTTTCGAGCACGTTTTCCTGATTATCAATTTAGCGTTTTCATCTTAGTCAGTTCAGTTCTAGTGTAGACTTCACGGCGTTAACTACCGTCAGCCATTGGGGCTTTTTTCCTATCTACACTCATTCTGATCTACAACCATGCTCTGGATACGAAAAATATAGTCTTCTTTTTCCTTTTTTAAAGAAAGCTAATCAATACAAACCGCCTTTTTTCGGAAAAATAATCGCTCAAAGTGAACGCGTTCCGGACTAATTTCTGTTTGTCATTTACTCAAAACAAATTAGAACACTTCCTGATTTTTAGCATTGAGCATTAATACAACTAACCCTCTCTCTAGAACACAACGCTTGGACAGGCGATATGTCTTCTCAACTTCCTGTTTTTAAGTTGTCTGACTAATGCAATGTGGCGGCTTTGAATGACACGTACCAGATGTTCAGGAACTCGTAAGATATTTCCTTAAGGGGTCGTTCTGTGTGCGCTTTCTCGTCACTTGTTTATGAAGTAACCAGTGTGATATTTACTCTTTAGATATTTTTAGTGACGTCTTCGGTGCATATAAGCCCACTTAGAGCATGGGGTATCAGTTATTCAAGAACTAGTATAAAACATTTGAAAATTCAAGGAATGCGAGCCTATCTTTGTCCACTCAAATGAGTGTTTTTTCTAGTTGTTTACCTCCAGCTGGTTGTTCAGAAACTAGTGGGATATTCTTACTTAGTCAGTAGCGAGCAGACTATTCAAGAACGGTAAAATAAATTCATGCTTAAGCCTAATCAGGCACTCGACACGGGATCTTCATGCGAATTTATAGAAAATCTCATCACACCGGTTGTATGCT
Source organism: Porites cylindrica (assembly GCA_964035525.1). Classification (NCBI taxonomy): domain Eukaryota; kingdom Metazoa; phylum Cnidaria; class Anthozoa; order Scleractinia; family Poritidae; genus Porites; species Porites cylindrica. The sequence goes on along the minus strand of OZ037780.1, from coordinate 6,232,845 downwards.
CCTATTCAAAAGCAAGGTTATTCCTCAGCATTGCATTGTACATCCTTACTGCGAATAATTTCACGCGTGACCAGCGCGCACATTTAAACACGGCAGCTTTTGCCTTAAGGCTGGAGCTTCACCAGAGAGGTGAATCTCAATGTTCTCTTAAACGAATACGGTGACCCCTCATTATTTTCTCTTTTTATAAAATGAGCAGTACAGTTTCTTTCCCTAGAATGAAAATAGACTAATTCTCAGTAAAGAATGAGGAACAGTCGTCGAACACGTGTTAAAAGCAAGTACTCGTAAATATGATCATATTGGTATTTTAAGGAATTATTGCGCATATACAAGATGCTGCTGCTTCCAAACGAGTTTACAGGGAGCCCAAATGTTACTTCAAAATTTAAGTTTCTATATGATTAACAACCGGTCGGTTAAGTTTGACAAAGATCTCAAGGCAGGTTCTGTGTTCAGACGAATGACCTTAATTTATGGATCCTTATACTTCATGAAAGAGACTTCACATAGACTCTTTTCTCAAGTCATAGGCGCGAGCCGTTTTGACCATTTCCAGCTCAGGTAAAATTCCTCTGAAACAAGCACGATATCTAGCTTGCAGACGGCTCTTTTGGCGCTTCTGGATTCTTGGAAGTTAAAACTGCGGAACGTGTAAGATATCTAGGTTTTCGTGGCTTTTTTGAGCACTTCCGGAGCCCGAACGTCGATTACCAAGGAACTTGTACGATATTCAGTTCACGAACACTTTGTTTTTAGTTATTTTTGCCTCGTCATTCAGAAGGCTTTCAGAGTTTAGTGAGACTACTTCTTAATTGGAGGCAGCATATTAATATCTCCTTCCAGACGTCTTATACCGATTTCCTTTCCTTACTATAAGAAACGAGGTAGAGGAAAACTTTGCGTACAAGATCATTCGTCTAGCGCCTTACTGACTGTTACTCCGGAGCCAGTAATATCCCGTTGGCCAAAAGCGCATTGGATAGCGTTATCCGACGGATAAATCACTATCCAGCGGATAAGTATTTTGGAAACCAATTGCGTTATCCACCAGATAGAGATTTATCCGCTAACTAGCGCTTTACACCTTTTCAACAACTGGGGCCAGGAGAGTTAGTGCTGATGGGAAAAACACACTGCGTTGCCTTTAGCTTGACAACTCAGACAGGGACAGTTTGTGAGTATATACGAAGTCAGTGATACAATGTTGCGTGCGCGGGGGCCAGTTTCAAGAGGGCAATTTTGACCTTGCTAGTGAATCTTGTGACTTCATAAACAGAGAACATGTTACTTGGTATCACCACAACAGTGTTACGTACAAATCTCTTGAAGATGCTAGCTTTAACTCTTTTTACATACAGGTTTGTGTGGTTAAAAGGAACGTGAAGCCAATTCAAATCTACGCCGATTTTAAGGAAAATTCCTATACTATAAATGTTAATTTATAAGTTACCGTTGCTCTTTTCACTCAGTGTCTCACGTACCTCACGAAGACAACGCAAAATTCTCGAGTGTGACCATTTTTTAGCAGTCAAATTTTCTAGCGGTCCCTTCACATATTATTATTAAGTTTTCTGCGTTTTAGGGAAAAAGAAATCGCACTTGGACAACAGGCCCGGAACAAAATGATTCTCAGTGCAAAAATTGTGTACTGAGTGGAAAGCCTATACCGCGGCGCATGTTAACAATTGTCTGATTAATTTTCTTCTTAATGACAAGTCAGTTCTAGAATTGCCTGCAAAAGCAAACAACACTCGGCGTCTGAATCAGCTTCAAAGGTTTCCGAAATTTTGCGGGAATCAGATTTTGCGCTGAAAAACGTCGTTATCAAGTTACAGCGTTTGGGTATGTAGCGAGATATCGTACAATGCTTAACTGAAAAGCTTAGGTCGAGAATACAGGGTGCATGAGCAAGGCCGAATTCCGAAGTTAAGATGTGGTATAGCGTAATCCAGACTGCATGAGGCTTGCACCAAGTGACGCCATTCATGGTTCGTCTTTCAAATAAAACTATTCCGACTGATCAAACAGAAGTAGGGGGCAATTCTGTCAACCACAACACATGTTTGACAAAAGAGCAGGACAGAAAAAAAAGCATTCAGCAGTTTTATAAAGCCCCTTCGTAGGTTTTTCAGCATTTCTTTATCCCCGTCTTTATCATACTCAAAAAGACATTGTTAACGCAAAGCATACATATTCTTGGCGACAATTAAAGACTCTCTGCGTCTATAAGCATGAAAAACTGTTATTCCACTCTTACTGGTAACGATGATAATAATCATGTTATACAACTGAGAACGCTCAGCGCATAGAACATTTATTAAAGGTTATTAGCTTAACCTGGTGCTATTTGTGAATCGCTAAAAGAGCCGGGTATTTATCTAAATACATTAACTTTAATATTAGATTTACATTTATCTTCACTATCAGACCGTCAATCAAATTACCGCAAAATAGATGTTAGTCCAAAGGTCACGCGGATGCCAACTGAAATCATCACGGAAAGCGCGCAAAAAAGGTCTGAGGGTCTGCACTGTTTCTAGTGGGGTAGATTACGGTCGGTACGGATCTCTGTATATAATGCGGAGCCGTATATACATAAATGTTAAGCGTTATTATTTCAGTATTGCGCATGCAATAGAAAAATATCATTCTTATTAAACCCCCGGTAATATGCGGCAGGTAATTGTTTGTAAAAAATATTGAAAAGTAAGTAACGGTCCGACGGCTTTCTGTACTACAATCGACTATCTCTTGACAGACACCTCTATATATAAGACGGTCAACTCGCTAACTGGCGGAGACCTACGTTTAGTCCCTGCCCATTTCTTTACTCTTTTTAGCTGACTCTCTACAAGACAGACACATAAGGTGGCCGGCGGGTCCCGAAGTTGTCCGTCTTAAGGTAATGTTACACGAGACGATTTGCAACGACGATTTTTAGCTCAACACAGCGTTGCAACATTTTTTGCGACATTGTTTTGAATGCTTGTAACCTTGTTCCAACATTGCAACGCTGTGTTGCGCTAAAAATCGTCGTTGAGAATCATCCTGTTTAATATCACCTTTAGAGAGAGTTCACTGCATGCCCTTCCCCTTTTTTGCAAATAATAGACGAAAAACAACAAAAGTGGTGCATAAAAGGCTAAAAGCATTTTCACAGTGTTTTTTTCTGCCGCAACATCATATCTTAAGGTCAACAGGAAGTTCTGGATGGAATCAGGTTTGACATAAGCACGGTGACTGAACATCCGACTATTCAATTTGCTACACCGGTTTTGTATCTGGCCACGCCTATTGATTTTTATCACAGCCATCATCGAGACCTTTTGCAGTGAAAGGTCTGAAGCCGGATTTATTAATTAAAAATTTAATGAGGTGAGCCGAAAAACATGAAAGATGCCTAATATCTTGAGTCAGAGTGGGTCGCAATTTGTTTGTTTTTGTTTTTTTTTTGCTTTCGCTCCTTCTGAGGCGAATAAGAATGGTTCAAGTTTGTCAAAATGCTACCAGTAATTGAACGAAATCGGATTGTAAAGAAACACACAAATACATTACAAGCAAATTTAGGAACAAAGGCATATAGATTGGTTTTATAAAACTTTTATAACACAAATCAACTTTCCCGCCGCTTCAACCTATAATAGAGAGGCAACGAGAAAACGACTGTTTAATAGCGCCACAAACTGGATTCATCTTATCACACCAAGAACAAAGAGCACAGTGGCTTAAAAGCGTGCTCCAAAATAATTTTAACTGACTCCCGTAAGAAGAAACCGCGATGACCAATCTATGTGTATTTTAGTATAGCCCGTGGCATTGTAGAAAGCAAGGGCAAATTTGAGTGTGGGGTTAACTCTGCTACACCCTTTTTGTGGTTGTCGCTGTTTTGCTCTGCTTCTTTTGGTTTTGTTTTGAGTCTTTAGTTCCTTTTCAGTTTGGTCTGATTGCTTGGCAAAGCAAAAGCAACGTCGGTAACTGAAAGCATTTTTCCTTGACAGGTAATTACACTTGAACTACAAAAGCAAAAGTAAAAGATTTGTTTAACAAAGGCGCAACATCTTGCGTGCCAACTAAATGGAAGCCGTTGCTACTGGTCACACACTTTCGAATCGAAATTCCCGAGTCTTGTTATCAGGTTCGGTTATTAATCACTTATACGCCAAGCTCACGTCATTTCTCGTGATGAAATCGACTATACATTAAAAATCACGAGAGCACGAAAGCCAAGTGAAAATATCATAACACGCAAAGCACTTCACTAATTGATATTGACATCGTTCGACTTAATTGCAATGTCTTGATATAAATTTGATATTCACAACGCTTGTAAGTCCATTAAATCAAGCATTCTTACATCGTATATGTCGTCTGGGATGCTAACCGCAAAACGCTCCCTACAATATCACCGTAAATTAATTGCTTACAAGTATTTGCCAAAATATCATTTGGCTTAGACTCGAAACCCCTACTGTCTCACCGCGCAATTACTCAACTTGTAGTCATAATTAAGGAAAAGAACACGTGTTCGAATAAAGAGAATTGTCAACCAAAGAATACCGTATCACAAAGTCAATCAAACGGTTTAGATGAACACAATATAGATTTTTTTCTTTATGATGCCTGGAAACGCGCAAATATACTTTCAGCGTATACTCCTCGGCGTCAAGCCGGTTAAAACCGCTCTAGGGAAATCTTGAGGTTACCTAAGGTTCCCGGAGAAAAAGTGAATATTTTTGGTTCATGTACTTGTACACACAAAAGATTTCCAATTGGTTTGCCAGCCTGATGTATTTTTATAAAAAAAAAAAAATATATATATATATATATATATATAAATATTAAATGTTTGATCCGAAACTAATAGCAACGCCGGTAGCGTTCAAGGGATGTCTTACTTTATTGACGAGCGCATGAGACAAGCTTCGTATGAAATGGTTAATGAAATGGTTATGAAATGTACTGGATATAACTTTATCTTAGTATTGTTTATTTGATAATTAAAAGAAAAACGAAAATTTTGATCTATGTTTTTCAGTTTCTTTCTTAGGTACTGTAAGGCTTAGAGTTGTTAGCAAAAGAATGGATTTTACGAGTTTGTGGTTTAAGAATCTACCACTCGAACAGAGATACTTTACTCTTCCCTGCTGCGCCTCTGAGACAGTTCATTTGTTTCAGCTGATTTTTGACTTTGTTTTGGTTGCGAAAGCATAAGTGTCAAAGAAAAAAGCTTGAGGGCAATTGACTACCCCATTAGCGATGAAGAAGAGACGCAAGTGTGTGTGCTAGTACACAGGATTAGCGACGATCAAATTTAAGCTCTAAAACCGGGGCGCGGTCTTAGGGTTTAAGAGGGCTCAGTGGTTGAGTAATACCATGCATTATCATGGAAATATTAGTGCACCTTCAGGCAAGAGCTTTCATCTAGACTGAACGAGCCCTAAAAAAATAAAATCACGCAAATAACTTCTAAACACCAAATTTTGTTGCAAGGCATTTTCGAAAAAGAATACAAAATAAACAAAGTAATGAAGGCCGGTGTGTTATTAGCTGACTTTCCAACCGCTTCATCGCGGCGCCTATCAATGAGGTCCACTTAGCTACTTGCGCAAGTTTCCCTTCTTTACCTACTATTGCATATATCACAAGTTTACGCAAGCAGTATGTTCCTTATAAAAATAACGCTGAGCTGCAATGCAGTTTTGAAGCCTATGGAATGTAGCCAAAAAAGAAAAAGAAATGCGTGGCTTCATCGCGAAACGCGCAAATTCAAGGGCGTTGGCAAGAGCGAGAATAAAAAGGAGGCTTCAAAGAACTCTGACATTTAAAATCGATTTACAACCACAGAAACTCGGAAAATGTTTGAACGGACAGCTGGCATTTCTAAACTGTTCCGCCAGCCTACTCCGTCAAATGAATATTTCACGATTTACAAATGGTTCCGCTGCTGCTAAACGTAAGAATAAGTTTAAATCTAAAATTCATTCATTTATCTTAAAACCATCCGGATTATACAACTGTCGGTCAAAACTAATTTCCCTGGACAAGATAAAGAAGTTGAACAAGTCACTTTTCACTTTCTGCTAACCCGCGCGTATTCAGCTATAAAGTAACCGTTCTACTGCAACCCTAATTTAAAAGTTGCGCCTATCTGCGATCTATCTGTCGACTTTTGAATTGCCTAATGAATTTCAGTGCCAAATCGATTCTATATGGAATTCAACAAGAAAAACTTTACAACTTTTCTGCCACTTTGATAATGCCTTGAGTTGCGTTGCCACAAGAATAAAATTTAATTTGGTTCAGTTAACAGCCATAGTGTATGTCGCAGTTGCAGCGGTTTAATAAAACTGTACACTGATCATGAACTGCTTTCAGTAGGTGAGCATGAACATGCAGTGAAAGCCCTTAATATTTTGTGAGATCAAATACACGCAGAGGTTAATGCATTTTTTTGGCCTCTTTATTTTCAAGGCACTAATGTTTCAGTACAAAAGTATTACACATGGAAGTTTACGCGGAGGTGTAGAGGACTATTTCTCAACAACTCAGACTTAGAATACCCTATAGGACATAGACAAACCCCGGAGAGCAAAATATATATCCACGGATTAGATGATGTTTACAAATAGAGTTTGCTTTCATTTATGTACAAGAATTAGCCAGATTAGTAGAACTTCTCTTAGAACTTCTCGACACAAAACACATACATATCATTTTATGAAAATGGCCACAAGTAAAGCACGGTAGAAAAAGAGTCGCGATTGTGTTAAAATAGTAACGCGAAGGGCGTATGTTTGGTGTAAAGATAAACATTTCGCAAGAAAAAAATTGGCGTTTTTGTTCGTTAGAAACGAATTATTCAACCATACACTTAATAAACATCAACATGAACGATAATCAAGGTGATTTATATCTTCAATAACGATTTTGGAAGAAAAAATAAAAGACACTTGATTGTTGCATTGCATGGTAGAACATTCTTCTTGTGCGAATATAGACTGAAATTGAAATGGTAATAAAAAATCTTTTCGTCCATCTTGATGGAATTTTATAAAAGACTTAGAGCGTAGAAAGATATCTGGACATCACGAAATCTTCATTTTTAACTTTGACAGTTGCCAAAAATAATAATAGGAATCTGTTTTTTAAATTTATTTTACAACTGGCTTCCAGCACAGCCACGCATGTATAGTATCTATCGATCAAAAATATTCGAAACCAATAAACTGCGCATTAATCTAGGCATCAACTTCTGGTGCCTTCTAATTACAGCCAATTTTATACCTGCATGAATGCGATATAACGATTTCCTTGAGAATGAATTGTTCACTTTAAATTATACATTAAAAAAGAACTAGCAAAATTTTGGCAAAACTGTTATCCTACATATAGCCCTGTCTTAAACAATTTAGGCGCTCGAGGAGGATCAAACGTCTCTGACGCTCAAGTTCTTTGTCAGCTAGGAGTCGTTCCTCTTCTAAAAACAATTGGTGGACATATTCCCGCGCTTTTTTCAGTATTAAAACCTTAGATGCGCGGTCGTTATCTTCCAATTCAGGAATACTGTCTCTAAGAAACTGGAACCGGCATTTAAGATCTTCTCGCCGCTGCCTTTCCAAGACGTTGTGTGTAGCCCGGCTAGTTTCGTTATCCTCAGAGTCGTCGCCTTCAATTGGAGGTGAATCCTGCCTGCTCGATCGTCGCGGTTTGCGTGGTTTTTTGGCGCTGGCCACGTAGTCAAATCTTTGAGGGATAAACTCCTCGTTTGGGGGTCGAGGCAGTCGCATTACTTGATTTTCTACTGCAAAAAAGAAAATGTTGCAATAAAATCAGTTAAACTACCTCGCGCAATCAAAATTAATGGAGTTGGTAAAATTTCAATAATAAACAAATCGCGCACAACTTAAAATGTCTCTTGTGCTTGGAATGGGGGTTAATTTGCCTCTAGATTTGACAAACAAGTTATTTCGATACTTCTTGAGTAATTATTAGCAGTATGACAGACTTTTATTTAATAGCGAATCAAAGATGAAGCTTGAAACCCATTGTTTAAAGCGTTTCTGTTTTCGAAATAAGAAAGATTTAATTAGCAGCCGGCCACTCATAAAGGCTCGCTTGTCATAGGACAGATTGTGTATTCTATTTGACAAAAAGAAACTATCGAAAGGTTTAAATTACCAGTCTCAATTCAAGGCTTTTGTGAAGTTGTTTTCTGGCACTAAGTCACCAGAAAAAATCCCGGTTTATATGTGGCATTTAGTCGAAGTTTACCGAAAAACGCGCCAAGTGTAAACTAAAAATCTGCAACAAGTTGTAAACAAAGCCAGATCGTAATAAAACTAAAGTCTCTTAGACCACAGAGCGTGCATTTTAAACATTCAATTAGGAAGACGTTCCAGCGATAAACATTTAGACAGTTAGGCTGTTTATCAAGCTCTGCTAATTCCTTTCTTGGTTTCATAGCAATAGGCAAGAAACTCTTCAAATAAAAGTCAGTCATGCACGCGCCTTAGCTCAAAAACAAAATTTCCCAATTCAGTAGTGACAAAAGCAAACTAAATTACCCCCATTATTCATGATTGTCGAACTAAATCAAACTAAGTTTAAAGAGCCACTAAAGTCAACGAAATTTAGCCCTTGGGATGGCTGTTGTCTTGCAATTCGAAAGTGAAATTGCGTAGTTTAAGAAACCATCAGAAAACTTTGACTTCCCGGGTACAAAGTTAGTAGTTTCGCTATCTGAATGAAATAATGGCCATATTCACCTGAGAATTGAGAGTGCCATCTCTCTATTTGTTGCTGGGCGAGTGTAGGATCTTGGTTTGTAACCGTGGGGACAAAAGGAGGCAACTCGGGCAACATTCGGTGCTCTGCCGCCATTTCAGCGCTGGGTTCGTGCACACACGCCGTCGACAGCACTACCCGATTGCCTTGAAACCTTTGCGACTCGACGCGATCAAAGTCGCTCTCTCCAGAAGGCCAAATGCAGTCATCCTCAATTGTGGAACAAGTCAAACGCTCCATCTCAGCGTCGCTAAGTACCAAGGGAAGATCAGACGAGAGATCTTCCGGCTCAGGCACAACTTGAAGACCGTTTCTCTTGTGGGTTGGAATGATAAAGTTTCCTTTACAGTTACCTTGAGGCAGGTAGTTTTCTGGAGAGTACGGCGGCGTGGGGAGGGCAAATTTTTTCCAAATGTCATCGTTTTGTATTGTAGGATTGTAAAGATCCTCGGTGAGGCTTTCTACGATGACTTCTTGGGGCGCAGAAGATGACTCCATTGGCTGCGGGCCGCGAAGTCTCTCGTCGAAAAACATATCGTAACACAGTCTGTTATTAGAAAAAACGTACAAGTTATTAGGAAGCGCACTGCCACCATTCAAAGTACACATTTTCTTTTTCCGATTTGAAATCTGCACGCTTGACTGTTTACTTAGTCAAAACGTACCAAGTGATTGGATGAGGAAAAAGCTACTTTGAACTAGACCAGCCGCTTTTCACGTTAAGCTTCAAATGAATGACTGACTGAATGAATGGACTGATCATATCACAAAAGGCAAATTTGCATAAAGTCAGCCGATCGAGCTCAGGCGTGTGGTACGCGCGAGAGGGATTTGAATTTGACGTCAGGAAGTCTCTGGGCGGCAGTCGTTACACTGACGATTCCTTTGATTTTCACTTGTGCACTGATCTGTGAACTTGGATGCTAGAATTTGACAAACAAGACTTGTAGCTTACAGGTTTTTCAGTCACCCACACTGAAATAAAGGATTTGGATGATTTACCCAAAATTGAATATTCATGTTTTGTAAGAGTTTTTCACAAGCGAAGGACCAGCCATAGTGACTTCGACCTGCTCTCTCCTTTGTTTCTCAAAAAACAATTATATGCGGCACCAAAAAATAACCAGTTTATTTTGCAGTGATATTTTTTAACACCAGCGCTCTTGAAAGCCCAAATCAGTAACTTTCTGAAGAAGCAGAAAATATGCAACAAAGAGCAACCATAGCAAAAAATTCTGATTTGCACTCTGAGCGATTAAGACCTATCGAATCTTATGTGAAGGAATTTCATCCATATCGTTGACCGAAAGAACGCAATTCTTTGATATACAAATCAGCGAGGAAACAGGTAGCTTATGGAATTCTGACAGCTGCTTTCAGATCGAAGCAATTACCCATAATTCAATACAAACAGTAATTTAACAGCTGCGCTTCTTGAACGATTTTTCGAGCTGTGGAATAATTCGTGCCTGTTGATTCTTACCGCCACCTTGTGTAAATTAAATGGCACTAAATTCAAAGACAAAGACTCGGTTTGTCTTGGGCATTTTACTCTCGCAGTGCTTTTAACATGTACGAGTTTTTTCATAAGAAACAAACGGTTAACACTGCCCGACAAATCGGAAATTTGTGCGAAGATTTGTCACGAAGAGTTGAGGCGGAATCGTGAAGATCGCGTCACAAGGTTTTGAGCACAAAAGAAATTGTAAATCTTCTTAACCATTGACAAAAAAACACCAGAACCCATACCGATACTCACAATGTACTGGTAGCAGCAAACATTCTGCAAATGCTGAACTTCTGGACTCAATTCGACAGCGGATGTCTCTTCCTCTGCTTGACAAGCGTGGTACAAACTGTCTAATTAGTCGCGTGCCTTGCAAACGAACACTTGAGCTCTAATATCGGCTTATCTCGGAACTGCCGGCTGGATGCATGAGCGGGACTGTTGCTAGCCTGCTTGCATATGAATAGGATTAACACAAGAGGTTGCGAAAACAATTGAAACTGCCAAAAATACATCACGTCACACCCAAATCGCAAAGAGAGCAACCAGCATCCTGACCCAAGCAATGACCGTGAATTTAGAACCGAACCAAAACTAGTGAATCACTAGTCTAACGATCATAGGTCACATTCCAGGTCCTTTCTCCGAGGGTATAACTTTTGGCTGTTGTCAACATCCTTTTGCATTTTGCGTGCCTATGGTCTTATGGTCGTAGTCATTATTTGCGCAAGTGATAAAAAAAACTCTTTTAAAAGTCATAGAGGCCCGCCACTGTCAGCAGTCAGATGAAACAATATTTACTGTCCGTTCATTAATTTCGAAAATTTGGTAATTTTCAGGGGGTGTTAAGTACAGCTCGTGTGTCAATGGAATACCGGCGCGTGCCCTGCTAATTAGGCCACTAATGATTATAGTGAATTGAGTTTACGGCACGCGCAGAAAGGTATCGCAGATTGCGGACTAATTTTCCCGCCAAAACGAAATATTGGGGGAAAATGAAGGTACAAAGTAACTTGGACCAACAGAAACATTTTTTTTTTTCGTGTGCGCTTCCTAAGCCTTGTTCCTTAAACAAATAGACGCTTTGGCTCTTGCGTAAACAGAACGGAGCAAAAAACAATCGAGCCCAGCACATTAGCATTAAGACAACAAACAGCGTTTTCCTTCAGAATGTTAAACCGAATTCTTTTGTGTGCGAAATGGCTCCAAAAGAAAAGAACATTTACGTTGCAGTGGTCCAAACATTAACCACAACAATCGCAGTCGCCAGCTCGATGCCATAACTGTGCTTCATTCGGCCCCCGGGGACAAAGTATTCAAGTGGATTTGGACCCCTTTTGTTTGCGGTCATCGTCGTACGGCCGGCACGCGCGCAAAAGACGCCTTCAATCAAGAGATAAGGAAGTCTTTCAAATGCAAATCGGAGGCGCGCTTTTTATTGCGAAAGTCTATAGTCAAGAACAAATGTTTATTCAAAGCTAGCAAATTATCTTCCCGGCGCGCTGACACCTTCAATAGGGCATTAAACTCGTACTTTTGAAAAGCAGCTGTCCACTGACAATTCAAGCATAGCAATATCCTACAAAACTTTTGCTAAATTTAAATTCCACGTTAAAATAAGGAGCAGTTATCAATTAAACTCATACTTATCTACTTATTTTTCAGACAACCACGGAAAAGTTTGCTACAATATGAAAACCGATGCCATGCCCTTTTAACTTCAGTTTAAACAAATCTGAGAGGTTATAATTCATCGCTTCAAAGAAATAGTCGCCGAATAAAAACAAAACAATTTTAAGCTTCAGGGTAGCTACAAATTGCTTTTTAAAGTTCAGTGCAGCGTAATTTGATGGGGGTTACTTAAAAACGAATATTAATAACCACAAATATATAAGACACTAAAAAGATCTTTCGGAGGGATCAGAAAAAAATAGCACGACGCTGAACTGAAGGAATTCGACTTGCCGTTGATGATATTTTGCAACCTGTGGATTTTAACCGAGTGCTTAAGTATTCATAATTTTTAAATGTATAGATGGTCTTAAATGTATCAACATCTGGAGCACAGGAAAATATCACTTCCGCGCGCAATTTTAACTACAAAAAGCGTACAAAAAATTAATTAGACTTAAAAAGAAAACATAACAAGATAAATAAACCTTGTACGAACTTCCAGCTCTCGGGGAAATTTAATGGAAAAAATAAGGTTTGTTTTTTGTACTACTTTTGAACTTTGCAGCAGATTCTTTGCGCACTGCAATCACTGATATTACGTCTTATATCGATGTATCGATCACAAGCGGTATTTATTACATTAGTAAGCTAGACAAATAAAATCAAATTCGCCTAAATGGCGGTTATTGTGAATAACCAGGCTCTACCATAAAAGTAGCTGACTATGAAACCGCAGTGGAAACTAAACTAATAAACTAAGATAATCCTTCAAGCATAAGACGTAATTTGTGTAATAAGCGCTGAAATTCAGCCAACGACAGCTGCCGTAAACAAAGGATCTATTTTTGCGCCATTCACTGGAACACCTGCCCTCTTGCAAACATTTTCAAACGCATTTGCATCACAATTCGGGCCTGCTCTTTACTGACTCGCACGGTAAACACTACAACACTCTTCCAATATGACCGGAAACGCTACGAAGAAATGGCTCGTGGAGCTAGCGCGCGCATCCAATTGTCTGTCAACGAAAAAAAAACTTCGATTACAAAAGTCTAATGCAGTTATGTTATCGCGGGAATTCTACGTTACAAACGTTAAAACTGCAATTACGCGAGCGGGAAAAATTAAAAAGCTCACCAATCATACACTAAATTGGATCGTAAAATTACCAAGCAATTAAAGAAGGAATTGAGAAGCGACACAGAAAGAAAGATTCGCGTCCACCTTGTACAATCCATTAAGATATTAGGCAATTTTTGCGATTGAATTCAGTGTTGTCGGAGGTGTGAAATTGTGTCGAAAGACTTTTATTATGTTAAAAGTCTGGGTAACTATTATTAGTATTATTATTACTTATTATTGGTTTTTCTTGCGTAAGAGCCGAATTAGGGATACAACTCTGCCGAAATTTGTACAAGCATTGCTGAGGTTTCTCGAGCTCGTCATGTAGAGGTTTTTCTGACGTGGCAAAGGAACATTCGCTCATAAAAATTCTAGACAGCAGACACCTTACAACCTGTCTTGCGATCATTAAAGTGTCGCCATTACCTTACTATATCCTTGAAATGGTTCCTTTTCCTTTTTGGCAAGCGAATCAAACAGTGACTGTTAACTCGAGAACAGGATACGGTGTAGGAGAAACGGAGATTTGTAACCATATACTGTTTGACGCATACTTTGCGAAACAAGTTTTTAAAAAACTTTTTACTTCCTTTGTTGAGTAAACTGTACAGCTAGTAACATGTTAAATTTCACAGTCATCGGAAGATAATTTTTGCCTACCATTTTCGGAGGATGACTTCAGAAGTTAAACTTATCTATGATAAATTGATCGCGTGAATCAAATTATATGAGAGTATAAACAGACGCTGCGGTTAGTCAAATCACTTCTGAGTTGATTATTTTGTACTTCTCGACAGTTTTAATTCATTGCGACTTAAGAAAGGCAATGGGCTAATGGATTTGTAATTTATGCAGTTTAGTCTAGAGCAAAAGTCAACACACACATGCAAATGGGTAGTCCATTCATTCAAGCAGTGTCAGCCGTTTGAATGGGAGAGTAGTCGCTAACAAAGGAACGCGGCATTCGATCGTTTTTTTTTTCGCCAAACGCGAGTGTTTTGCGGCAGTGTTTAACGTACAATTCATTAAACAATTTTGAGTTTCGAAAATATTTTTATTCTCGATATTAATAAGTTTTTTTCTACCACAAATGGTGCGAACTATTGTTTCGTAATTCTACTTGAAAATTCTAATGCTTTTGTCAAGCGTTCACAAAGCCGGTTTCAAGGCGTACAGCTATGAAACGGCACAATTATATCCCTATTTACAATCAGTATCTTCTAGATTAACTCTAACTGTGTGGCTGTATAAATGCGCTATGCAAGTAGAGCTACGCTTAAGGGCGTTCTCAATTTATCTGAAAAATATAGCGTCACTAATATTGCACTGCGAAAAAATTTTAATTTTATTGTCTATTGCGTTTTCAACAACGACGCGACAGAGTATAAATGAAAGAAAAATCAAGATAACAATTTCTTAAAACAGCGTTCCTCTGGGTCGCTTCCTTAAACCCCCCTATGGGTGAGAAATAAAACGGCGTAAAATATATTACGTCCTGCGAAAACACAAGTCTCTGAATTATCTTTTAGTTTGCTTGATTCAAAGCCAGCAGCTTTCTCAACAACACAGCGTTAATTTTCTTTTGTTTTTCCAACTCTGCTACAAGTTTTATCTCTTCCTGTTTGATTTGACTTATATATTCCCACGATTTTCGAAGAATTGAGACTTTTGGAGCCCTTTCATTGTCCTTTAATTCCGGCACACAGTCCCGCAACTTCTGAAACTTCAGTTTCAAATCGTTCCTTCGTTTTCGCTCCAAGACGTTGTGAGTTGCGCGCGTAAACTCGCTGTCGTTTTCCGATTCGTCGCTCTCCCCGGAACTACTAGAGTTCTTAGCAACTTTTTTTCCTTCCCTGTAATTTAGTTCGTCGCTAGATAAGGCTTTCCTGTGTCGACGTGTTCTGATCTTGCCCACAAAATCACTTTTCTCGTCGCAAGGTTCTTGAGGCTCTTCAATGGTTGAAGTTTTAAAAGAGGGTTCACTCGAGGTTGTTTCGGCAATAGTAGTAACGCAATTACTGTTCTCATTTTCATCCTCCATCAATTCTTCTGTTTCCTTCTCGCGTTTAGAGTTCTCTATAGAAACAACATCGATTTCGACTTCCTCTTCTTCTGTAAAGTTTGTGAAAACAAACAAAAAATGTTAGAAAATAGTTATTAAAGTCTCTTCTCTTGATTATTAAGCAAAAAAAGGGACGTGAGTTTGTTTGAAAGTGGCACGACCCCGGAAAAGAGGGAACACAAAAATGAGAGCAATCAATTGGAAGAGGGGCCAAATCAGTGTCAGAAATGGTCATAGATCGGCGAGCACACAACACAGATTCAATCAGCCAGAGCGAGTACATCTATTATTCATCTAAGTGGTTATATACCTACCGGAATCCGATTGATCGTCGATGTTTTCACGCAGTTCACTTCCCGGGCTTGCGCTCAGAGGAAAGGGAAATATCTCTGATGGATCCACGCTCAGAATTCTAGCCGCACACTCACTCAGTGGTGGTGTTTGGCAGAGGAGACGTACACGTTCCAGTTTTGTATGCGTATGAATTCGCTGTTTCCTGTCCGTTGCCTTCTCGAACGCCGCACCGTTCCACATACAGTCTTTAATCAATATATCCTTGAGGTCGCCGGATTGGAAATACAGTGAGCACTCTTCATCTATCGATAGCCCTTCATCGGCTAAGCCATGGCAGACTGGCTGCTCTCTTACTTCATCCGTCGAGGCGTACGGGGGCGAGCTCGCCGGTGAGATCGGTGGCGTTAACGGAAATGAGAAATTTTTCCAAAGGTCATCCGTCGATTCCTTACTCCTAGGCTTGAAGTCTGTGGAATCATCGCTCAAATCTTTGAAGAGTGAAGGCGGTGGATCGAAGTCGCTACTGAAGCTCTCCAAGAGAAGACTGCTTACGGATATGGCCATTTTCCTTCGCACACTGTAACGTATAAACTTCAATCAGTGTCTAGTCATGAATCATGACTTCGCGTGATGGCGTGTGTAGTAAAAACTATATTTCCCGTCAAAATCATCGGTGATCAAGAACGCGGACAATATTCATTCTTACCTTTTTCAAGATAAACTTGGCACCGACCAGTCGGTGACTCTGCCCGCTTTGCCGAAGTATAAATTCTGGTGATGTCACCAAAAATGAAACACTCCGAAGCGATCGGTACTACGCTCAACGACCAAATGCGAAAAGTTTTACTCTTCACGCTAATTCAAATCCATTCATTGAAAATTTAAACAATGAGCGGCGGCTTGGGCACTAAATTACTCCCACGCACTTTAGACCCACGCGCTAGCCTATGAGGAAATTCCGTTTCGAATAAATTACCAGCGCGCGGGAACGGCGTGTTGTAAAGTGAGCATATGTGGCGGCGACTGCGGAGGTCAGAAACGTGGAGAAGGAGACTGCAAACGGCCTTAGCATTTCTTTGACAGAGGAGTGTTGTCTCTCACTTGGTTTGAAAACAAACGCAAAAGTTCAGCTCTGCGCAAATATAAATATTCATAAACACTGTGTTATTTTAGCAGAGCCTGTTGTTTGCTGATGCCCAGCTGTGATTAGAGTGACAGGGCACTGCATTATGGGATGTGCCGCCCCTTCAAGGCTCTCAGTAACTCCACGTTTTACTCACTGCCTTAAACACAATGGTCATCAGCGAGAACAATGAAGATTTAATCTAAGCTTTGACAGGCGACTAGTGTTCCATTGTAAACCACACCTGCGAACGGACATCTGGCAACCATAGAAATTGTTAAATTTGCGTGAGGTTCCCTTTGTTTCATAGCACTTGCTGCTAGAATAATCTTCTTGGAGAAGACATTTTAAGTACAATGATTCCCTCTAAGCCAACCAAATTTGAATTAGCTTGCAGTGCCGGAATTTGAGAAAGAATTTCGTTCAACTGCTGCCGACATCATATCTCGGTGAACAAGTGCCGGTTTCCGTAGAGCCAAAACAACCTCGCGGAAACACGATCAAAGATTTAAAATAGCGTGAAAAGTTTTCAAAATATAACTATACATTCAAGTATCGATTCGGACAAACGCTGACAGGGGCAAGGAAACTGACAAAATGACCATTCAGGAGCCATTGTTTTATATTTTGCGTTGTTTGGCGTCTTTTAAAGTTTAAAACCGGCCTATCCAGTGATATCCCATTTACACCATGAATAACCCTTTTTGTATAGTGTTGATAAACAAAAAGGTTTGAAATATCACAGCAGAGAGCAGAGACTAAACTATCAGCTTTTTCTGGAATTTAAGCCGGGAACAGTTTATTTCTGGTGGATTTATTATTCAGTTCTTCCACCTGCCCCGAGGTAAGCAAATCGGAAGCTTGGCAGCTGCGAACATTGTTAGAAGCAGATGGCTAAGAAGCTATGATAAATTATCAACAACTGAAGTTATTTAGGTTCATATCCCGCTAGTTAAATTCCTGGCAGCTGTTCTGTAACGAATGAGCTACTTAAAACACTGCAGAAATACCTTTATCACAGTTTACGTCGGTGGAAGAGCAGGGCGCAAAAAGTAAATTAAATTGACCGAAGGACGACAGTTTTTGACAAGTGATTACGAAACGTGAACACAAAAGGGCATTTAAAAAACGAAATTTCCTAAAACCTGCCTTAAGTGTCCCTGTTGCATTTATTTTCATCGAACTATTTATACTTCACTTAAGCGTGAATGTTGTCCACCGGGTTATTTTATTTCATTTTTTTTCTATTTTCTTTCTTACTGAAAAAAATAACTTACCGCCTCCGCAATTTGTTTCAAAATTTTTAAAAAACGGATACTCAAGAATCATTGCATGATTAAAGAAATTTCACATAACCAGTTTAAAGAAATATACTGGTAAGATGAAGGTAAAGAGAGTCAGCAAGTTTTCTAAAAGTGGAAACACTGATATTTTTCCAATCGGAAGAAAGCCTTAAAAAATCATTAAGCAGGTATTTATGAAGCTTGCTTTAACAACACGTACTATTCCTTAATTAATGAAAAAAGTCTTTAAATTGAATTATTATCAGTGCAAAAATTGTAAGCATCGTAATTTAACGTTAAAACAACACCCCGTGTTGTAGTCATTGAAAGTGCTTTGTCGTCACTTTCAACTTAATCTCGTGTTGCAACAAGCCAAATACTTTCAGGTACACTACCATATTTTGCAAACATTTCAGGAGCGCAGCGGAAATTTTAATATGCCAACCGGATATTGACGTCGCTTATCCTACATATCAACTCACGAAACGGGACATCATGCTGTTTGGCTTCCGGCAAATTAGCTAAGTAAGCAAGTTTAATCACGAATGTCTTGGCTAGTACAAGCACTGAAGGACTACGCGCTTTTTGCAAGATTAAAAGGCAGGACTTTGTTGTACAAACTATTTTGAAACAATTTCCTTCGCGACACGTTAGTAACTTACACTACGTTTATTTCAAACGATATATACGCTTCGATGGGCAGCTAATGAAATATCTTAACCTATGAACCACATAGAGAATATAAAATGTTTGGCAATTAAATGCTCACAAAACTTTAATCCAATACGTGTATTCACTGTTGTTTAAGTCACTGACGTTTTGCTAAAAAAAAAAATCTTCGCATAAAATTCTCTCGGAAAATACCTGTAAGGTAGCATAAGTTGGCAAACCGCGATATTTTCTCAAGTGTTAATAATATCTTTGTTACACTTTGAAGTCCAAATTGCAGCAGGTGAACACACTGAATTTTTAAGCACGAGATATTTCAAAAGCGGTAAATACTTCGTTTTTCTCGACGTTGTAAAAGTATAAAAGGTGTTTACACCGCTTACAATGTTTGCCAAAAGCCACGCACAGCTGCAGATTCCCAGGACGACAATAAAGTTAGACAAAAATCATTTATGGTAAGATTTTTGATTTCTTGAATGGAAAAAAATAAAAGACCCTGACAACTACAACAAGCGTGATTTCGCATTGATCACATTAATGTTTCTCGTAAAAAGAAAACAAACAAACAAACAACAAAAATAGCATACAGTATGGAAAATATAAACTTCGGGTATTCCCTTGTTAAACGAGCTTTTCGTCTAGTTCTCTGGCTACCTGAACGAAAGAATAAGACACCAGCATATTGCATGGTTTGTCTGGAATTTTAAGAGTGAAACAACTACGAATAAATATTTATATTAAGGCAACTAAAGCAGCGAAAGACAAAGCTTTTAAAGACAAGAAATTCAATTTTTGGAGACGTGGATGAACAGACAAAAGAACAATTAAGTTTACAACCTTTTAACTATCGAGGGCAGTGGGAGGGGGTTGTTGGAAAAAGAGTGCCCTATAAACAGGCTTGGAGCGAGAAAACCTCTTCCATGAACTTAATGCTCTTGTATTTACACCAAAAAAGGAGCCAAAAAATCGATCACAGTGGGGAGGAGGCTTGAAAAAGTTGCTGTCCGAAACAAGTCACCAATCCCAAGCCCAGCTCCTCTAAAACCAATGTTCTTACTTTTCTAATGGATTAAACTAGCGAAGTAATTATTTTCTGGAAGAAGAAGAATTCTAAGACCAGAAAGCTTAGGAAAACGTCCGAGCTCCAGGCGAAAATCAAACTCACGACCCTCCGAGTTCTAGTTCGGACGCCCTATACCACTGAGCTTCTGGAGCCTCTATGGCGAGCAGGGTCGAAATTAGGGAAACTGCCCACCTACCCCTCCCCTAAGCCAACATTTTGCCCTAGGTGAGAAGTACGTGATAATGTTGGCTTAGGGGAGGGGTAGGTGGGCAGTTTCCCAGAACCTAAGTTGATCCAAATTATTTACAGTTTTCGTTATTACAAACCGGCTGCCTTTATCACGCCATGGAATGGCATCCTCATTCTTGGGTGAATAAATGAAAGCTAAGACAAGAGTAAAATATAAAAAAACCCATAAATTTCCAAATGTTTTAATATATTCCCAAGAGAAAATAATTTTCCACCAGATAGTTCTCAGATCTTAGCCTTTCCACTCTCAGAACTAATCGGTTCTAGCGGAATGATTTTCACTCAAACCTTTAAACAAAATCCTTTGGTGTTACCATTCAAATGAAACCGCTTTGCAGAACTTTCGCATATTGCTAATTTAATTCGTAAAATTTTACAAAAAGATATTCTGAATCAGTTTGTGAACGTTTTCCATATTTGGACTTTTTGTGTATGTTTTCCATTGGCCCAATCAGGAGGGCAAATAAAAGCAGAAGCCTAAAGGAAAGTACTGATAAAAAGCCCTTATAGTTTTAAACTCACTCACTGACAAAAAAAGGTTTACCTTATAGTACTTTCAGTCTAAAGCAGTCATAAAGGTACACTGGCATAATCTTTACACATACGTGACCCCTAAATGAGGATAATGGCCCGTCTCTCTATGACAAACCTTTGTATATAGATAGCGAGACTATTGTGACTGGGACTGCAATTCTGTAACCGCCTCTTTTAATATAGCGAGTAGCAATTTTTTACTTGCAGTTGTTAGTTGACAGTAGTTATCAATTATTAGTATTGTCAACTTCGGCCTCGGATATAATTCTACAATGGAGTACAGTACAGCTGTTTCGACCTTGGCCTTGCTGCCTAAAGTCAAGGTGTTTGACAGTGAAACCTTCTTTAATAGTCTTGGTGTTGAAATCCTTTCCTAAAACCTCCCTCAAAATCTGGGCCTATCCCTTCAAAACAAACGCATGAAGCAGTTCCGACGTCAGCCGCTTAATAAAGCCTCAAGAAAGACTGAAACTATAAGTACCTTAACAAAAGGCAAGGTAGGGACATTTTGGCAGTTTTAGACTGGCCTTACTACCTCCCATTCGCTTAATCTTGGTTTTCTCATTGCATTGTTATCAATTTCATCAGTAATCATCATCATAATTAATTCATTGAGTATCATCATCATCACCATCACTCCCAAATCATCATCATCATGATCAAATTTATTCAGTATAATTATCAACATCATCACCATCTTTTCCAAATTATCGTCATCATCATTAATTTATTCCGTATAATTATCATCATATTCATCGTCACCATTTATCAACAACATCCTTATCGCCATCTCCCTTAACATCAACGTCGGCGTAGTCGCCGCTAAACGTCACCATCACCTTCAACTGGCAGTCTAATAAACCAAGAGAAACCCTTCTAACCAGTAGCTTCAGTTTAAAAGCTAGAGACACTTCAGTAATTCAACACTAAACACAACATGAAGGGACACTGGATGTATCAATATCATTCACCTAGTGTCACATTGATACTTCATTAAGAGTGAGTGACACAGCAATTTGCACCTCAAATTCTGGTCAGAGACCAAACGCTGTAAAAAGTGTTTTCGTTGAAAAATTCACTAAGGCAATTTTTAAATTCTTAACAAAGAGTCCTTTACGAACGGTATGCCTTTTCGTATTTCTAATATGACTTAATATCAGTTTCATCATTTTAATCCCCCTGCCCCATATCTGGGTACACTTAATATGGCAACTAAACCTTCAAGTTTTCGTTACTGCCATTTGGAAACATTCAAAAGAATCAGTGAACCTAAAAATAACGTTTTGGACTGGACATGCGCATTTGTTGAACGCTATATTCAAAGTTGGTGGTTAACAATGCTTTTACCAAAAACGATATCGATCTATCTTATCAATAAAAACAAAGCCAAAGGTTGTTTCCAAGAGCCAGCGGCGGTTATATTCGATAACAAAAGAAACGGAAGTTTTACGGTTAAGGAAAACAGCCACAAACCACAAAATTAAAATAAAATCCATTAGGACGACCGCATGATTAATGGCTGCAGCAATACAAAAAAAGAAAAGTTAACATTGTTTTATACAATTGAGACACTGATTAAAAACGAACAACTTAAAAATTTTACTAAGCTGCTTGTTGTTTTGTCTTTTTTCTGAGTAATATCAGTCACAAGGAAGTTGTTTAAGATTGTAAGCTATAATCTTTCAATTTCCTGACATGTTTTTTTTTAATCAGTAAATTTTTTTTCAACGACGATATAATCAACAAGCAGAATTCGATCGATCGCTACACAATACCTTGTTAAAACTACGATTAATCGTTGCTGTTTAACGGCCAATGACGGTTGGCTAAGAGAGTGCCCAAAACATCAAGGCTGGCATTTTATCAAGAAACCCATTTTAAAATAGAGAATATATTAAAATCTGAATTGGTCTATCTGAACGGGGTCCTTTTCTTGTCGCTAGTGAGAAGCCACGATCTTATCCAGACTACCCTGCGAGCAGAGGCCCTTCGATCTTCCTAGAGTATATCCAGACCGACAAAAGGGCAAATATTCATTGGTAGGCCAGAAAAAAAATGCCCTGTAATTCAAAAACATCATCATTTAATCGTTTGCACAATGTCCACATATATAAGAAGCCTGAGTTTTCTTTTATGACGTCAAGAAGAATGTTTAATTTATCTCTATCGTTTGTCTTCTCTAGCTTAAGTCACTTATCAACACTTTTCTTGAAAACTAAACAAAAATACACTGGCATACGGTGATTTCCACCAGGAGTTCATCGTTTTCAGATCTCGTATAACGACAACTTTGTAGGAAGGGGGAAATTAACAAAGCAGCCCCTTTAAGCTGTTGTTATCCACCTCGTCACCAAACAAAACATGGCATCTTTGCACAAAAGGTTTCTGTAAGGGAAGTTAAATAAATATAGCCCCCCAGTATGAATAGGTAGGAAGGCAGCCGTTACTGAGATAAGCCGCCCACACTCGTCTTGGTTTGATTCACTATATGCTTAGGACAGTTGTAACTACATATTAAACGTGAAATCTGCTGCGTGGGTTCGTTTTAAAACCCTTATACTTTTTCATTAGGGTGGCCAAAGTGAAGTTTTACAAAAGGAAATTCAAATTTCTTTTCTTTGTAAACTAGCAAAATCCTCGGCTATAGAAAGAAATAAATAGAGGTAGGCTAAATTTCTGCTTACAAGGTTTAATTTGAAAGGTAACATGGATTTCATCCACAAAGGCAAACGTTCTGGTGACCAGAACTCATCAGTCTAGAAGACGTGTGATCTAGGATTTAAACTAAAATAAGCGGCTTACTAAGAAAGAAAAGACAGGACTTTTTTGCTTAGTTTTACCGGGCCTTTTTTTCCTGTTGTTCATCTCTGAAAATTTAAAATTATTCACGATTTTGGAGGATACATATCAGCATTCAGTAGGTTCATGTACATATATTCTAAGCAACAATGAAATGATACGCAGAGGAAATATGAAAAGGTTGTCACTGTCGATGAAATCTTTGCTTATTTTGTTTACTTCTCCTTTACGGAATACACATAAAACACCGAAAATACCCACTCAGCTTATTAGAAAACTACACTGACATTTTCTAGCCATGAACAAGCTTCTTCACAAAATTCGGAAAAAGTTTTTTACTTTGTGCCTTGTTCTGTAATTTTTTGAGGAAACTATGTAGCGCCCCGTCATTGCACAAATAAATATATATAATGAAAAGAAGACAAGACGATACAGAGAATAACAGCTTATTTGGTTAAAACAAAATTTGAACCAAGCAGAAAAGCCTAATTGAAATAAATTCCAGAGGGAAACCGTGGTTGCCTTTGGAAACTAAAACAAAATTAATGGGATCCTGCTTTCATTAACACATATGAAAATACGTGTTAATGACTTACTTCGCTTTTCTTGCTGCAGGGCTTTCCTTTTAAAAGAGGATTAATCGTGTTATTCTGAACAGAACACACAGAAAACAAGATGCCAATCAATGCGCTACTTTCAGACTTGCATATCCTATTAACCATTTCTGGACCTGACCAATTTAAATTTCTAATCATTATATTTCGTAACAAATATTTAAAAATTACATTAATTCAAGTGAGCGCAGTTTGAAAGTTGCGTAATGCATGCACCTTCGTTGCTACTGATTACATACATCGTTTGTTCACCGAGTATTCACGTCGAAGATTGCAACACGTCTTCTCAAAAAACAAGAAATTCTCTACGAAATTTACTAACAGCTTTGGAATATGAAAGAAAACTAAAACAGCCCACTATTGTTTTAACAACAGTCAATATTAAAATCACTTCGCATTAAACGGTTGAGAAGGACATTTCGTGGTTGCTAGTCACGATATTAAAATGGGAGCTGGTGAAGATAAAACCGTTACTCACCGACGAGAACGGTACGACTGATGGATGACTAATATAGTATTACGAGGCTGAGGTAAATATCTACCCACTCTTGACCCACACTCAGGTTAATAATTGTTTACGTATACACCCCACCAAAAAAGGACCAAAATTACATAGTGTCTGAATAACGGGGAAAACCGCACGAGATCCAAAATAATGCCGAGAGGTGAAAAGGCAATATTTAGAAATTAATCAACGAGCACGCGTTTGTTATGGGATGGAGGATAGTTAACACACACAGCCTTGACTGGAAGTGGTTGAATATAATCATCACTTGTCCAACGCACGCGAGTGTGTTCACTAAAAATAAGCAAGCAAATTAATAGTTATTCTCATGTCAATTTGAAAGAACAACCAAAATGGTTTCTCTTTGTCAGATATGGTATACTGGTTCGCGTTAATCAAAACTCTGGGCTGAATTACACAATGATCAAGTTTTAAGTCACGAAACAGAAGTGTCTGTCTTTATTCGTTGGCTTTAAAAAACCCGACAGTTTATTGTCTAGACCGTGCATGTGAAAGCTTTATTTTTATTTAGCCAGACATTTAGCGAAAAAGAACCAAAAAGGGAGACTACCAGTAAAGCAAGATATGCAACGTTTGAACTGCAGCTTCCGGTCAGCATGACTGCTCTCGTCCGCAACACCAATGAAACTATATTCGCTAGTTTCTGTGGAGGTAACTGTGCATGTGAGGCGGCCAAAGCAGTCTCCCAAAAGGAACAGGAAGGGGGGAGACCACCCGGAAAGTGGGATAAGCGACATTCACGATTCATTTGCAACTTGGACTTAGAATGGTCACTTTATCCCGGGCAGGGTACTACGATTGCTAAAACAAACAAAACACTACCGAAGTGCTTTATAAAATGATCCAGTTTCTTATAAAAGATAAACAGAAATTGACTTTATAAGTTGGCGGTAAGTTCTTAAGTAATACCGATGTATAGGCAGAGGCGGTCTCCCAAAACAAACCGGAAGTGGCGGACCACCTATGACTGAGAAGGATATGACTTACTTTAGCGGCAAGTTCTGCAATTTTCTATTTCTTCCTTCCGCTTTCTCACAGTGATGCTTTGAAAAAACGTTTTGAGGCCAGTGCCAGGATGTTCAAAAGCTGGATAGCGCTATGCAATGGTTAAATCACTATCCAGTGGATAAGTATTTGGGAAACCAATTGCATTATCCATTGGACAGAGATTTATCTAGTGGATAATGCTATACAGCTTTTGAAACACTGTGGCCTGGACACACTTTTGGGACATGTTGCGTGTCTCCGCCATGAACGGGCCATGAACATCGGGTTCATTTTCTTCCTGCTTACCGACGCATAAATTCGACCAATTGAATTTCAAGCAACTTGTTGTGGGGACAAAAGTTTGCCCCGGAAACAAGATTCTTTCATAGAAACGGTAACGCCCCGTAACTTTTCGGCCCCTGCATAGGTACCCCTTGCGTATCCCAGAGTTCAAGCTGTTCACCTCCAAGAGATTTCCGCCGATGGCTGTACAACATGTTTAATATTCTTGGTATGTCAAAGCATACATTGTTTGTTCATTGTTGTGGTCATGTTATTTAAATTAGTGGTTTCTAACGCTACAGTTTTGGGTTATAGTTTTCAAAAGTCTGTATTTTTGCCAAATTCGGCGAAAACATAAGAAATCCCGCAAAAAAAATTAATCACAAAAACGTTTATCCTTCACCGAGATTCACTTAAACTGAGAGCAACCTTAATCTCTTTTCAAATACCATATTATTGCAAACATAAGAAATAGTCTTTGTCTTAACGGTTAAAAGTTAATGCGGTAAATATGAGATGGTCAAATTTTATTGTATAGGAAGACTACAATATCTCCTGCAAAAGAAAACTCATCTATAACCACAAATATTTGTTCGGACCACTATTCCTCTGAAACGCACAAATTCGGTACTCCGCGCCTTAATATAAGCTACTGGGAGAATTCCAAATTACAAGGTCAGCGCTGGCTAAAACGCTAAAGGAACAGATTCAAATATTCTATCGCACATTGCCAAAAACTATTCTAAAACGTCGTGTGAGGTAGTCACGTTCTAAGGAGCCCTTTTGAGCAGGTCCCCCGCCTTAAAGCCATTATCTAGCGATAAGCAAGTAGACACTTATCCGCAGAGCCACTGAAATATCTTTGCTTGATTGTGATGTATCGTCGCTAATAATACGACTTAAGATCCTTGTCATATTTGCATTCAGTATTGTCACGCATTTTAAGCACATCAAATGAAAATAATACAGCCTTCGTAGTGCATCTCTAAGTTTTTCGCGATGATCTATGACCATCGATGAATTTAGAAATCATCAAAAACATTAACGAAAAAAAGTTTGACCAACAACTGAAAGTTTGTTTCGAAAAACAGATTTTGTTAACAAACGTGTACTTTGGAGTTTCTATGTATAGATACGCGACATGGTTTATTGGGCTGGAGAGCAACAATTATTTCAAACGCACGTACGATATTATTGTAAAGGAAATTGCGCACCTTAAGAATATTAAGATCGTGTTATTTCAAGCGATACTTGAGCAGTCAAATCTACTTACAATACAGTAGAAGACAATAAAACAGTTTCTTTTCAAATTTTAATTTGTATAAGGTAAACTTTCATAAACTGAAAAAAAAAGTACTGTTACACAAGTTTCAATTGGTTTGAACTCCCACTCGTGGACATAAACTTAAAGCCAATAACCACAGCATCACAGGAAAGTAAAGCGCTATACCTCTCATTTGAGAGTAACACTTGAAACTTTAGAGCCACCTTGAACAGCACAACAAAAGGTATATAATACAGAATGGTACCGCTGAATTGAATGATCACAATCTAATATTTCATTCACGGGCGCAAAAGATAGAATAAACTTGTAAAGCATTGAAAAGTACCACATAAAAGAACTCAGTATCTTTCATTTGATTTACACTTTAGGGCCTAGAGGTAGAGCAACTTTGTACAGCATGATAAACAAACCTACGCAAAAGTACATGTACCCCAAAAAGATAAAAATTACAACTGGACATTAGTACAACCGCATCATTAAGTATTGTTGCCGTTGATTTTGTTATTGTTTTCCTTTATGCATTTTCAAACTTGAGTATCGACGTATCGTAAGAGAGGAACCGACTGTCAAGTTGCAATTGCTTCTTATAGAAGAGAACTGAGTAGCTGATATAAATACAGATTGACAAGATTCGATCCTGATGATCCAATATAACGGTCAGATATACTCAGTAAAAGTCAGTTTATGCGATCGTCATTCGGTTAAGATATAAAGCAAACCTTTTTTGTGGTGGGGTGGACAACACGAGCTCATATTGGTTACTTCAAGGTCACATTAGGGCCATTTATACGAGGAAAAATAAGACGCGTCTTAAATAAGACGCGAACTTTCCGTATAAACGGCACATTTCGTCTAAAATAAGACGCGGCTTAGCTAAGACGCGTCTTATTAGATAAGACATGCTCGTATAAATGGTACAGTTCGCGTCTTATTTTTCCTCGTATAAATGGCCCTATAGCATCTTATGGTAAAACTGTTTCCCGCCCAAAAAGTCTCTGAGCTGGCGACATTGTAAAATCTATGACGCTAGAGCGTAACAGTGCAATTGACCTCTCACTGAGATTTAGTTCCATAAATTTGTTCTTGTAGAAAATTCTAACAAATCACTGAATGACTAGATGACTTTAGTTTCAAAGATTCTCATGGGAAACAAATCTAACTCTTCCTTACTCTGAGCTGATTTTCTACATAAGGAAACAACACCGAGTGTTTTTCTTTTACCTATGGGCTGTAAGAAAATAGTCGTAATGACGAGGTGGTTGTGAGACAGTGTCGAATAACTGGTCTTATAATGGTCAAATCACACTCCCGCGATATGTGTGAAAAAAGGGTGACAAAGTTCCCAAGAAAAACCGTGTCTTCTACTTGTCACATGTCTCGTCTAGAGTGAAAAACCCCTCAGCTTAAAGGCTGTGAAATTGGACAAACAAGGTGTTTGTTGACTGCTTAAATCCTAAACTCTTCCAGCGCTGGGAGATCTTCCATTAATGGCGCGTTCAACAGTCTATACTTAATATTCCAAAACAAAATTCCGAGCCCAGTTGTTCGAAGGCCAGCGCTAACCTGGGTTTAATCTAGGTTTCTTTTACTTTTGTGTCAAAAGCGCTTTTTCGGATAATTTTCTCTATTTTATCAGAGCATCCAGTCATCAACTTGTTGACAAAACGAATTTAACTGAGATCGCTTTTTAAACTTTTTAACTCTGGGTTATCTTATAACCTAGCTTTGAACAACCCGGCGCAGAAAATAGACTTCAGCTTGTCAAAGACCGTCCACACTGACAAATAACTCCAGGCCTCGGTTGATCAAAGGCTGGATAGCGCTATCCACGGAGAAAATCTCTATCCAGTAGATAGTGCAATGAGTTTCCCCAATACTTATCCGCTGGATAGTGATTTATCTGGAGGATAGCGCTGTCCAACGTTTGAACAACTGGGGCCAGGACTTAAGGTTATATAGGCATTACAATACTACAAATTTGAAACATACTAGCGGCGTTTGAGATAGTGTACTAACGATCGTGATTATAAAGTCTTGCAGAGACGTAGTTTTTAGAAGTGCATTAATGTAATGATTCAATAAGCATGTGTTTATTCTATGAGTCTGAAACTTAGCTTATGTATCAATGATCTAAGTTATGCTTTTCCAACTTTTTACTACCATGCCAAAACCAAATGTTTTACAACTGACAATTTTAACTAAAAATATTATAAGAATTATGCGTGCAATGGAAAAAAGTTACATAGCGATGGCTGCCTTTCACATGATCAATATATTAATCACGCCACATTTAGATTAAAATAATATTTAGGGTAAAAGATAAAGAATCATAAAACATACTACAACAAAAATCAGCCATAACGTTTTGTCGACCGTGATTTTAAACTTTAAAAAAAAACTGATTAATTCACGAGACATGCAGGTCAAAAGAAAGGTCGCATTTTGATATAAGTCAGTACAGTTGCATTTTGCACCTAGTGACTCAGCAAAATCTCATGAATAAAAGTAATAATAATAATAATAATAATAATAATAATAATTTAATAAGATTAATAATAAAAATAATAACGTGAATCCCGCGTGAAGTAAATAAAAATGAAAACGGAAAGCTTCCGGCATAGCAAATAGCACCAATGATTAAGTCATCATACTAACTGGGAGCAAAGAGGTGATATGAGGTTGCACTAAATTGTCAACTCACATCAAACTGCATGACAAGGATTTGTGAATTGAACGTCAAACCTAACGACTTTTAACAGCTGTAAAGTCCACGGTGCAAAGGAGGCGAAATGGTTATTTATCACAACTTATTCATGACAGCTCCTTGAATTTTAATTTTAATCCTAGTGACCATGTTGCGCAAGACGGCTCTGAATTTCAGACGATTTTCAAGAAAAAAATGAATGATTAGGCTGCAATATTTACACAGTTGAATTTAGAGAAGCAAGCTCACGTCTCACTAATGTCTTTTGTGCAGTCAATAAGTCTACAATTATGAAAAATGTTAAATATGTCATTGGCTAAGCCTAGATAGATGCTAAGTGTATTCACTGTAAGTTTACTTCTTGTGTAATGCTAAAAAACTGAAAAAACATACGACGGTGACTGAATACTCCTCGCAAAACTGTGCGCGCACAATAAAGCCCAACACTTGTAAGCACCAAGAAACGAGGTCGATGTTTATTTAGCTGATGGCATAGCGGTAGTCAGCTAGAAAGCTATGCTCCTCTGACATCCGTACACGTCTTTCAAAGGCATCATTCCTCAGTTGATCGGCCAAAGCTTGGATTTTAGATTTTACTGTTTAAACAGCAGTTTAAGGCCTCACTAGAACAGTTTTTTTATTTTTAATTATACTGCTGAAGGACAACATGAACAGATTATCGTAATACCAGAGTGCAGTGTTCTCCTTATCAAGCGGTAACCGGTAAAATTTACCGCCTGAAGCAACACTTCTTACCGCCTGCAACTGCTTAAAGGTTTACCAAAATTAAATAATTTTTTTTTTTTAAAAATATGCGAGTTGTGATCCGATCCGATCCGATCCTCACAAGAAAATGAATGAATATGGAAAAGTATAGCTACCTAAGTACAAAACGTACAACCCAAAAATAATGCACGTGCAGGAACTTCTTTTTGCGTCCGCAAGCTGGCAACTTATTGCGGCTTTTTGCAGGGCGCTTGCGCTTGAATCCAGCAAGTCGCAAGAACTTCTTTTGCGGTTATAAATTTAACCACAAGAATTTCTTAAAATTATCTTGTGCAAAGGTAACCTTTTAAGCGAGAAAATGTGTACAATTTTGATTTAAAAAAAAGCAGCGCTTCAAAAAATAAGGAACGATCGTAGTATGTTTCACAAAAGAGCCGTGTAATTTGAGACCGCACGTGCAACTGTATCAACTTAAAGCGCTCTCGGAAAAAAAAAACATGCTAAAGTAAAGTAAGGAATATTTTCACCAAAGGCTCTTTCAACTTAGCGCAATAAAGTAATAATAATTCCCATGTTTTCTTGAGGGCAGAAATTCAACGCCTTTGGTTTGTTTTGCCGAGACTATGGTATTGTACTATGAAATGATCCAAATAATCGAAATGTTCGAAACTACAGATCGTTTTGTTAAACAAACGCCTCACACGCTTTATCTAACTTTGGAAAAGCTAAACGACTGAAGTGTTCACTTTGCACAAAAAGCAGAGAAAGCTGTTCGCTTTCCCAGGCAACTTTTTACGAGTGTACTTTCATGATTACCTTTTGCTGCCACAGAGTGAATTAGTATCAACGCTATAAAACGGTGTTGTCACAAAAAGGCAACAAACACTACAAACGTCTTTCAGGTTAACACTTATAAAGAACTTCATGCGCCTTCTTGAGGCTTGCGGTAATTTTCTAGCTTCTTGTGGTGAAGATTTTTGACTTCTTTCGTAAAATAGGTCTTAAAATATGGGAATAAAAAATTTCCCAGTGAAGGCGGGTCCATGTCCCTCACTCCACTGTCCCCCCTCCCCCCCTCTTAGAAAAGTATATATTTTTTGCCTTACCGTCCACGAATGGTCCCTTACCTGCTGAGCTAAAATTTAGGGAGAACACTGAGAGTGTACTACTACAACACTAAAAAAAACATATTCACGACGGTGACTGAATTTTCCACGCTAAAACTGTACTCACACAATAGAGCCTCACAAACGTAAGCAAAGACAAACGAGGTCAATGTTTATTTAGATGGCGGCATAGAGGTAGTCAGCTAGCAAGCTATGCTCGTCTGACAACCGTACACGTCTCTCAAAGCCATTTAATTGTATCTTTTCTTGTCTTATTTGTTACTCTTTGATCAAGAACCATTTCGATATCATTCAAAGTATGTTGTCGGTTTCACTAAGATTTCGTCTATAGATTTATTGTTGCTAAGATAAAAAATATGCTGAGTATCAAACAAGGTATTAAGGTATCCTCCTACCCCTTAAGTCGTAATAAAATGTTCCAACAAATTCTTCAGAACTTCAAGTCGCAGAAAAAAAGATACCAAGTACGAATTCGCAGAAATAAAACGAAAAAACAAAAATTACCCCCGGCACAATTCAAGATCGATTCGTCTCTACATTTAGCGGCTCAAAACCATAGTAATAGTAACAATAATAATAATAATAATAATAATAATAATAATAATAATACAATATTTATCGACGGCTAATTCCCAATGGTCCAAAAGCCCTTTACAAAATAAAAATTAAATAACATGAAGAGATACCCCTAACAAAAACTAAATCAAAATCCTATAAAACTACATCATCGTCCTATAAAACACCATCATTCTATAAGACAACATCATAAAAAAACTTTAAAAAGCCAAGTCTTAAGCTTAGATTTAAACGAAGAAAGGGAATGACAAGATCTAAGCTCGAATGGAAGTGCATTCCCAACAGAGAATGCAGCAATAGTAGAAGACCGGCCACCATAAGTCTTAAGATTAAATTTAGGTGTAGAAAGTAACAACTGATAAGAGGATCTAAGAAGTCTACCAGGCCCCATTTGTTCGAAAGGTGGATAGCGCGATCCACTTGATAAGTTACTATCCACTGGATTGCGCAATTGGTTTTTGTAATACTTATCCGCTGGATAGTGATTTATCCGGAGGATAGCGCTATCCAACGTTTGTACAACAGGGGCCAGGCCCTGGTTGTTCAAACGTCGGATAGCGCTATCCACCGGATAAATCACTATCCAGCGGCTAAGTATTACGGAAATCAATTACGCTATCCGCTAGATAGTGATTTATCCCGTGGATAGCGCTATCCGACGTTTGAACAACCGGGGCCAGGACTTTAGGTTATATAGGCATTACAATACCGCAAATTGGTGTTCGTGATGGTGTACTAACGATCCTAATTATAAAGTCTCAGAAACGTAGTTTAATAATAAGACTAATAAAAATAATAACCTGAGTCTCGCGTGAAGTAAATAAAAATGAAAACGGAAAGGTTCATAGCAAATAGCACCAATAATTAAGTCATCATACTAACTGGGAGCAAAGAAGTGCTATTAGGCTGCACTAAATTGTCAACTCATATCAAACTGCATGACAAGGATTTGTGAACTGAACGTCAAACCCAACGACTTTTAACAGCTGTAAAGTCCACGATGCAAAGGAGGCAAAATGGTTATTTATCACAACTTATTCATGACAGCTCCTTAAATCTATTTAAATCTTACTGACCATGTTGCGCAAGACGGCTCTGAATTTCCGTCGATGTTATAAAATAATGAATGATTAAGGCTGCAATATTTGCACGGCTGAACTTGGAGAAGCAAGCTGACGTCTCACTGGCGTCTTTTGTACACTCATAAAATCTACAATCACTAGTAAATTGTCAAATATGTCATTGGCTAAGCCAAGATAGATGCTAAGTGTATTCACTGTAAGTCTACTTCTTGCGTAATGCTAAAAAACTGAAAAAACATACTCACGAAGGTGACTGAATATTCCTCGGTAAACCTGTGCGAGCACAATAAAGCCCAACACATATAAGCACCAAGAAACCAGGTCGATGTTTATTTAGCTGATGGCATAGCGGTAGTCAGCTAGAAAGCTATGCTCCTCTAACAACCGTACACGTCTCTCAAAGCCGTAAAATTGTATCTTTTCTAGTCTTATTTGTTATTTAATTTCTGTGTTAGTCTCTGATCAAGAACCATTTCGCTATCATTAAAAGTATTTTGTCGGTTTTACGTTTTCGTCTATAGATTTAGAGTTGCTAAGAGAAGAATTTGCTGAGTATCAAACAAGATCAGTGATTAAATTATCCTCCTATCGAGCCACTGCCAAAATATTTTGGACATCCTAAAATCACTACCCCTGAAGTCGTAATAACATGTGATAACAAATTCTTATGAACTTAAAGTCGCTGAAAAATAAAATGAGTACGAATTCGAAGAAGTAAAAGGGGTATTCGTCTCTCCATCTAGCGGCTCAAAACCACGACAACATTGTCGAAAACATTGTGTCAGACACAAGCTTATGTTTGGCCAGCCGACTAAAGCAACGTTCACACGAATCCTCAGGGTTCTATCTAGGGTATTTAAGGGGTAGAAGCATCCCCCCCATGTTATCATTGCAGCATATAAGTAACTATATCGGAAAAATCATCCAGACGCGACGAGGTCAGTGCACATGAAGTAAGTATTCTCTGTCTACACAATCGTGCCTCAAAATGCATTGAATGCACCAGATTGCATCTCGGCGCATATTCATCTCAAAAAATTTCCGGCACCCCCCAAGAAGCTCGTGGCATTCGGCCACTCGGGACTTCTCCCCCAAACGATAAATCCTAGATTGAACCCTGATCCGGGTATTTTTGAAATCGCATACTTTTTTACACGAATCAGTCTTCCGTCCACACGAAACCAGTGAATCCCGACACCGAGAACGTATTTTTTTGAAACCGCTCTCTATGCAGAGCGGTTTAAGACCCCGTCCACAAGAAGCCGGATAAAAAATAAGCGGGTTCAAAAATGTTCGGATAAGTAAGGACACGGCCTAAAAGAAAAGAAGTATCCTCCTCTTTGTTCATGATAAACGAACAAGGTAGGAGATTGAACACTTCATTGTCAGTTGAACTATTGAACTGACAATGATATCCTTATTCCTCTTAAGTTGGAAGGTGCTAAATAGACACAAATATCAGCAAACTTACCAAAAATTACGCCATCTTGTGTCCAGAAGAATGATCAGAACTTCAAAGATTGATCTTGACATAACTCTAGTTCCGTCATAATCTTCATTTTTGGGTAAGGTTAGTGTGGCCTGCTTCTTGACTTTATCCAGTGGCAGTTTCGAAGCCTTTATGTACACGACTGGGTGTCTGAAACATGAATTTACAATAAAAGTGTAAAGTTCCATGCGAAGTAGTTAGCTACAACCAGTTACGAATAGCTAGGCCTGAGACAGTGCAACTTATTTGCCCGTAAAAATGGAGTTTAACTAACTGTACAAGATCGTTTCATATCTCTTTCACCCGTCTCAAAAGTGTTGAGACACTTTTATAAAATGGTCCCGTTTTGAACAGTGGACATACCTATCCACTCCCCCTAAACCAATGTTGTATTTCGGACACTCAAGTCTTTCTTTTACTACAAACAACATTGCTTTAGGGGTGGGGTAATTTACGACGTTTAAATAGGATGAAATAATAAATTAATGAAATTGTTGATAAAAGCACTCGTTTTCGACAAGTGTGTCAACTAATTTTGTCCCTGATTGTAGTGGCATATCGACTGGCTGGGGGTCTTCCATCCAAAAAGTATGGGGCACTGATGGAAGCACAAGCTCCAGCCGGGAGCAGAAACATCAACTGGTAATGCCACTACGCGTTAAAATGATAAAAGTTAGACTACCAGCAGTCCCTTTTCAGTAAGCCGGCCCGCCCCACTCCCCCCAGATTTACATCCACTCGATTGAACTTACATTGCCTGATATTTACAAGGAAAAAATGATACAATATGGTAATGTTTCTGCTAGACAAAACGTTGGGCTAATCAGACAAAGAGTTAACAGTATCAGTGTTAATCACTGAAAACAAGATTGCGCCTGAAGATTGTTGTCCAGTATAGTGTATTAGAGCACCGCTTGCTTTCAATTCAGTAGTTCTCTCAAGGAATTATTGGGGTATTTTTTTGTAAGACCCTATTGTAGGATTTCAACGCTAAAATCACGTTTCCTTAAAGAAACAAGACCCCCATAATGAGGGTTCATTTGGCTCTTCCGAGCGTATATAGCTACTCCTATGAGGTGGATTGGGATAGACCTATATGTACTGTCATTTGAAGTTGTATGATCCTCTAGGTTAATTAATTAGCTCTGAAAATATAAACTCTATGCAAGAATGGTGTTTCCGTTGCAAGATATTAGTTAACTAAATACGTTTCCCGTTTACGTAAAGAAAAATCGGTACCACTTTTAAGTGAGGGATTTATAGTAACTTCTATCATTATGGATAAAAATAGGCAAGTTAGCCAATTGAAATAAATCGATTAAGTACGCCAGACATTTTATTTTATTCGCTACTTGTTTGTTTGCTTGTTTGTTGTTTTCTTTCACAACTCGTGGTTCTTTAATTTGCTGGGTGGCGATATTTCTGCCGCAAAGGGTGGCAGCATTCTACCATGGCACGGGTGGTGAATGAAAATGTACCAGTTATAAAAAGGAAACTGGTGTCTCTCGAAAGTTAAGTCTAGTGAAATGAATTGTTTCTGTTCAAGTAGACATTCCAAGCAGCCTGATTATACATCTAAGGCTGCTATTTCAATGATAGACCTTTCCACGGTTTTTATTTTCAACTTTTTTCATAGACAAGTTAGGGAAAATCCAACGACTCCGCTTGAAAGAGCGCCTTTAAATTTGTAAACCTGCCAAGTTTGAAAGAGATTTAAAAAAAAAAAAAACTAACGAAGATATAGCCCGTCAAAGTCACGAAATTTTACGAAAGTTTGAATGGTGAAGGCACAAACTTGGCAAGTTTGCTAACACTGAGGCGCTCTTTCCAGTGGTGTTGACGGATTTTCCCTCCCTTGTCCATGTCAAAAGTTTAAAAAACCGTGGAAGGGTCCATATTGGAAACTGAACAAAGAACATAGACCAACGACAGTCTCAAAATAGCGATGTGAGATCATATCGCATGTAAACATGAATGAATTTACAGTTGGTTCGAAATTTAGGCCCCGTTCACGCGAATCGCATATTTGTTGCACGGATCCGTGTGGACCCAGATTTAAACCACTTACTCTGGAGAGTAGTCTCCAAAAGATGTGGTTTCCGACGGCGAGCGGGTTCACTGGTTTTGTGTGAGAGATTTCCCACTTCCCACAGATTAAACATTCTTGTACTTCACTAAGTGAAATCCCTACAATTTTCATATACCTCAGACCATTCGGGCGGAATCTCTCCGTTCAGGTCATTATAGGGAGTATCTCTCGGGGGATTTGTCATTCTAGCTTTTGTATCTTTTTTTTTTTTTTTCAAATAATGTCGTGTTACCATTTAAATAAAGCCTCTTTAGCAGAAATTTTTGGAAAGTACTGCTATCATCTTCGTATAGGACAAAAGAAATTGGGATTTTTTTCATTTTGAAATTCTTACGGTGGCCGATAATAAAATTGAAAGTGTTAAAGAAACATGAATTGTAGTGTAGAGTCTGGACAATAGCCTATAATTATGGGACTATTTAAATTAATCGCATTGGCAATACCTTTGCATGCCTACTACTTATTTTTCAGTATTGTACAAAATTTTAATTATATCTATTTTCTTAAAAGTTTGATTTCAGAAGTGGTTGAGAGGTGGAGAAAACAGAGGACAAAAACGCATATTATCTCAATTTCCCGGAGGCAGACAAGCTGGAGATTGGCAAGATAACAATGACTTCAGCAAGTGGTCAAAGTAGGGTGGTTAGAGCAGGAACCTGTTGAGAGTTTCTTTCGCGTATAAAGACAACTATCACTCTAAGATGCAAACAATCAATTAAAACCTATAAACTCTAATATTCAAATTCAAATTCGCGTTTGTCACTCCTATACAATTTCAATAAAAGAAGTGAGAAGAATTATTTGAAGTATCAATTAGATTCATCTTTTGTGATCATGTTCTCAATTTCCATGACTTATGAATATCTGTTTAATGAAGCTTTGATATTACAAGGAGAATTTTGATGCTGATCATTCTAAGGGCTTTAAGGGTTAAAACTTACTTGGTCATTGCAGGATGGTCAGTAAAGTTTGTTTTTTCGAAATTATTCACAGCATAAAATTTATATCTGTTGTGACAAAATGGTTCTAATGTAAGGCGATCTTGGAGTTGACGGTTTTTAAAAAAGGGAAATAACCAGATCTTAAAAAGAAAGTCAGCAAGGCATATTATCTTCCCATGAGTGGACAATTAAGCAATTAACAGCCACCCAATACGGCTAGTACAGCACGTGGCCAGAGTGAAACCTTATATTGATACTGGTTTTCACTTTTGAGTCTACAAGATATTACGTGACGTGTCCATTCAAATGAAATCTCTTCGGCAGTATTTCGAAAGATTCACCTTATTTTTGAAGTTTTATAGAATGAAATTTATCTCTGTTCTGAGCAGTGTTGTTCTAATGTAAGGCGACCCTGTAGTCACGGGGTTGAAAAAAAGAAATGCCCGAAGGCAATGAGGTTAAGTATCTAAGCTCAACTTGCCAGAGGCAGACATGTTAGCTATTATCAACCCTAAAATAGCTCCAGCAAGTGGTCAGAATGGGCGCGTTTGTATTAAAAACATGGACCTTTAGGCTTTCTTCTTCTAAATCTGAAAAATGTCGTGTGATGCGACCAATCACATAAAATCTCTTCGGTAATCTCTTCGCATGGTGCGACTTGGTTTTCGATATTTTACAAAATTTCTGTTTTTAAACAATTTTTTGGAAGATAATACGTTAAAGGGCACACACTGAAAAAAAGTATCGAATCTCAAATTCCCAGAGGGAAGCAGGTTGGTTATTAGCGATTGCCTCTGTTTGTAAGCCGGTTATTAGTCTGTAATGTCGCATCAGCTAGTTTATGTCACTATTAAAGCTTGTAACAATTTCACGGGAACGATTAAATAGGTAAAAAGTTTCACAGATGACGGGGGAGGTAAGATCCCTTCGGACAGCCCTTCAATCCGACCATGACGTTCATCTACTTACGACCATGTAGCCTTAGTGAATACCGTAACACGCAGACGTTCTTCGGACTTTTTCACGCGTTCCTTAAACAACGTTCGCATATCAATTCCTACCCGGAAATCGTTTATTTATCTTCAACCATGGAACTTTCAAATACCGAGAGGGTGAAGAGTTTATCAGTGCTTTTTACCAGTATCAAGTCTTACTCTCTATAAATAAATAATCATAATAACAATAATTACAATAATAATAATAATAATAATAATAATAATAATTATTATTATTATTATTATTATTATTATTATTATTATTATTATTATTATTAAGGATCAAGCTAGGCAAGTACTCCTTCTGCAGTTTTTGTATTTCCAACAAAGCAAGGACAGCAATGTTTTCATTATTGGTGACAAGTACTGACAACAAACATGAAACTAAGCTGTTCCTTTGCGTAAACAATCATTAAACAGCTTAATTGCACTTAAAAAGTTTGACAGATTTTTCATAAGCGAACGTGTTAAAGTTAAATAATTCTGCCCACGCAGAATACTTTGGTTTCTTAGTCACGTCTAAAATGCAATAACACGATGTTTTAATATTTAAACTTAAAAGCGACCATCGGAGGCCAAGTAATTTCCTGAACAAATTAAACGTAAATATGCATAACTGGTACCTGTACTGAAGGAGATTAATGTATTATTAACACAACGTGAACTGTAACAATAGACAAACAACTGATAATCGCGCGAAAGATTTCGCGCCAAAACAAAAGGCCAACGGTCGTGCGAACAACGTGGTTTACAGTTCACGGCGTTCAAACGAGGAACGAAGTTGACTCGGGGAATTTTGTGTTATTACTGCCAGTATCATATACCGCTTTAGACAGCCAATATCCCCAACAGAGCTTGGTTTAGAAAAAAGATTATGATGAGTATAAAATATAAACTTAAAATGAAAATAACGGTTACAAATCTCAACGATTTACTAAAGTGACGATTCTAATCATTTTTCGACCGCCTGTCGATTATCAAATCTGATACTGAGGCATAATCAACTTTTATCCCTGCAATCTTGCACTTTAGGATTTAAGTCTCGGTATTTTCGAAGATTTTGCCTATTACCTTTAACTCCTGGCTTTTAGACTGTAAGCTGTCCCTTTAAGTCTTTTCAGTCGAGGCTTGTCAGGACAGGAGAGAGCGAACTAACCAAGAGAGGAACTGAAGAGCTTTCTTCTCCCTCGCGCGTTATCTTCTTTCGCTCACCCTTAACTTCCTAGGCGCGCGACAATCCTGGGGTACTCTTGGCAGTCTAGCAAGCTATAAAACCATAAATTGGCAAAAGAAACGCCTTTCATTAGTGGTGTAACGATAAATCGAATTCTCGATTAATCACGATTATGACGGTTCGGTTCGATTAAAGATTCTTTGCTTCCACCTTTCGATTTCTGCACAATTTTTTTGCAAACCTTTTCCAGGGTGCCCTTAGTGAGTTATTATACAAAATCGGAATCCAGAACGCTTTAAATTGTGCGTTTATGATTGACGAGCAAAGACGATAGCATTTCGTTTCATTTTTGTGTTGCCTGGTAAAAATGCTGTCCTTCAACCACCGCTTGAGAATTTTCAAATAAGGCAAACTATGTGCGACACGCTCTTTGTCAGGTTCTCAAACATGGAGACGAATCAAGCGACTGTGAATCCTCCTGTCCCTGCTGCTATTCTCAAATTGAGGATTTAGGGTTGCATGTTGTTTACAATACGCCGGCGTTATGTTATAAGAATTAAGAAACATTTACATAATCGAATCGAAATAATCGAAATCGAGAGGCAATAATCAAAATCGAATCGAACAGCAAGGAATATGAATCGTTACACCCCTAGCTACCTTTCATTGACCAAATTATCGCCATATAACAAGTATTGAGGGTTCCTTAGCACGCTGTCCCCAATCATACAAACTGAGATAAACATTAAAGGCAGCGGGCTGCCATTATCGCATAATTCAAGACAATCTTTACCACTTCCCTAAACACTTTCATATAAGTGGATTGCACACTACTTTACAGAGAACTAATATGAAGTAAAGAACGCCGTTATGGTTCCCGTCACAACATCGACAAGTTATTCTGACCGACTGAGGCAATGGCGGGAAAATCGTTGGAATATCTACATGGAAATAATCTTTACATTTGGGAAGACAATGAGTGTTAGTTTCAACGGAGCTCTTACCGAGAAAACGGAAAAGCTACAAGTCAACGTTTGGGGCCAAATTAACAACAGAAGTCAAAATAATTATGCATGAGTATGAGCGCATAGAACGTTAAGAGAGAATCCATCAGGAAATTGAGTAATTTTAGTTTTCAGAAGCCAAACACCTCGTACCAGAATAATTTAAACAATATCGAATTATATTTTACATTTTTCAAGGACTATAGGTATAATTAGTTATCTGTAATAACACCAAAGAAAATTTCTTATGAGTGCCCGAGAAATCAAATTGAAAATTTCACAAAATGACATATTACACATGCAATGTTGGTCACGTCGCAACCGTGGGACGTTTTTCAGAATTCCATATCCATTACAAGTTAGCTAGTTCCCTAGTATCACATGAATACAGGGTTGTAACATTGTGAATTTTTCTACTGTCTGGCTGCATTCCCCGAGGGAAGGTGGGCGGGTCGCATTCATCCTCTGTAAAGTGGAAACCACTAAAGCTGACAGCAAGAGCTGGTGCTGACCAGTCTAACGAAGTTTACCCCGGCATTGTACACGAAAATCGCACCCTTGCCACATCAACCCAAGAGAAACGTTTTTCTCCTGTTTTCTTCGAGTAAATAAGCTGTGGGGTACGATTCTCGAAAGTTAAAATTAAGCGTTCTCGAAG
Source organism: Porites cylindrica (assembly GCA_964035525.1). Classification (NCBI taxonomy): domain Eukaryota; kingdom Metazoa; phylum Cnidaria; class Anthozoa; order Scleractinia; family Poritidae; genus Porites; species Porites cylindrica. Next base: position 6,191,420 of record OZ037780.1, on the reverse strand, counting down.
GTCCTAGAATAAAGCGTGTCCTCTTGACTTCTTAGACCGCGAAAGTAGCCATGAATTTCAATCATAAGCGCGTTCTCTTGCTTTCATACACCCCAAAAGAAGCCATAAATTTCAACTGTAGATTAAGCTCGTCTTGGGTTATGGATTTCTCAAAGTTATCGCTTAAACTAGCGGACCCCCTTAATAGCAATCACAGGAGCAAAATTCACAAGTGTCAGTTAATAGCACTCAGATCTCTTTTCTTTATTATCCATTTAGCTGATACGTAAGCCAAGGCAATAGGATAATAAAATAAATGTAGACTAATGAGACGATTTAAAGAGCTACTTCACGCAGTTTAAAGAAATTTAGAATTCAGGACCGATAAAAATGACTCAAATATCAAAACAAAACAAAGCAAGTACAAGCGAGGAAATTAATGGACAAAATTTGGGAAAATTGTAACAAACTACATGCGGATAATTTAATAAGTTGATGACAATTTGTATGAAATTGTACTTTACAGTGGTAAGGCTTGGCCTTGGTTTTGTTCATCGAAAATCGTTGCTTTTGAAAATTGAAGTTTAGTTATCGTCATTGACAAAATTATTGAACTATATGCCCTAACTTGCTCACCATTTGATGGTATTTCAAGTGACACAGCTTTCAGCTTTAGGTATTACAGTCCGACATTTAAGGTCTCGGTAAAGGAAAACGAGGTGCCCAGAGAAAAAAATCCTAGTCGCGCGAGTATTTTCGCTACAAAGGCAAGTTATATATCAAATTAATGCTAAAAGACTAAATTACCTTATAAAAGATTTTATTTCATCGAATTTCAAAAGGCGCTTAAGTTTTTTGCTCTCGAACTCAGAGGTATCGAGCTTACTGCTGAAGCTCCAGCCCGTTCGCGTTGTTAAATATTCACTTCCTTTTTATTGCATCTGATTGATAGATAAAAGACCTAAAAAAGGGTGTGAGGAAATTTGCATATGTCTCGTATTAGCGGAATTATTGCATTTCAAACTAAAAAGTCGAATCTCGAGCCCGATTTACGCAAAGAAACTGACATAAAATGAGTTACAAAGGGAAATCGGAAAATTCCTCACACCCTTTTTTATGTCTTTTATCTGTCAATCAGATGCAATAAAAAGGAAGTGAATATTTAACAACGCGAAAGGGCTGGAACTTCAGCAGTAAACTCGATACCTCTGAGTTCGAGAGCAAAAAACTTAAGCGCCTTTTGAAATTCGATGAAATAAAATCTTTCATAAGGTAATTTAGTCTTTTAGCTTTAATTTAATAAATAACTTGCCTTTGTAGCGAAAATACTCGCGCGACTAGAATATTTTTCTGTGGGCACCTCGTTTTCCTTTACCGAGACCTTAAGAAACCTATAACAGCGAATATGGTTTAAATTTAACGTTATAGAAGAACATTGCGTAAGGGAAAATAGAAACAATTACTGGGGGCAAAACGGGCCAAGAAGCTTTATAGATTATTTTCACGCCTTACAGTTAAAACAAATATCCAAAAAATTAATTTACCTAAAACATGTTTTGAAAAACAATGTAACAATTGTGGCCAAAAAAGGCTAAATACACTTGAAAGTGAGTGTTTAGAAAATAAACTTTAAGCATGTTAATTTGGCAAAAACAAAACCCAAATGTCAAAATTATTCGTTATAAGTTAGCTTTTTTAAAAAAGATTCTTAAAAACAATAGCCTGGAAGTCAAAAAGCGTTTACTATAAATTCTATACCATGTAGTTCTAGTTTTATTATTATTTTTTAATCATCTCCTCCTGTTATTCTTTGTGAGCCTCATGAGCGTACTTAAAAGTTCAGCATTCCTTTTCTTTTCGTCGTTTTTCAGAGCTATTAATCTCTCTTCCTCTTTCTGCAATGTAGGAATTAATTCTGACGCTCTCCTTAAGATGGTGATCTTCGCTGCCCGCTCGCTTTCTTCCAGTGAAGGAATGCATTTGCGAAGACACTGAAAACGGTTCCGTAAATCGTTCCTTCTTTTTCGCTCTAGGTCGTTGTGCGAGATGCGAGCATTCCCTTCATCGGTTTCCTGGATTAAAGATTCACTGTCGTGTTTCCTTGACCGTAGTTCCCTTGGTGGTATATTCCCGTCGTTCGTTAATTTGCTTGTGGTGTCGCGACTTGTACTGGTGGAATGTTTCACTGTTTTGTCTCCTGTGACGCTTACAACATCGATTTCGTCCTCATCTGTCAAACAAAAAGAAAGGTTTTCTTTGGTAAAAACACCCAAATATTTCTCATAAACACCTTCGCTTAAGAACTAAAAGCCGCTTGAAAGTTTTGAAGGATCGGATGATTGATTTAGAAGAGGTAAAAGCCTAAACTGACATGAGTTCTCGTAACGATTAAAAAACGGTCTTACTGGTTCTTTGCGAGCAACAGGCTAACAGTGATCAAAGGAAAACAATAGCTCTTTCACACAGCAAGAAAGCATTAAACTATAAGCAAAAGGCCTTTTTAGCGTTGGAACATACTTTAAAAAAGTTTCAACTATCGATTCATAAAATACTTCGAAACAACGGAACGGTTCGCTGGTTAAAACAGCTAAACCTTATCACAAACTTCGATGGCGGTTTCACATAGAAAGCAGCTGCATGTATCGCTTTTTCACTCAGTTTTCCTCCAAAAAACTTCACACAGAAGGAATCACTACAAAGCGGCTATACTGCATCAACATCGGAGGTTATGTTTCAAATAGAACTTCCGCAAATTTATCTCGAAGCATCAAAATCCATGAAATAGTTCAATGTTTTCCTTAAAGAAACCTTAATGAAAGATGTGGTTTATTAAAAACAGACTGGAAATACGTTTATCACTTAATTCAAAAGGTAGCTATAATTTAACTGAGGCTTAATTGTTTGGCACGTTTTAAAACTGTTGGTCAGGCGTTTTCCTCTTCAAAAGACGTTTACATCCTTATTATTTACAGGTTTTTTTTAACACAGAAGTAAGCAAGATGCTCCCTACGTATCCTGAAAATCCACAAATCCTTATCCTTTAAACTACTTTTAATAAAAAGCCAAAGAATTAGAAAGAGGAAAAGTATAAAAATTAAACAACAAACAAACAAGTTTCCTCGTGTTCTGAAAATAATAAGAAATACATTTGGATGGGTTTTTCGACTGCAGGTACTGATTCATTGCAAGGATGAGCTCCTTTGTCTTAGTTGTGTTATATTGTTCGAGCTCCTCTTAGAAGATAATAATGCAAAATAGAGACGGATTAAATCTTTTGCTCCCAAGAGTGACCAAAGTCAAATTCAAGAAAGATCTCGAGCACAATTTTGTAATATACTGAGTGGCAAAGCTTTTCAGCTGAAAGGTTGCAATTTAGAGTTTTGTCCGGCTGGAGAATGAATGTACGAGGTAGCTCTTAATCGACATAAATGGCAGAGGAAGTATCGATGATTACCGTGCAGAGGAACTGAAATGCGATGCAAATTAAGGTAATTAAAGGGAATTAGAAAATGCTTTAAGACACGTGATAAAAACAAATAGCCAAAATAACAACAAATCAAATGGAAATTTCCATTCATTCGCGAGTAAATATTTTGTGTTATGAGGCTATGTTCTTTCGTGACCTGCAACGAAAATTAAAAAAGCTGCGCTATTCATGACTAGTTCGCGCTTAAAAAAGTGATAGTTACAGCAAGATGTATAAAATATGTAAAAAGAAAAGATTAGCTGATACCTGTGTCAGAAGTGTACTGATCTTGAACTGGTAAATCAAAGGTAACGCCACCGTTCTCGGATCTCGCAAAAACATCGTCGGTTTGTTCGCTGTCTTGACAATGACTCAACAACGAGAAGGCAAAGAGATCTTCGGACTCCACAAACGTGTGAGCGACTGGCGGTTCAAAGTAGGGCGAAGCAGACGAAAGGCTAAATCGAGCTAAGAAATCTGTCGTAGAATCTGGCCTCTTCACTCGATCTCCACTCCACATTATGTCGTTGACAATTGCCGGAGATTTGACGCGCGGTCCACCAAATTCCCGGGCGAATTCGCCAAGCGCAAGGTCATCGACCTCAAGTTCATCCTCTGAAGTTTCTGTCATCTCCCCTAAAGGTCCCAAGGCAGAATGCCATCGCACCTCCGTAGTTACGTCTCGGCAGCTGCTGCAGAATTCCACCGGAGAGGTCGGTGGGGTTGGGAAAGGAAACGAAGGCAAAAAATCTTGCGAGCATTGAAATTCAAATTTTTCTCGGGGAATGCTTAATTGCGGAAAAGAAGTAGATAACGGATCAAGACTTGAGAAGCAATTCATGTCCTCCTTTTCACTTGAGATGAGATGCATGGAGGTCGAGTCTGAAAAGCCGGCTGCTACGATGTGTTGCAAATGAATAAAGCCGTAATAGATGCACGTGTATTTAAAGGGCCCACGGGTAAACAATGAAAATTCAAATAACCCTCCACGGGCCAACCCTCTAGGATAACGAGATAATTCAAATAACTGTCAAAACGATAGAGCGCGTTCCGGCACACACAACGCGCACGCGTGCAGCTTATGGTCACCGTCCAGCTAGAATCCAGATTTGTACACTAAATCAAAGTCCAAACAACGATTAAACGTTTGAATCTCGCACCAACGTCTGTTGCATGATAATTGCTCCAATAACCTTAACTTACTTGAAACCGGTGGGCGCGATTTCAATTAAGACACGAGGGTAAGGCGAGCACATGTGGGGGTGGTTTCATGTGTCGCTAAAGAAAGAGCCACCAGTCTTTTTGTTAGAATTACTAACTCCGTTGTCCGGTGAGGATTAGTTAACATTTACCATGAAACGCGTGCTTATACAGCGACCTGTTGAGATTATTCTAACTGCCATCCAAAACTGACACTTCTATATACTCGCCCCAACGCGTTTCCATGCAGTTATTTACACTTTCGCTGCCGTAAATCACAAGTATAAAATAAACTGAAATAAATAATATTACAAATAGTAATAAAACAAAAAGGACATGATTACTTTGTGAGATAAATTGTCAGTAGAAATGTATATCACTTTTTCATTTTTGTGCTGTGAGCCAAATAGTAATGAGTTAAAAGCTTGAAGGAGGTGAAATTAAGAACTTGCAGCACTTGCGATTTTTGCAACCTCTAATTGCTTTACACCCCGAAGACAGCTTTAGCCGCTTAAGATTAACAAGTAGTGCTAAAACCGCGTTTTGTCGTTAATTTTTACTTGGCAATTTATCCAGAGGTTAATAAGCTTTATTTAACTTCTCGTTAATAGAGAGATTATACCAGACAGTCAAACAAATCCAAAACGTCGAAAAAAGAAATCATCACTAGATTTACGCGCAAAATACTTTCAACGCCAAGATTCCCTCCCTGTGAAATAATTTTTTTTGGATTAAAACTAACCGTCCCTGTAATTATCAACAGAGATAATTGACACTGGACTCAGTACGAGAGGGATAGAAATTATGTCAAAGTGCTCGAAGGGAAAACAAACCATTGGGGCGGTACTTTTTTAAAGAAGCCCTCCTCCGACTTGCCAGGATTCAAGATCATTTCGAGTGGTGTCAAAACCCTGTCCTATGGTTGTGTCGTTTGTGGATATGAGTTCCATCAATCACGAAGCGCGTTTCTTTTGTCCTTGTTTTTTTTTTTTTTGTTAACGGGCAAGCCTCGCGAAACAGGTGCCCCAGTCAAAGATGAGATCAGCCACCAGTTTAAGTGGAGAAATAAAATAGCGTGTACACAAAGATGAAAGCGCAATCACAATATAATAAGAAAAGGATTCAAAACAAAAAAAAAACATGGCAATGGAATCTTTATTACTAAAAAAAGAAAAAACAAATCACAGGACGGTAATTTAATTCCCATTTTCCTTAAGATAATCTTTGTTTAACAAATTAACCCGTGTTCTCTTTAAAGTCATGTTAAATCCTGCTAACTGTAATACCTAAGACCGTCTGTTATCTGGTGAACAGTACCAAGAGGGAATATAGCACACACCAGAAAAGCATTACCCATTTTTAATAATAAAAAAAACAGTTACTACCACTTTCACCCGCAGAGTAAATGATGAACTCTTGTGGTTATTAGACTGCATAACAGTCCCTATTTTTGTGTATTTACGTGGGCGCGAACGACATCCAGTACTATTTTACGGAGAGTTTTGTCACTCAAAAGCAAGTAAATTATGCTCAGGATCAGCGAACCGCTCGGATTAATCTCTCGCAAACACCTTCATTAAAGCAATAACTGCAAAACGTATTTTGATCAGCACTGCTCAGTGACTGCTACAGCGGTCTGTTTCGAAGCGCTTTTCCTGTTCCGGTCACAAGCCCCCTGGGGGCACCCAACGACAGTTTCCTCCTAAATATATTGATAACACTTTTTAGGGTATCCTGAGTACTTTTAGATGTCTAGAAATGCATTCTAAGCGTCGCTATAAAATTTGTATCAGTTCGGTCATCCTAGGGGAAATGTGAGTCTTTTCCAAATTACAAGGGCTTGAGTATTATTTTCCCGAAAATTTCAGATGCAATTTGACGTGTTACGAAAGTGAGACATTTTCTGACTTCTCTCTCCATTGTGTTTTTGAATCCGAAAATTTTAGGTTTCCTTTCACTCGACGAAAAATAGCCTAACTTGGGAAGTGAAAAGCGAAAAGTAAACTTCAGAACATCGTAGGAAATTTATTAGATAAGCCTTCGAAAATTGTACATGAGTGGAACGGACATCTAGAAAGTTTTAGCCGTCCTCAGTACCGGAAAGTTCTAAGCGATATTTGCTTCTCCGAGCAGATATTTCACAGAAAACAGTCGTTGGGTGCCCCTGATAAGCCCCTCAAACCTGTTATAACACGTATAAACCCAGGGCTTAAGAGCAGCAGATTACGGTAGATGACCGCAAATGGTTTTCCTTCACTGAACAGAAAAACTCAACCCTCAGCTGCCAGCATCATTTAGCGGGTGGTAAACCTTTAAGCGCGTTTGGAATCGAAAGGTATTGGTTCGAAAGTTGTATTGAGTGGCTTTCCCAACAATATCGGAGTACAAGTACAAAAAGCAACATTCAATCTTTACCCTTTCACGGCTTGAGTCACGTAGTTATGAAGACCCACAATGTCGTTTTTAGTGGACTGTGGGCAAAATAGAATGGTGTGACCATTCAAATGAAACCTTTTCAGCAATACTTTCAAATGGTGGGCTTTGTTTTCAAGGGAGTATTATAAAAAGTAAATGCAGTTAATAGTAGTAATAATAATAACAAAAATAATAAGAGAATAACGATGATAATGATCGTGTTCATAGCTTATATTTATCCAAACTGCTTGCGAGCGGCACGCGTCTTCATTATTGTTTGAAAACGCCTCAAAAAGAAAATCATTGCTTAAAGCCTGAACGCAAAAAATGCTACAAAGTGTCGAAATCTCAACCGCGGACATGGATTCCGTTTTTCCGGCTGCTGAAGGACTCACTCACGACTTAACCTTTCACCGTCTGTGCAAAAATCAGCACGGCGCGCCGCGTAAGTGCTTAGACACATTAAAATTTCTTGATAAAACGACAGGTGTTTTTTTCAGTTTCTGATCTTAATTACAATACTATAAAGGAAACTTACTGAAAAAAAGAGTAACTCTGACTTGCTTTACACATTCAGTGAGCAAACAAGAAAAACAAAGACTCAAAAAAGACCGAGAAGACGTTTAAGGAAAGGTCAGTATGATGGATAAGCTTTCGAACACTTTTAAAGTGGTCAAGTTAGCCAGACATGAAGCTGTAAAGAATGGAGAGCTAGAAATCAAACTCAAGAGAGGTTATGGTCCAACTAAAAAAAAGAACGGCATTTTCTAACGTGAGTCACAGACCGTGTCCATACTCACATTTCCTCACTTCATATGGAATCAGATGAAGAAGAATCAATCTTGCGGGACATCGCTACAGACACAAAAACGAGCTTGTCTAGGGACGCCAACCCGTGTAAAGCGAGGACCAGTAGACCCCCTAAAACGTACTTAGATAGTCTTTAAAAGTAGAGAGGATGTGGAAGAGTTGGGCAGACATTTTTCAGGAGAAGAGGGAAACTCATAGGAACATTAAGCTGAAGATCGTGATGATCTCGGTAAAAGTAACTACGTTGCACTTGAGCAGACACAGCGGGTAAAGAAATCAACCGGAATGTACAAGACACGTGCGGTGATTGTTTTTGCAGTTATTTGTACTATTGTTCTGAAAATTCTCCTGCTATTGTTGCCGTTCGTGGCAGCCTGATGGAGACCGGTCATGAGAGCAGAGTTGTGAGACATAAAAAGAAAAAAAAAACATAAAACGTCAACCTGCAAGATGGGATCGGATTGTCTCTTTGTTACAAAACCTTTTCCTTATTTCTGGTGCTGCGTTGTTTCCAACTCATAATAATTCGTGATTTTCCTTGTAAGCAGTAAGCGAGTGTGGTTTTCCAAAGAGGAAAATAACTCGAGGAACCAAAAAGCGCCTTCTTTTCATATTTCTTTCCATATATCGTATCGGTTTCTTCACAGCGGAACAGGCGAATTATTCCCGCCGGCTTCCATTTAAGTGGTCACACTTCAAGATCTCATTCAATATCATGTTAGAAGCAAAAGCAAAAACGGCTGTGCACCGGGAGACTACAAACAGCAAATAAGAAACTAAACAACACAATAACAAGACAGGGCGGTACTGCTTGATAGTTTACATTTGAATCGGCACTCTTAAGAACATACTCAAAGCAACTACACAGAACTGGAATACGTCGCTCTCGCTCATCGAACATCATCGAGCCGAAGCGGTAGAGCGAGAAGGTGAGATTCATTCCCAGTCCTCACTCCAGAATATTTACTTCCGTCTTAGTGGATTTCAGTCCTCACTCCAATTCATTCACTTCCGCTACGGTCCGAACACCCGTTCACAATGTCACTACCAAAGTATGCAACAGCATCTATCCGATATCTAATGCTCCACTTTCGTGGGGTAGCCTCGGCGCTACGTTACAGATATCGCGCCGAAATCACCCTTCTTATGTGTGAGTAGAAGTCCTATTCGGTAAGGTTTGCGTACCGGCGCAAGAGGTATCTGGTATAGAGTGAACATAGCCTTTGATCTAGCTAGCTGAGACCGAAACTTCATTCATCCACCGGATACTTCATAAATCCTTTATCAGGTTTCCACCTCACCATGAATAAAATCCCACAGAATCATAAAAAAGGACCGAAAACGTCGGACCGCGGTTGAGCGTATGGCCTTACACATACATTCAGGTGCCGTATTTATTCTAATAAGCGCCTGGGCGCCTATTTCAAATTTCGACTAAAAGGAGGGGCGCTTGTTGGAAGGAAGGCGCTTAATCGACGGGGGTGGGGCGAGAAGGTAAGCGCTTCGACGAACTGTAACTTTATTTTGGCTAAATCTTAAATAAAAAGACAAAAACTACACATTGTCCACCTAAATGTTAAGTCAATATTTAAATGTCTTTCGTTTGTCAAAACAGTGGTTGGTTTTAGCTATACTATAACAATAAAGTTGGAAGAAACTTTAACAGGGTTAAAATATTCGCTCCTGTTTCTGCTAAGCAGGAAATCACCTTAACCCATGTTCGGAGAATTTAGAGGTGCATTACTACTCACTGTTAAAGAGAGTCGGAATCAACCTCTTTTGTTGGCAGCACAGCAAGAGACATGCATAATATTCTAAAGGTTTTGGAAAATTTATCAAGTGCAAAGAAAAAGCTACAATAATCGCACAAAAAATTCGACAAACATAGGGTTGAAGTTAAATGATAACATCTTAGTTCGTTCCGCGCCGTTTTCTTCTTCATTTTTTACTATAATTCTCATTCACTATAGATCCTTCTCTTGTTCGTTAACATCATATTAACAGCAATGTTCGTTCTAATGAGAGACGTACCGGTATAAGTTTGTCCCTATTGCTGAACCGGGTTGAGATTTTTGGAGGGGCTGGAAGGAGGGGGGTCCTGATCCCGTATTCTCGCTCCTTTTTCACGAAAGTTCCGCATCCCGAAGTTTTGGAAATCACGTTAAAGGTTTGGCGAATCCCACTTAAATTCCGTATCACGTTAAGTAAACGTTTCCCGAATCCCACAATACATTTTTCTAATGTGGACTTCTTCACGCCTGACTGTAATTCGGTCAACTCTTGGATCCTGAGAATACCACCGCAGACCCTGGAGAAACCGATCGAGAACCCCTAGAGGGTACCACCTAACGGCAGACGGGCAATAATCTGGCGTTTTTTTCTGAACTCGAGGTCTCTTGAAGGACAGTACAGTGAAGACAGTAGTACTATAATGAACGTAATATTTGGAGTCAGTTTAGTAAATCGAGCCCAAAAAATGGAGTTTTTCATTGACGAACGTTCAAAAAGAAGGAGTATGTCAAATATAAAATGTGTGACGCTCATAACGGTATGATGTTAACACCCCCTCAAAAAAATGTTAAAACAGAAAGCTCTTTTAGCAAATCTCGCAAAATTATTGAATAGCGCAAGAAATTGCCGCAAAGGGTTTCACATACGCAAATTATTACACCGAGGTATGATGTGATTATCACAATTTTTCCATTTTAATCAGAAAGGCCACTCGGTCCGCGTGGATTCCTCTACCTTCTGACTTTACCGCAGGCCAGAGAAAGGTATTGGCGATCGTCAAAAACATTTATACAAACACATCATGTAAATAATTTTTACGCGACCAAAAATTATATTTTTTGCGGGTACACAAATGATTTCACCTCAGACAAATGCCGAAATAATATTGTTGCCACAAAAAAAGGTTTCTTTCGTGCATCTAAGTTTGCTTGCCGGGCCCGCCCTTGGTGTCCTTGTATAAGAAAACAGTGAATTCATTACCAAAATACGTTCTTGCAATAAAAACAGACGATGAGACGGACGTCCAAGTGCTATTCGAATTACTGCCTTTCAATATTCGTTAGGCGCAATGCGGGGGGGTACTGAGCCTGCGGGGTTTTACAGACAACTTTAATAACGACTGAATATTCCAGAAAACGTTACTGTGGTGACGGCTGTAATTTTTTGCTGTCATTACTATTTTTCATTTTCACGTGATAGCCTCAATTAAAAGTACAAGTACAGACTAACATTGTCCTGAGGTTATGTTTTGTAACTTATTTAACAATTCGATGTTTTTTAGCTTTTCTGTTCGCTTTATGTACTCCAGTTTTACAGATTCTTTCTCTAGCATTCCAATACACTCCAAAGCCTTTCGCAGAATGGCAATCTTTGATGCTCGTTGATTATCTGACAAGTCTGGCAGGGCCATTCTCAGATTCTGAAACCGTGCCTTCATGTTAATTCGCCGCTGCTTTTCCAGATTGTTATGAAAACCGCGGGAACTGCAGCTGTAAGAGGTACCTCGCTCGTTCCCTATTGGTTTCGCGTTACGATTCTTTGATCTTTTGCTTGCAAATTTTATCGAAACTGTTTCATCACTGTCTTCATAATTTGTTCCGGTTTTTATCACAGCAAAGTTTCCGCAAAGCGACGATTCTTCCTCCTGTCCTGCTTTATTGTCACATAGATTCATCGACGCATTGTCAATTCTCGGGCAAATAGGTGGAGGCGCGAGGAATCCTAAACGACTGCATTCAACGGAAGCTTCACCGCCTTCGACAAACCCGTCTTTGGTAAAGGAAGGATTTTTGACGGGGATGTCAAAATTGACGCAGTTTCTCCAGTTATTCATAGGAAATACATTTAAAGAGGGATCTGTATTTACCTTTACACTTTGGGAGAGTTCAAGATACTCTGCGGAGGTTGACGTGTTACTCGACTGAACGAGTGGGTCGTGGATAGTTTGAGACCTTTGCCAAGGGCTTCCGCACTGCTTTCTACTGGACTGTGTATTTTGGTCCAGTGAAGAGATGCATACATGTATCGCCTCCGGACAAGAGCCACTTGTAATAGAATTTTGAAATTTAAGTTTATTTCCTATAGTCATGGTAGAGAGAGGTAAAATCTGTTGCTCGCTAATGCACGTTTGGCCAGTGTCCAAGAATTGTTGTTGTTCTTCGATGAAATCATGTTCGTTTCCTCCCGTCGAAATCCTCGCATCGGTAGATGTTACATCCGACTTAACAAATTTCTTTTCACTTCCCTCTGAAAATGAAAGAACGCTGACATTGTCAAACGAATCTAAACTGTGACGAATTTCATCTGCGTTTAAGTCATGTTCGCTCGACAAGTATTGCTTCGATTTTTCATTGGCAAAATGTTCGATGGAAGACACTGGAAATTTGAACACAGTTGCGTCATCTGCAAGCGTGCTGTACAAGCGATCCACGGGAAGAGGAGTTAACACACAAGGGAAATAAATCTCTAACTCGTCGCGTTCGGACTTCCTTCTTTTTGGACGACCAGAGGAGTCGAAGTGAACCCGACTGCTGCGGCACTCGGTCTCGGCAACAAGTGATTCCCTTGAAACACCAGTTCTGTCGATGTCAGCACCAATTTTTTCTAACAAGTCATCGAAGTCTGGAACGACTTGTGTATCGTCAGAACCATGTGTTCCAAATTTCCCGCCCCAGAAAATGCTATCCGTGTTGGCGTGACCAAAACTCCCGCCAAAACTGCTCGCCTCTTTCGAATTTTCGTAGACATTTCCGGCGCTCGCCTCGAGAAAATTACGACCGTATGGTAAACATGAAGTCTCACTTTGAAAAGTCCCAATGATAGATTTTTCTTTGAGAGATATTTTATCGCAATGGTTAGAGCATTCGACGCTGTGTTGTTCCTGAAACTGAAAAATTTCGTTTGCTTTCGTCGAGTTCATGCTAAACAAACTGCTGACTTGTGCTGATCTGTCTTTGTGCTGAAGTAGCTAAGAAATGAAAAACATCGCAAAAGAATGGTTTTGTTATGAAAGTAATATGAGGGCAAATAAGCGCGCTAGGAGATTAGCATTTGTCAAAGCGACTAGAGCTGTCAAATAAAAATGAAAACACTCGAATTCCCGCCTACGCAGTCAGATAAGCAAAATGGCTCCCGAGGTAGAAAAACAGATAGTCTGATGGTTTTACTAATTAGTGTGACCGTTAAGCAAGGTTAACGAATACTTCATACTCCGTTTTTCGGGACAACATTGCACAAAAATAAAATTTTAAAAAAATGATTTTTAAAAAATTCAGAGAAGAATCGCACTTAAAAATAAAAGACATAAAAACAAAGCGCGAACAAACATCACTTCCACCTGCGCATCATGTGATTTTAGCAGCTGCCCTTCAGTGTCACGTGATATTTTGAATCGGTGTCCTCTTTCGAATATTTTTGTTGAATATTTCCGTCAAATATTACAGAATTTGAAAAAATGTTTCCAATGCGGTCGTTTATCTCGGACTTGCAGCAGTAGACGTTACACCTTAATAACTACATGTTTTCTGCGGTTTAACGATCTAATGCTTTAGTTTGTAAGAGATGTCTAGATGATTCTCGTATTGCAAACTCAGCCAACAGTGAACTACTGTATAACAGCCTTTTCTTTTAAAACTTTCATTCACAAAGTTTCTTTTTACCTCATATTCCTGAAACGAACTATTTGCTCTGAGGAAATTGTGTTGTTTACAAGAACAGAATGACAGGGTGCCTTTCAGATTCAATCGTAGCTGATACTTAATTGCATTCTTTGAAACCTGCTCATCAATACAACACCGTCAGCACTTTGGGATTCTAGCATCTAATACGCGATTTCTTAAAGTTTCACGATTAAGAAAAGTTCCACTTGATGGAGAAACTCTTCTTCTTATATTTCCTTACTTAAATCGACCAAAATGTTAACTTCGACACGGTAATTTTTAACCAACTCGACACTTGAAAAAAACAACTCTAACCGATTAAGGTTTTCAATTTTCTTTCAAATTATTATTTCGTCCGTTAATAACATTTCTAAACGACCCTACTCCCACACATAACCGGTATCATCGCTCAGCAGCGTGGCCGGAGTAAAACAAATTCCCATTTCATTACGGTGTGGTACCAGCACAGACACTTAAGCAAACTGCCGAAGCGTTTCACCTTGCCACGTTCAGGATAATTCATGTTTATCTGCTTACCTTCCGACCTGTTGTCGTAAATTAAGTAAGCGTCAAGAGATCTACATGCCAATCTGGCTGGAGAAGTCCTCAGTTCACGGGTCACAGGTTTCTATACGATGCAAAGGTGTCCACGGCCGAAGCTTAACATTATAACTTTCTTGAGAATGGGACACTAATTCTCTGCAAAGTTATCGCAATGTTTCAAGAAAACAAGTTTCCCTCGTCCCTCGGATACTATCGGGCAGCAAATGGCAGGTAACCAGTTCCAAAATCGTTTGAAATCCTGCAGTTTGATTGGCCAGAATCTATTTTCTGGCCAATCAGAAGGCGGTAATGCAAAAGCTGGTGTACAAGGGGGATCTCCCGCTCCTCCAATGGCCCCTACAACAATTTCGCCGTAAATATCCCCTTCCAATAACCTGCCAAGGATGGGCCTTCCTTAAAGGTCTTCAATTACAGTATGTTTTCAGAGAAGAGTGTTTATTTTAACCATTTCTAGGGTATTCCGTTCCATTTTATTTCACGATTTTTCGAGATAGATGTAGGTCTTACAAATCGACAGGAATCACGACGGTAATAGGGCCAGGTAAGTTAACCCTTTAAGCCCTAATATCCACATACGAATTCTCCAGACTGATCTCCATACATTTCCTTAAAGAATAAGTTGAGAGAATTTGATAACATATCAAAGATTTTTCTCTCTGTGATCATTTTATTAATTCTCATAGACTTTGCTCTTGACAATCTACGGATATCGCTAGGAGAAAATTGATGTTGGTCACTGTTAGGACTTAAAGGGTTAAGCCCTGTTACATAATACATTGGGGAGAATCAGAGCTTTTTTTGGTATCATGACTTTTCAGCTTGGAGACAGAATTCTGAAACCATTCGAACGACATCTCTTTAGTCCTTCACTGGCACACTTTTGGCATGAGGATTACTTTTACCACTAAATTTGAAATTACTCATTAATTCTGGCTTTATAAACTCGGCCGGAGAATAAAGGGTTAAAGTAAACAGAGCTCCGAGCTAAAGTTAGCAAAACCCGAAAAGTGAAAAAAAAAAACAAGCAATAACATTGATTGACGTTGACCTTAAGCGATGTCCGAACCTCATCAGAGTGCACTTTTCAATAAGTGAATTTTAAAGAGATTTGGAGATCGTGCGGATAAGACATTCAACAGGTTACGGATTTCAGTATAGACACAAAGAAAAAGTCAGATGGAATGCACCTCAAGAACTGCAACGGATCGCTGCGTCAATGAACGCAAACTTAGGGCTGCTTTATTACTTTCACGCAGCGTGTTGGTAAGAGTAAACAAGGTTCTTAAGTCGGGCAAACGCTACAGCAATATCACTTTACTTGATAGGTGTATTGGTTTTTTAATTCAATCTGTGGCTCACATCACCATTTCTATGAAGTAGGCCACGTTTCCCGCTTTTAACACAAAAGAAATTATCATAATTATCACAAATTAATACAGGCTCACAAACAAATTATCGTCAATTACAACAGGCACTTACTGAGAGCATAACGTTTCCTAGCAAAAACACGAACAGCATGGAATTCGTTTTGTTAATACATGTAGGTACTCACGGAGCCTAAAAACGGTTGTGTGTGAAAATGCTAACAGCAGGAGAGAAACGATGGCAAACTAGCCACAAATTCGGTTAAAATTCAGTCTTGGTAGTTTTGCAGTAGGGTACAGTGTGCATAAAACGTCAATAAATAATTACTTGGATGGTGGCGATTTATTAAGCAACAGCGAAAGTAGATACTGATCTAAAATTTAACTGAGAATTATGCGATTTTAAAGACTACTTCGAAAACATAAACAAACTGGTAGATGCTGAATGTAAATACAGTCGACTCCCGATAACTCGAACCATCAAGGGAAATCGAAAAAGTTCGAATTATCAGGAGTTCGAAAAAAATAGCCGGAACTAAGAAAAAAAACAGTTTTTAATGTACAGTGAACATTTTAATGTTTAATGAAAATTGAACGATACTTCTAGGTTATAAGTCAACACGTAACGTATTTTTTAGCAAAATATGGCCTAATAGAGCATGCGTATTACTGTTTTGAGAAGTAAAGCTATTCACGTTAGATAAAAAAAAACATCCACTACTAACAATAAGCCTACCACACGTCAATGGGAAATTCAAAATTCAATGTTCCGGACACCAGTACACTGTTTTTTCAGGTTTTTAAGGGCTCAAAACATGGTTAAAGTTATCAAGGGTAAAATTATATAGAAATGATCTGAGGGAAACAAAAAATACTTAGCAAGAAGTTCGAGTTATCGACGGTTCGATTTACCGAGGGTAAAATTACAGTAAATGTATGAAGGAATTCAAGGGGAAATCGATTTTGGTTCGAGGTAGCGCGAGGCGAAGTTTGCGAGGGTTTGAGCTATGAGGAGTGGAGTGTATCCTTTTCCAGGCGTTACCTTAAGATACTGGTGAGTGGCGCGAAAAAATGGCGTCATCAATGAAATCAAACCTGTTTATTGCTACCAGATTTTTGCTAAGACGGAAACATCACCTCAAACTCAGCATTGAAAAAAATGCTTCCCAGTGAAAAATAAACAAGAGGCGAAACACTAAGACACGCTGAGCGATACATTTCGAGCCAAAGAAAAACAAGGAGCAAGGATTGACAGGGTTGGATAGTGCGCGGCCTTTTGTGCAAGAGGTCGCAAAAAAGTCGATTCCCGGGTGTGAACCCAAATCCTTGTATCAAATTCTCTCCTGTCCTTGTAGCTTTTAAAAGTGGCTTTAAATACGCGTTAAATAAACGGAGCAATGATGGAGAGAAGGTGGTAAGATGAGTGCAACGTCGGCCTCAAAAATGTTAGACAGATGATGGCTATTTTGAGCTTCCGACGTAAAATGAGAAGCTTCTCAGTACGTTTACTTTTTACAAGTTTGCAGAGGGGACCCGACAAGCCAACCAATGCCCCCGTCCTCGTATACAACCTTAATGGCACAGTGATTATGTTACAAATAGTTATGGTGAGTCCTGGTACTCATCTTGTGAAAAATCACATAAGTCCCACTCCAGAACCGATGAGTCCCAGTTCAACGAGGAACGAGGAGGCTCTGAATCTTTATGGAACCAGACAGTTAATCTGAAGACAGACTGCAAACTCTATATTACAGTTTACTGAATTGAAATATTCTCCTTCTAGGGTCAAGCACAACAAAGACTAAAAGAAATATGCGTCGACAGTTAATCTGAAGACAGACTGCAAACTCTATATTACAGTTTACTGAATTGAAATATTCTCCTTCTAAGGTCAAGCATAACAAAGATTAAAAGAAATATGCGTCGTTAACCAACAGCCACAGAAATCACACAAAGAGATATTCTGCAAAAACATCTTCAGATCGATCAATCGATCTTTGCATTCTACGGGACGCAGTTTGCCTTGCCCGTGTTTGGTTATCTTATGTGGACGCAACAGTGCAGGCCGATAATAGATACACAGTAGATCGACAAGAAAGCTCGGCAGATTGTTTTTGAGAACGGGGGAAGGCACCCCTGTGGCTGATATTTTACCTACCGCGAGAGAAGGGAGGCAGAGGTTTACGTTCGGTAGAGATGTAATATAAAACCACGAAGGTTAAGGGTGCGGTTAGACTCTATTGTAATGGAGACCCGGCCGTATAAATGGTGCGGGAGTTTGATGAGCGAGCAGAGGAAATGATACGGAGGTCCGTAGTTAAAGAAGCGTCTGGGTTCGCGGAGGAGCTTGGTGTCGAGCTTTATCTCGAACATCCCCCTACAGTCAAGACGGAACTGCGGAAGTGTCGAGTAGAGAAGCTAAAAGAGGAAGTAAGAAGTCAGCGATGGTAGGGAAGTCTAGTTACAACTAGGTTACAGGACGAGCAGTTGAGCGCTAGTGGATGCTTTTGGTGGCTGACAAAGTGGAAGTCCTGTCCAACACACACAATCGCCGGCATGATTGAGCTGTACGAACAACTGTTACCAACTCGATTATATGCAAATCAGAAGATCCATACAAGACGTGGTGCAGGCTGTGTGGTAAGGCCCCAGAAAGTGTGGCTCACATTCTGTCTGGGTGTGGCGCGCTTGCACAGAACAAGTACATGTACCTTTCCCGAAACGACTCTGCTTTAAAGGTACTTTTCTATGAGATGCTGCATGATCTGGGACTCCCTGGTAATGTCCGGCCAAGCCAAGGCTTGGATACGAGTCGGATGACGTACAAGCCTATTGGGACGTGCTAGTTTTTGTAGATCATGAAGATGTGAGATGCAACAGAGTTGAAGCTCGAATCGTCAACCACAAGACCAAGCGGATCACTACACTCAAAATGAGCTGTCCGTGGGTCAATAACAGAGAGAAGAAGAGCAAAGAGAAGACTGTAAAGTATGTCCCCCTACTTTGGGAATTAAGCAGCAGTTCCCTGGTTACGAAGTAAAACAACCCAACATCATCATCATCGGGAGATGGACACTACATTGTACGAGATTGTGGGGAGCAGAAGTAAAGAGGTGCGAAAAAGAACTCAGAAGGCAGTGCTGTCAGGCACGCTCAATATTGCCCGGACATTTAAAGTTGAGAGACGATTGACTGTATTTTCCAACTTTTTTTTTTCTTTTTAAATCTAGCTTAGGCCAGGTTTTGATTTGTGAATTGAAAGACGATTGAATTGGGATTTTTTTTATAGTATAAAAATAGGTATAGATATTTTTACATACTTTATATATATTTTTTTATTAGTATGATTATATTTCTTTTTAACTCCTAAGCTCATAGGTTAAGCTGGGTGCCCTGTGTAGCTCTTTAAGCTTTTAGCATCCAGATGAAAACTCTGCTATTATAATAATAATTATTATAATAACAATAATAATAATAACAGTAATAGTAATATATAATAATAGTAATAATAATAATAATAATGATAACACGGTAATAATCATCATCATCATCATATAAGTTACACTGGCGTAGGCAAGTACAACAATTGAATAAATACAAGAAACAATAATTCAGGGTTTCAAAAGAATTTTGGGAAAGGTTTTTCTTGAGAAAGGTTGTTTTGGATTGCCCAGGAATATTATTATTATCATAATGTTTGATAAAAACAGCAAAATTAAAGCATTATTTGGTTTAGAAATATAACTGATGTGGTTGGGTAGGGAGGGGGGGGGGGTCAATCAAAGAGCCACAGGGGCAGTAACGTAGAAGCTGCTCATAAGTCGTTTCCTCATTGGTCGCAAAAAAACCGTAACACATCATTGTTTATCATTATTTCTCATTGCTTCACAGTTAGGGTATCGAACCAATTGGCTTTTAGGGTTAGGAGAGCTGCTACATGACACCCACAGGAGGGAAAGGGCCTGAGTTGTCAATGCACTGGACTGATGTCCTGAGTTCAAGTCGTTCTCACACCACAAGCTGGATTTGATTCTCAGCATTTGTGAGTTCAACTTCTCAACAAAGCTTGTAAAAGGCCTAGTGGTCTGCCTCATGCCATAGAGTACTAAAGTGTGACGTCATAAAAATGAAATTTCTGAAATTATGGGATTTGTCAGGATATTCTGAAAGAACAATGCCCAAGAGGCCTATTTGCCAAAAATGAGCATTTCCGGGCAAATTGTCTCTGAGATCGTAGCCCAGTTATGCTTAGAAAACTCCATACAAACCCTTCTAAATGTTTTTGGGGTCGACCCAAAAAAAAATTAGAAGGGTTTGTATGGAGTTTTCTGAGTTTAACCGGCTAACATCTCAGAGACAATTTGCACCGAAATGCTCATTTTTGGCAAATAGGCCTCTTGGGCATTGTTCTTTCAGAATATCCTGAGAAATCCCATAATTTCAGAAATTTCATTTTTATGACGTCATCACTTTAGTACTCTATTTGAGGCTTTTAAATTACACTCTATGGCTTAGTCTACACAGAATTTCTGCATTAAATTTTAACAGAATTATAAGATGAACAATTAGATGAACAATTACTCATTAATTAATGAAAATAAATGACCTACCCTCTGGTCTTTGATGCTGCAGTCCTTAGTTGATGTTTACCTGTCCTTACTTAAAAGTCCCAGCACAATCAAAATAAGACTTTTACTTTCAGAAAGCCAACATCACAGACACTGTATGGACTGAAGGTACTACCTCAAATGACCAGGCCTAATCCGAGCTCTGTAATGTAAACAAGTTAAACGTAAGACAATTACGTACTGGTAATTAGGATGGAAATGACTTACTATTATAGCCTGAATTTCAGACGTCCCCTCAAGTCGCATACTCCTGAAAGTGCAACTTGAGGGTACGTCTGAAATGTAAGGCTATTAAAAGTAAACATTGCAGCTATATTTCCTTCCAGCAATTTATCTTGATAATATCAGTACAGTGGAACCCCATTAATACGGTCGCCAATGGGCCAAAATAATTTGGCCATATTAACTGGTGACCAATTTAAAGAGGGTTTTTCACAAGAAAATGTGTGGGCATAATAATAACGAGGTGAACGTATTACCAAGGTGGCCATAAGGCCTGGTTCCACTGTACTATTTTTCATCTAAAACCGGGGATCATTATCTTAAACTTTAAGGTCTATCAGGTAATAAAAAAAAGCTACAATAAAATCCATGAGCACCAAGTTTCACCATTATTCTTAAACTAAGAACACAGATGTAAATGTCTTGTGAATGGATAATTAACTCTCCCTATGAGCACGAATTGTACAATGTATCTAAATGATTTAATGCAATTGCACAGTGAAACTAATCAGTGGCATACCTAAATTATGTCCACCTTGAGGTAATATCAAGGGGGGGAGGGCGTAACTCTTTAATGAAAGCAAAGTACCATATTTCCTCGAATAATAGGCATATCTCGATTAACCACCTCCCTGGAATAATCACCTCTCCTTGACGGAAATACTTAAAATAATCCTCTTCCTTGAATAATCCCCCCCCCCCTCCCACCCCTCTCCTTTCTTTTATTCAGCAAAGCTGATCAGTGATGATTCAAGCTCTGATGTCACGGTTATTGACATTGAAAATTAATCGATGAATCAAATTTGGAACACTTAAAAAGCCCATGTTCAGTTTATTTGATATGATAATTTTTTTGCTATTCAATGGGATAATAAAACAAAATATTTTAGTGCACGACTTCCAGTGAGCGATATTTGAAATAATCGCCTCCCTCGAATAATCGCCGCCTATTGGAGGGGAAAAAAATAATATTCACCCCCGGCTGTTTTTATTCGAGGAAATATGGTGTCTCTGTGTCACACAATCGGCCATATTGGTCTCGGCTTTTGTCCAACATAAGCGCGGAAGTCAACTATATGTACGTGTAAACACAGACATGTCCCCGCTAATTTTTATATATATTTGATCACTGACCACCATGCAGGGTTCTATTTAAGTAATTAAAGGAAGTACATAAGTTAGGTCTAATTTAACTTAAGTGACAAACTTTAAGCTTAAATGAGCTTGAAGAGTAAGCGCATGATGTGCAGTCTATTATGTTCAACCGCATCTGTGTCAAATTTACATGTGCTTAAAACATATTAAGTGGATCTCCGTTAAATTTGTTCTTGACTTAAACGGTTGAATATCTTCTTTGGGCAGTTAACGTCAGAAAATAACCACTAAAGTCAAATTTGACCTTTGCGACGCGAGTCGATGAAAGCTGCGCTACATGAATTAAAATTTTAAAATGTAAGCTTAAACATGACTCACATGTTGCGATTCGAAACTATTCATTCTAAGTAAATCGCAACAACAACTACAGAAATTCATAAATATACTGCTTACCTTTCAATTTCTGGCAGAAGGATTTACGAAATGTGAAATCGACTGATGAACTGAAATCGGAAATCTACATTCACACGCAAGGAATAATCGAGGACGACGTGTCGACGAAATGAGGAAAAGAGGCGGGAAAAAGACCGCAGGCAAAATCATTTCGCGGGCGCGTGAAGAAATGACACTTCCGCTTTTGAGATTTGTAAACTCATAGATCTGTTCAAAATTTCTCTTCTATTTATTTGCCAGAAAGAAACGCGGTTATGGCTTTGCTTTTTCTTGGGTTCGACACTGCGTGAAAGAGTATTTCACTGTACGCCTGTTTGAGAAGGATTTTCACCCAAGGGAATGGAATCTCAACAAAGTTTATAATAATTATTTAATTCAGGAGCCTGTTTATGTTTAATTACAAAAGTTATCACATCAGCTTACCAAGCAAAAGGATGGCTTACAATAATTTTTTTTGAGAAACGATCTACGCGAATTATTTTAAATACATTTTTTCTAACATTAAACGTCCCAAACTGAAGCTCGAAAACTTGCTCACAGAAGATTTTTTTTCTTGGTTTTGATTTGTTGGCATCATGGACTACCGTGAAATTCCAAAAATATTAAGCCCCGGGGCTTATATTTCTCAAAGGTCCTTTTTGAGGGGCTTATTATTGGAGCGGTTATACTTGGAGGGGCTTATGCGGAGGGAAATTTACATTACTAAATCGGCAGGGCTTATACTTGAAAGGAAATGTGCGTCCCAAGATCGATTGGACAGGAAAGTTATGTCAGTTAGGTTTTACTGATACTCGGCGTGAAGATGTAGGTCTTTCTAAAACTCAGGCAAGCAAACTTAAAACACAACCGCAAATTACTTCGCTGAAAACGCAATACTCAGTTCAAAGGTAAGGGAATGCCAGTAATAGGTAAGGTACACTGTTCTCACGAAAAAATAAAGGAAATCTAAGTGAACTATGCAAAGGAGCAATCAACTGTGACACTTTTTGACTGCAGTCATTTGGTACACGTCAGAATAGTTCTCTGGAAATAAAAAGATTATGCTACTATATCATGATCATTAATTTTTTGCTTTGTTTTTTATTATTATTATTACTATTATTATTATTATTATTTGAGGACAATTTCAAAGAATGTGCGCCCCGGAGGGCTTATATTTGGAGGGGCGATCGGAAATGGTATTTTGCGTTACCGTAACCGTATCGGAGTTTGGGGGGCTTTGGAGGGGGTTTGTTGTTGCGGAATTCTTATAACCCCGCTCGCTGGTTCAAACAAATCAAGAGGACTGTATCTTTCGATGTAACAACACGATTTAATCCAATCCAACAATCTACTGGGAAGTACAATTCTCACATATTCAACGGTCATAACACAACGATCAACGATCAACGTAACTCAACGATCGACTAACACGTTCTAAGTATCATCCTCGTCCCCAGGGCTTTTCCTTTAAAAAAGGTTTTTAAGGGAACAGCCCTGGGGACGAGGTTGTCTAAGTATACACAGGTTTTTTCTACTATCCTTGCGTAAGGCAGTATTTTTACATTAATCACATGTGTACAGTAAACGTTTCCATTGTCATGTATCTAAATTAAGTGACTATTACAAAATCGCGCGTTCTTTCACCTTATTTAGCCTAAGAATATGCATGCAGTTACATCATTTTATATCGTGAATATACTCGGACTTTGTCTACATTATTGTGAAATCTAATGTCAAGAAATCTAACTTCTTGCGCTACAAAATGTCAATTTCTAATCAATATTTAATCACAAAATACTCAAGTTAAGCATCACCTATTTCTTTCCCGAAAGTTATTTTCGGAATTTTACGGTTATTTGTTAAACCTTATTGGACAGCAACATTTTACGCTTGATTTTTATTGGCTGTTCAATTGCCCGATTTGCTCTGTCCGATTTTTAATACAAGCAGCTTCTAATCGAACACATGTCAAATTGGACAGTTCTGATGCTAGCTGCATCAGCCAAATTAAGCAATAAATTAGGGCTACTGAGTACCAATCAGATTCTATAATTTTGTTTTTGACACAATGATTATTATCATTATTATCATTATTATTGCACAGACAAGAGAAATGTTCCTCTTTTTCAGCACATTTCTTGACCTTGCATCAATATTGATGTTCAGGTTCTCACTTCGAACCTGAAATAAAGCGAGAATACAACTACACCAGTTATTAATTATGTCTGCATTGGAGAAAACTAGGCCCTAGCTAGTAAAATTGTTGCTAGAAGAAAAGAAAGTCCTTTTCTATATATTGGCTCTGCTCGCATGGTGATTTGGTCCGAGATCTAGATGCCGCTAAAAAGGATTACCTAAAATGGTTACAGGGGCGGATCCAGGGGGGGGGGGGGGGTTCATTGCTACGGTCTCCAATTTATCCTTCCTAAATCGCCATGTTTTTGGACCGTGTGGACAACCGAAGGGCTACTTAAAAAAAATCAACCTATAGTTTGGTAGCCAGTTGGTATTAGCCACCCCCGATTAAAAAACCCTGGATCTTCCCTTGGCTTATGCTCTAAAATTCTATTATTAAAAACAAAAGGAAATTAAAGAGATGATTGCCAGTCAGTAACTAAATTTACTTGAATAAGTTTTGGCGCACAACGTTGCTGTGATAACGTGCATTTCATATTTAGCGGCTTTCTAGTCACTGTCTGGCTATAAAGAGCTTAAAATTACCACAGAGCTGTTCAGTTTACAGCAGATCGTCCACTTGACCTTTTCTTTTCTCTTTCTCTCCTCCCCTCTTTTTTCGCTTTTCTTGCCCCCGTCATTTTTTTTTTTTTTTTTGCTGGGCATTTAATAGGCTTCATATTGGTGGGAAAATTCTTTCGGAAAGTTTTTAGAATCTTAGGATTAGATGAAAGGAAAAGTAGGTGGGTAGTGACACAAGATTTTCACCATGGAAATTGTTCGGGTTATGAGCGCAGGTTCAAGGGCGAATGGGTTAACTGAATCAACAAAGCACCGAGTTTTTAACCTAATATTATAGATCTAGAGTTCCATAAAAACCAACGGCAAATTCTTAAAAAGCGATATGTAACATTCTCTTACCGTTGTGGTTCCTGCTGAGTGTTGCATGTATTTTCAACAGACTATGAAGAAAGAATTTAAGGCAGCGCCTTAACAGTTATAAATAGAATTAATATGGGATAGGATACTCGCCTGTGCACTTAAAGAAGTCTCGCGATCGTAGAAACACTGACTGAACTCTCTCCTTCTGAAAAAATAAGATTAAAGTCAATTTTGAATTACTACTTGTCCTGTTAGTTGTACCCGGCTGGCTCAACCCATATAAGCCGAGGGACAAGTACAAAATGGGCAAAATAATTTGTTAGAAGTAGGTCTGTGAGTCGCTTAGTTGCTACTCTTGTAAAACAATATTTAATGAAAACATATTAAGATTCGTTACATACGCTACTGGATAATTGTTTTCCTCCGTACAATGTGCAATTATCCTTCCTCCTTCGGAAATCCCATAATGAGGAAAAATCTGAATATGAAAAAAGAATGAGATAAAATATATAGGTTTAAGTTTTTTGTAAAGAAGGAACCAAAAAAAGGCTTGTCTTGAAACTCGCCTCATCTCCTGGGATGTCCACAATTCCATCATTGAAAATAGGTACATCTTGCTCTTGGTGTGCATCCATTTTGCGGA
Source organism: Porites cylindrica (assembly GCA_964035525.1). Classification (NCBI taxonomy): domain Eukaryota; kingdom Metazoa; phylum Cnidaria; class Anthozoa; order Scleractinia; family Poritidae; genus Porites; species Porites cylindrica. Next base: position 6,165,873 of record OZ037780.1, on the reverse strand, counting down.
GTTGAGTTTAAGAACTGAAATCTGATTTAGTTATATAGATGAATTAGCTGAGCCACATATCAGGACTCTATCAGGACCGCAATAGGAAACAGTACTCATGCAGCACACAGTACAAAGAAAAGTAACTAGATAAACTGGGATACAGATATCAGTGTTCGAAAGGAAGTTAAACACTGGCGAGTTAGACCCCGAATATCTGTCCGTTATCCTCTCGAATTCATAGTTAAAAAGGGAATTCAGTGAATATATTCTATATAACTTATGTCCTCTATAAATGCTAAGATTCTATTAAGGAAAAATCGATTGCGTTGTATTAAACTAGACGTATAACATGTCGTGGCACTATAGAGGTCCTAGAAAACACTGTGCTGTTTCCCTTGAAAAAAGTATCAAAATCGAATCATAAGTATGAAAGAATAAATCAAATGGCAGCAGGGATTATTTTGGAACGTTATGGTGATACTTTTAGGTCTTGATACGATGAATTTACAAGGATGGACCAAGATAAATTTACCTCACTTAAATTCCCCGTCTGTTTTTATAATAATGGTGGACGGACGGCTTCAGTTAGCCTGACCACAATTCCTTGTGGGCTGAGCTGGCAGGAACTAGATCCAAAAACGCAAACAAATAACTACTGACCTTCTAAAAAAGTTAGATAAACGAATTATTTTACAGTTTCCCCAAGCAACTCTTTGAAAACGTTTTTGATCGGTGTGATCTCGTGAGCTGTTATTACCTTACAACTGCATATAACATGGCTGGATCTGTCAATTGTTTTTACCACGCAACCTTTATACCATCACATCCCTTCCTTCTTGGAACCTGAAAATATAAACTAAAATAAGTTTGCCTAAGTGAACCACTTTTACCATGTCCACAGTGCGGTTTCTCACAACACTTACCTTAACTTTGTAGACTCCTTTGTAACGATGCCCAGTAACGATGTTTCCATTGATTGTTTTCCACTTTTTTTAAATTTTGTCAATAAAAAATGCTGTGTAGATGCACATAATTGTTGCCTCATCTCCACAAACCGTCCATCTGAATGTCGAGTACTAAGTCAAATTCCTATGTTCAATTTTTAAAAGGCCGTCGTCCACTTCCGTTAACACTTTGTAAGGGTGGATTTCCGCAGTCGCGTAATCTTTACGTGCTTAAATAAAATAGAGGCAATGTATGAAAGGTTCGAGTAAACGTAAAAGTTGAACCTCTCCCTCAACTTTTGCGTTTACGCGCGAAACTTCATACATTGCCTCTATATTATTTTTGCGCAGAAAATTTACGTTCCTACGCACGTAAAAATCACGCGACTGTGGAAATCCTTTGACCGTAAGAGTCAGTTTTTGAATCCGGGCAAGCAGTGAATAATAACGTAGCTATAAAACATGATGACATGTCCTGTGTGATACGATTTGCTTTTAGCATCAAATACAATTCAGATTCAAGATTTCTGACCGATTTTGGACCCGTGGTGCCCCGAATAGAAACTGACTTTGCGTTTCATTGGTTAATATATTATTCTTAAGAGAATCTGTTATGGTGACGGTTTCTGCAATCACGGGGAGTTTGACAGCGGATTTCTTTAGAATAATCCATTACAGCTGCACTAGAATATGCGTCAGTTGAGAGCACAAGGAAAATATTTTCAAATACTATTGTTCAAGTATTTGATAAAACAAATGATTTGACTTCTTGATAAAAGTATTTGTTCTCACATACACTTTATCTAGCTGCTAACCTCCAATTTTCTTCTAGGCATAAGCACACAAAAAAGTAAAAGTTTTCTAGCCAACTAGATCTTGCACGTAATACTCGAGAATTTTCGTTGAAGCAGTTATTGAAGAATCAACTGAAAATGCGTCTTGATACACCTTATTTCAAAATAATGAAAAACTCAGTTATTATTTTGTCTTCATGATAATTGGCCCTCATATTTCCTTTCAAGTTTTAAGTTTTAAGTTTATTTCAGTTGTTTAGAGGAGAATTGACAAACTGCTCTACCAGAAAATAGCCGGGCTAATCTGGGTGGGTAGATAAGGTACACGTAAAAGGTAACAAATCTTTTGAATAGAGGCAAAGAGTGCTAATTAACATAAATATAAAAGAAAAGTAATGTTGGCACTACAATAAGAATAAATAACAGAATGATATGCATACTGCTTCATAAAAGAAGAATTGCTCAAATATGCTGAATTCCATTGTCAGCCACTTCACATTGCGTTGCGACTATTATAACCGAAGCCACCCAGACAAAGTTGACCAGTCGGATAACAAGATAACAATACATTCCTCAGGGTTGTCAATCATGATTTTTTCATCTACGAACCGAAATAACCAGCATGGGTCGAAATCAGCCAATTTCAACCTATACAAGTGACGTTTTGAAAGTTTTTCTTTCTTGGAAAAGTTTGTTATCAATACTTAAATTTTGTGCTTCGAGTAACTTATTGTTTTCTTACGAGCCGCTTATTGGCTCAAACAAACTTTCCCGGAATGTATTGTAATTTCCCTGTTGTCCGATTGGCCAACTCTTTCTAGGTGGCCTCAGTTGATAAAGTCGCACTGTAAGATGAAAAGCTATTAGGATCAGAGATTATTACGTGTTCTTCCTTATTCTGATGAGATGACATTAGCCTGACATTCTGACTTAATGCCGTTCGGTAAGGCCTAGACCAAACGTCGAACTTTAAATGGTGAGACGAACCAAACTCTGGGTCGACTTAACTCTGTTGGGTTAGACGTCGAATTTAGGACGCGTCCAACCAATCAACTGAATCAGAACAAAAAGCAACTTTGATAAATTTTCTCCCAAAGGAGGCTAAAATTAATAGACATTATCATACAAATTTTTAATTTATTAGTTTAGTTCGTCCCATGTGAGGATCGACGTTAATTTGTCCCTGAGACGATCCTCAGACGTTATCCGTCTGAGGCAGACGGATAGAACGTGTTGGACGATCCAAACTCAGACGAACTTAAGTGGGCCAGGCCTAGGCCAAACGTCGAACTTTTCATGAAAAGAACCAAACTTAGTGAGTTAAGTTCATGAAGAGTTCGACGTCTGGCTTAGTTAAGGTTCGTCTGAATGAGTTTGGATCTTCAAACACGTTCTATCCGACTTCAGACGGATGGAACGTCTGAAGATCGTCACCGGGACCAACATCGCGCGTCGATCTTCACATGTGACGGACTAAACAAATAAATTAAAATTTTGTATGATAATTTATGTAAATTTAGCCTCGTTCGGGAGACAATTTATTACTGATATGTTCGATACGTCCTAAAATCGACGTCTGACCCAACAGACGATCTTAACTTAATTCAAGTCAACCCAAATTAGGGTTTGGTTCGTCTTGTGAGAAGTTTGACGTTTGGCCGAGGCCTAAGACATTACTTTGTCTCGTCACTCACAAAGTGGGTCTAAAATCACAGCTTGTCTCGGTCACGAAACCATGCTACATACTGTAATTTATTTAGTCATCTCAATGTCACTTTTATAGAGATTTCGTGCTTACAACTGACTGAAAAGGTCGCTACTTTTCAGTTCACGAAGGCTTTCAAAATAATGTCCTTACTACTTCTTACAGAGCGTCAGTTGCCAGTTCCGCTGGACAAGGGTAACGAAGGCTCTGAGGACGAGATTACCAATGCAGTAGGAGGTCAAACTCATCTCGCACCAACACAGAGTAAACTGTGTAGTGCGCGCGTACGACTTGCGTGTGCATGGCCATACATGAACTGAGTCTGCCAGCCTGCATCTTGTCTCTTTACATCTTGTATTTTGTCTCTTTCTTCTTACAGAAATGAAGGAGACCTAGTACACTGTATTAGTAATGTCTCATGGAATCAAACTATCCCATTTGTGCGCTCTATCAGATAACGCACTCTTCGGTAACTGATCACATTAGTCAGATGGTCTGACATGCGATACAGAAAGTCATGCCTTGTGAGTAGCGTGCCCCGTTAACCTCGGGTAGATTTGTAGGAGAGAAAGGTTTGAATTAGGCAAAGTAAAGTGAGCTATAGATTTGTGTATAGCACTGTCGCGAAAAAGGTTAAGACGGAATCCATCAGGAAATTCAGAGATTTCAACCTTCAGTGGACAAAAACTTTGTACCAGAATAATTTAAACAGTATTGCATTCTATTTTACGTTTTTCAAGGGCTATAGAAATAATAAATGTCAAATTTCACAAGGATGGTGAAAACACAGGTAAAATTCTGAAAATTTCATGTGTAAGGTGTAATTTTGTTAAATTTGACATTCGTTTTCTTGAGCTCCCGCAAGAAATTTTCTTTGGTGTTATTACAGATAACTAATTACAAATGAAAATGTAAAAAAAAGCTATTGTTTAAATTATTCTGGTACAAGGTTTTTGTCCACTGAAAATTAAAATTACTCATTTTCCTGATCGATTTCCTCTTAATTCTTGCACTTCTTTAAACAATACCAAGTATCAAACCATAGCTTTAAGAAAATGTAAGACAAAGGCGCTCTATAAAAGGCAGTTTCTCAGGGAAGAACAGGAATCATTTGTCAATTATCAACAGTTAATAAATGAGACAATATTACCTCGGCATTAAATAATAGGCCATTTCCAAATTGCTCCAAGCCTCTGTTTCAAAGTGAGGCTAATTGCGAAGCCATTGATATGAAAACTATTTTTGAAATCTCCTACGAATAACACTTAGCCTCGTTTTGAAAGTGAGAATCAGTTTAGAACTTGGAAATGGCCTATAGCTTTGAGATTGCCATTTTCAAATTGTTTTTTGTTCAGAAGAAACAAAAAGAGGAAAAAAGTTTCGCCTGAGAAAAATTTTGGCAAATAAATAAATAACAGTTTGCAGTCATTTTTTGAAGCCGTTGAATATAGTCTCAGTTAAAATTTTTGCGACTTTACTGACTTCATTCCCTCCTTCGAAAAGTTGCTGTACAAGATTTAGAAGTTACAACATTGGGAGGGAGAGGAAATGAGCGAGAAAGAAAAAAAACAGTGTTCGTTGGAAGTGTCCCAATTATTTTTGTCTGAGACTGTAGCATTACGATTTTTATCAGGTATTAATACACTCGTAGAGTTTTAACAGCCAAAAAAATTACATAATAAAAATACTTTAATAATCTATGACAAAATATATACAATAGTTAGAAAGTTAACCTAATTACAATCATTGAAAGCTGATGACATAACATAGTTTTAAGGTGCTAACAATTAATGAATGAGGCTGAGTATCTTACGAAGAATTATGGAGATAGAGGAATACTCAAAAATACTCTATTCCTAGTTTAAAAACATGGCTAAAGCATGCTTACCTCCATCGATCTATCGAAGTTGAGTTCATCTTCGATAGTGCACGTTTAGGTTGTTCAGCTCTTCAAATATTCTCCAAACAGCATATGTCGCCCTCCGAGTTGCCTTCTTGCTGTTCTTGCCATGTTTTTAGCTATTATTCGAGGAGGGTGTTATCCTCCGAGATCTCCATAATTCTTCATATGATACGAAAGCCGAATTCAGTAATTGTTTTATTATTCATTCAAAATACTCTATTCCTAGTTTAAAAACATGGCTAAAGCATGCTTACCTCCATCGATCCATCGATGTTAAGTTCATCTTCGATAGTGGACATTTAGGTCGTTCAGCTCCGCAAATAATCTCCAAACGCAGATGTCGCCCTTCGAGTTGCCTTCTTGCTGTTCTTGCCATGTTTTTAGCTATCATTTCGCCTAGTTCTTACTCTTGAAACGAGTCCGTCATTTTTGTTTTCACAACCAAAACAACTCAAACTCGTGCCCAGGTCTTCTCGGTTAACGGTGCATTAACCTGCAAGAAAGCTGCACTTTTGACGTCCTCGGTTCATTAAACGCAAAATTCTTTTAAATTTGGTCATCAGTAGCTGGTTTTGGTGAATTATGCGTGTGCTTTTAGCTAATCAGAATCAGGGAAATATTTTGAATGAATAATAACAGGTTTTATTACACTCCTGGTCCCAGTTGTTCAAAAGGTGGATAGCACTATCCACCAGATAAATCTCTGTCTACTGAAAAGCGCGATTGGTTTCTCTAACACTTGTCCTTCCGCTGGATAGTGATTTACCCGAAGGATAGCCCTATCCATCTTTTGAACAACTGGGGTTTTAACAGCGAAAAATCAGGAAGTGAAAATACCTTAATAATCAATCACAAAATATATACAATAGTTAAAAGGTACACTTAATTACACTTCTTAAAAGCTGATAACCTAACATAGTTCTAACGTGTTATGCCTATTAAGCTTGAAATAATTTCAGCTATTCTCAGACGCTCCATGTAAGGTAATCCAAAACTGGATTCTGGATTCCACGCTGGTTATTCCGGATTCTAGTTATTGGATTCCGGATTCCTTTTCCATGGAACTTGGATTCGGGATTCCAATTGTTTGCGGGATTCCGGATTCCTTGACGTGAACCGCTGATTCCAAAGTCCAGGATTGTGGATCCAACAAGCAATAATTTTCCGGATTCCGGATTCCAAAAGAAAAAATTCCGGGATCCCGGAAACCAGATTTATACCTTACGTGGGGCGAGATTTGATTAATAAAAGTTAAGAAAACGTGATCATGTGCAGCAAGCTAAGAAGAAATCCAAGAGAAAACAAACAAAGAAACAAATGAGAGACTCAACAGAAGGTAATTCTGTAATGGAGCGGTTTTCAAATAAGCACCGTAATGGAATCCAGATTCGGGAATCCGGGAAATTTTTGCTTGTGAAATCCAAAATCCTGGGCTTTGGAATCCGGAATACAGCTCAAGGAATCTGGAATCTCACTAACGATCGCAATGCAGAATCCAAGTTCCACTGACAAAGATTGGAATCTAGCAACCGGAATCCACGGCGCGGAATCCAGAATCCAAGACTGTCTTGGATTCCCTTGCACGGGGCGATACTAACCAATCACAAAGCAACAAGTTAATCACAGATATACAAGATAGCGAGTGAGAGCAAGTAGTAACTGCATGCTTTTTGTTCCTGGGTACTTAGTTGACGTGTCCTTAAGTATTTGCATTATAAAAAAGAGGTCTTCTAAATTGGCTGCCGTGATTCTACAATCCCGGCAAAAAAAAGAGAAAGGAACACTTACGATTTTTTGAGTATGAACAGTTCAGTTCCCTCACCTCCTTGCAGTGTTGTTAAAAGGTGCAATTTGGGAAGCTTGAGCGACTTTCAACTTTGTGAAGGGGGAGGCGGGGCAAATTGACCAAGTGTCTAAAGTATTTTGTCTGGGGTTGTAGGCAGACGGTCTAAGCTGGCTCGATCAAACTAACAATCGAGCGACCTTAGACCGTCTGACAATCAAATTACGAAACAAAACTTGGCTTAGGGTGTCGTGATCGTGAATGATATTTCTGAAATGTCAAGTTAGGGTTGCGATAACCAGAAATAACTCGAAAGTGATCTCTTTTTCGTGTGTTCTTTTTCTGACTAATGATGACATAAGGATAAACTCCAAGGAAAAAAGCGTTGCGATGTAAAAAAATTTTAACTCCTTTGGTCTGTATTATTAACTATCACACATCATTCGAAAAACCATAGAAGTAACTAGTAAATCCAAAGTCCAGGATTGCGGATCCAACAAGCAAGAATTTTCCGGATTCTGGATTCCAAAAGAAAAAATTCCAGGATCCCGGAAACCATATTTATACCTTACGGTGAAAAATTTTTTAACTCGTTTGGTCTGTATTAGTAACTCTCGAAAGAAAAAGACACTTACAAATTATTTAAAAAACAATAAAAGTAACTAGTAATTCCAGTTACACGAATATACATTAGAAATTAGAAATGATAATTCACTTTAAGTCACGTAAAAGTTTGGTTCACTCCAATAGAAGAAAATGAAGAAGTTGGTTATCTGAAGATAGGGTTTGTTCCAAGCTGTCCCAAACGTACGTTATTTCTTTTGCCAATTCATATATTAAAGCCAGTGGAATTCGCGGAAAATAATCAAGTCTCAGGCCAGATAAGCGGCGGCTTAATTCCGTAGGAGGATAAACAGAAGAAATGTCAAGACAAATAAACTGTCTGCCTGTCGGAAAGTTCCGTCATCCACCTTAAATGAAAACAAGAGGGCAGATGAAAATAAAAAGGTATTAGTCTCGATTATTTGCTAACTCTTCATTTAGAATATACTGTGTGAGCATTGTCCCTAAACAATAGCCTATCATGAAAAACTACAATTCACTTGATCGATCTAAACTTAGTAAGGAGGCCCTTGAGTCCTGACTTTAAAGAGTGACGTCAGCGAACGGCATTAGGCAGGTCAAAGCTATTTTCACACTATATCGGATAGTTTTTGCGCCCCAAGGAAAAGTAACTGGATAGGGCTTCTGTTCACCTACAAAAATGGTTGTGGTGGCGCGATTTCTGTGACAAATCGAAGCTGCACCGCTCTGATTGATCTCTAAAGAGGAGAGTCACATGTCTGATAGGTGTTTATACTATACCGGATACCTTTTGGTGGCGCCACAAAAAGCTATCTGGTATAGGGTGAACATAGCGTAATTATCACGTTTACGACAAGAGGGAGAACGGTAACTGACATTAGATATACTCATACGATAATTACTAACGTATGTATCCAACAAAAATTAAGCAACAAAGAGCTCTTCCTCAAGTTTTCGTTTAGGTCTTAAAAAGCTCTCCAGCTGTGGATTGGAGGATATCCGCGCGTTATCTTGCGGCTTGCTTCCCTTGCCACTCAAAATAGAGAGCTTGCGCTCAGTCTCAGTAGTTAAAACACTCGTCGAAAACCGCATACACTGATCGTCAAACGTAAGAAATGGTCACGTGATTATATTTGCCATTTGCCGTAAACAGGTTGTTTGGCCTCTTTACTATCTGTCACCTCCAACTTTAATTTAGCTACCAGAAAAAAAGAACACGAATGTAACAGCTAGGCTAGTATAGGGATCTAAAATAGGCTAAAAATGAAAATAATTACTTGTCACTCAGCTTGGCTGGGTGTGTTGACCGCTCCCTCTTGACCAGGCACTTCGCCTTCCACTGCAAAAGAATAAATCGCGAGTTATTTCAAGAAAATGGGGTAACGTCACTTATACCATATAAGGGAGCTAAAGCAAAGACGTTTCTGAGTGACGCACGTCGAGCGGAAGTGAGGCTTTCTCCCTTTTTACATGCCTTGACGCTAACAAATTTGTATTGCTAATTTTCCTTTGTCTTATAAAGACGATTTACGCGAGAGTTTCAACCAAACCACTGCTTAACGATGCAAAAAGTCCAGGCTTCTGGTTGACGTCCGCCGCTCAAAAACGCTGTTGCTTTTGAACAAGGATTTATAAGAAGCACTGGCTTAAATAATTTGTACTTCAGTGGTGGTAACATGTTAAGTTTAGATTATTCACAAAATGAATCAGGAGCCTGAACGAGTAGAAAGTTTAGAATTTTAACGGAAATGTGACTGAAATAAAACTATTTAAGGGTGTAAAAGACTAAACGCACGCGTAAGAATGCAGCTATAGGGTGTGCGTATTACTTTCACTCTTCTTTATTGAAACATATTTGACATATTTGCTTCTGATGTTCCAAGTGAACCCCTAGTGGCCTCGCTCTTTGTAGGGTGATCCAGATTTCAGAATGTGGGAAATTGTTGAGAGTGGATCTGGAATCTTAAGCTTTGGAATCCATAACTCAGCTCAAGGAATCCGGAATACCGTATACTGGAATCCGAAAACCATCGGCGTGGAATCCACTGAGAATCCAAAATTGTTTTGGATTTTCTTAAATGATGCGAGACTTATAACGGGCGTATTAGAAGAAGGGGGACATATGATCTAAACGTGGTATAGGAATAAAAGGGTTGAGGATGGTGCTCGTTTTTTCAGTACGAATGAAGTTTGCATGTACAGTACAGAAAGGTCGACGTCCGAGCACCTCGCAGTAAAGTTCTTTAGGTGGGTTCGTGATTGTAGAAAAATTACTCTATGTCTTTACGGGCTTTTGGAACCTCCCGCGAAAACCTTAAAGTACGTCAGCATTCATTGTTGTTGCTTCTGAAAATTTTACTGATTTTAGTTAACATCTGCGTAATTTTGCAAAATGACTAGGAAATTATGGTGGAGATGAATGATGGATAAATGATCAACTTACTATACCACAAGACGAGGTTCAAGTGTTTCTTCAGTACACTTTCGCACGGGCTTTCCGTTCTCGGTACATTGCGATGCTTCCTACAAATAAAAAATCAAGCTCTGACGTGAATTACAATAATAAATATAGTAAGGGAATGTTCAACAAAAAAAGAAAAATAATGAACAAAAGTGGCGTGGTTTGGTTTGAGTTCTGGGGCCCGTTTCTCGAACGTCCCGATAATTAACGGGCCCGGTAAGCTGTCTCCGTTTACATTAAAGATCGAGGTTTTAACAGTTTTGCATCTAACCCGATAAAACTGTCAGTTAATGAAACAAAATAGAGTAGTTTTCTAGCCAGGACCCGCGCTCTTATTCTTTATATTTCGATTTGAATATTTGATTTCGGGCCCGTAAAGTTACCGGGACTTTTGAGAAACGGACCCCTGGCCCTTCATCAGTGGAGTTACCAGTGATAAAGGTATGCACTTAAAAACAAATCCGCCAAGTTAACTGTTCATCGTGACCTTTAGCTTCGGACACATATTGAGACATTTCTCATTTTAATTGTCCCGAATGCTATTTAAAGAAATTGCTTCTTTCAGTGAAATGCCTTCCTTTTCATTGCTGAATACTTACTTCGAAAGAACACGGCTCTTGGGGGTAGTTTTCAGATTCCTCGTCCTCTGCCGTATCCGATTGTAATCTTTAAAACCAAAAATAAATGAAAGCAGCATGAGTGAAAAGAAGAAAATAACTATAAACGATTAAGTGTAACAACAACGTATAAAACCCACACTCATGCGAAGGTTAGTTGTACCCAGCTGGCTCAACCTATATATATAAGCCGAGGGACAAGTACAAAATAAGGAAAATAATTTGTTAGAAGTAAGTCTGTGAGTCTTTTTATTGCTACTCTTGTAAAACAATATACAGTGAAAACATATTAAGATTCGTTACATACGCCATTGGAAAGTGGTTTTCCTCCGTACATTGTGCAATTATCCTTCCTCCTTCGGAAATCCCATTATGGGGAAAAGTCTGAATATGAAAAAAGAATGAGATAATAAAATTTATAGGTTTAAGTTTTTTGTATAGTAGGAACTAAAAAAAGGCTTGTCTTGAAACTCGCCTCATTTCCTGGGATGTCCACAATTCCATCATTGAAAATAGGTACATCTTGCTCTTGGTGTCCATTCATTTTGCGGAGCTGAGTTTAAGAACTGAAATCTGATTTAGTTATATAGAGGAATTAGCTGAGCTACATATCAGGACTCTATCAGGACCGCAATAGGAAACAGTATTCATGCAGCACACAGTACAAAGAAAAGTAACTAGATAAAATGGGATACAGATATCAGTGTTCGAAAGGAAGTTAAACACTGGCGAGTTAGCCCCCGAATATCTGTCCGTTATCCTTTCGAATTCATAGTTAAAAAGGGAATTCGGCGAATATATTCTAAATAACTTAATTGTCCTCTATAAATGCTAAGATTCTACCAAGGAAAAATCGATTGCGTTGTATTAAACTAAACGTATAACATGTTGTGGCACTATAGAGGTCCTAGAAAACACTGTGCTGTTTCCCTTGAAAAAAAGTATCAAAATCGAATCATAAGTATGAAAGAATAAATCAAATGGCAGCAGGGATTATTTTGAAACGTTATGATGATACGTTTAGGTCTTGATACGATGAATTTACAAGGTTGGACTAAGATAAATTTACCTCACTTAAATTCCCCTCTGTTTTTATAAAAATGGCGGACGGCGGACAGTTAGCTCAGCCCACAAGGAATTGTGGTCAGGCTGGCTGGAACTAGATTCAAAAACGCAAACAAATAACTACTAACCTTCTAAAAGGGTTAGAGAATCGAATTATTTTACCGTATCCCCAATCAACTCTTTGAAAACGTTTTTGATCGGTGTGATCTCGTGAGCTGTTATTACCTTACAACTGCATATAACATGGCTGGATCTGTCAATTGTTTTTACCACGCAACCTTTATACCATCACATCCCTTCCTTCTTGGAACCTGAAAATATAAACTAAAATAAGTTTGCCTAAGTGAACCACTTTTACCATGTCCACAGTGCGGTTTCTCACAACACTTACCTTAACTTTGTAGACTCCTTTGTAACGATGCCCAGTAACTATGTTTCCATTGATTGTTTTCCACTTTTTTTAAATTTTGTCAATAAAAAATGCTGTGTAGATGCACATAATTGTTGCCTCATCTCCACAAACCGTCCATCTGAATGTCGAGTACTAAGTCAAATTCCTATGTTCAATTTTTAAAAGGCCGTCGTCCACTTCCGTTAACACTTTGTAAGGGTGGATTTCCGCAGTCGCGTAATCTTTACGTGCTTAAATAAAATAGAGGCAATGTATGAAAGGTTCGAGTAAACGTAAAAGTTGAACCTCTCCCTCAGCTTTTGCGTTTACGCGCGAAACTTCATACATTGCCTCTATATTATTTTTGCGCAGAAAATTTACGTTCCTACGCACGTAAAAATCACGCGACTGTGGAAATCCTTTGACCGTAAGAGTCAGTTTTTGAATCCGGGCAAGCAGTGAATAATAACGTAGCTATAAAACATGATGACATGTCCTGTGTGATACGATTTGCTTTTAGCATCAAATACAATTCAGATTCAAGATTTCTGACCGATTTTGGACCCGTGGTGCCCCGAATAGAAACTGACTTTGCGTTTCATTGGTTAATATATTATTCTTAAGAGAATCTGTTATGGTGACGGTTTCTGCAATCACGGGGAGTTTGACAGCGGATTTCTTTAGAATAATCCATTACAGCTGCACTAGAATATGCGTCAGTTGAGAGCACAAGGAAAATATTTTCAAATACTATTGTTCAAGTATTTGATAAAACAAATGATTTGACTTCTTGATAAAAGTATTTGTTCTCACATACACTTTATCTAGCTGCTAACCTCCAATTTTCTTCTAGGCATAAGCACACAAAAAAGTAAAAGTTTTCTAGCCAACTAGATCTTGCACGTAATACTCGAGAATTTTCGTTGAAGCAGTTATTGAAGAATCAACTGAAAATGCGTCTTGATACACCTTATTTCAAAATAATGAAAAACTCAGTTATTATTTTGTCTTCATGATAATTGGCCCTCATATTTCCTTTCAAGTTTTAAGTTTTAAGTTTATTTCAGTTGTTTAGAGGAGAATTGACAAACTGCTCTACCAGAAAATAGCCGGGCTAATCTGGGTGGGTAGATAAGGTACACGTAAAAGGTAACAAATCTTTTGAATAGAGGCAAAGAGTGCTAATTAACATAAATATAAAAGAAAAGTAATGTTGGCACTACAATAAGAATAAATAACAGAATGATATGCATACTGCTTCATAAAAGAAGAATTGCTCAAATATGCTGAATTCCATTGTCAGCCACTTCCCATTGCGTTGCAACTATTATAACCGAAGCCACCCAGACAAAGTTGACCAGTCGGATAACAAGATAACAATACATTCCTCAGGGTTGTCAATCATGATTTTTTCATCTACGAACCGAAATAACCAGCATGGGTCGAAATCAGCCAATTTCAACCTATACAAGTGACGTTTTGAAAGTTTTTCTTTCTTGGAAAAGTTTGTTATCAATACTTAAATTTTGTGCTTCGAGTAACTTATTGTTTTCTTACGAGCCGCTGATTGGCTCAAACAAACTTTCCCGGAATGTATTGTAATTTCCCTGTTGTCCGATTGGCCAACTCTTTCTAGGTGGCCTCAGTTGATAAAGTCGCACTGTAAGATGAAAAGCTATTAGGATCAGAGATTATTACGTGTTCTTCCTTATTCTGATGAGATGACATTAGCCTGACATTCTGACTTAATGCCGTTCGGTAAGGCCTAGACCAAACGTCGAACTTTAAATGGTGAGACGAACCAAACTCTGGGTCGACTTAACTCTGTTGGGTTAGACGTCGAATTTAGGACGCGTCCAACCAATCAACTGAATCAGAACAAAAAGCAATTTTGATAAATTTTCTCCCAAAGGAGGCTAAAATTAATAGACATTATCATACAAATTTTTAATTTATTAGTTTAGTTCGTCCCATGTGAGGATCGACGTTAATTTGTCCCTGAGACGATCCTCAGACGTTATCCGTCTGAGGCAGACGGATAGAACGTGTTGGACGATCCAAACTCAGACGAACTTAAGTGGGCCAGGCCTAGGCCAAACGTCGAACTTTTCATGAAAAGAACCAAACTTAGTGAGTTAAGTTCATGAAGAGTTCGACGTCTGGCTTAGTTAAGGTTCGTCTGAATGAGTTTGGATCTTCAAACACGTTCTATCCGACTTCAGACGGATGGAACGTCTGAAGATCGTCACCGGGACCAACGTCGCGCGTCGACGTTCACATGTGACGGACTAAACAAATAAATTAAAATTTTGTATGATAATTTATGTAAATTTAGCCTCGTTCGGGAGACAATTTATTACTGATATGTTCGATACGTCCTAAAATCGACGTCTGACCCAACAGACGATCTTAACTTAATTCAAGTCAACCCAAATTAGGGTTTGGTTCGTCTTGTGAGAAGTTTGACGTTTGGCCGAGGCCTAAGACATTACTTTGTCTCGTCACTCACAAAGTGGGTCTAAAATCACAGCTTGTCTCGGTCACGAAACCATGCTACAAATGGATGGCATTTTGTTCATAAACGTTCCTTTCACATACTGTAATTTATTTAGTCATCTCAATGTCACTTTTATAGAGATTTCGTGCTTACAACTGACTGGAAAGGTCGCTACTTTTCAGTTCACGAAGGCTTTCAAAATAATGTCCTTACTACTTCTTACAGAGCGGCAGTTGCCAGTTCCGCTGGACAAGGGTAACGAAGGCTCTGAGGACGAGATTACCAATGCAGTAGGAGGTCAAACTCATCTCGCACCAACACAGAGTAAACTGTGTAGTGCGCGCGTACGACTTGCGTGTGCATGGCCATACATGAACTGAGTCTGCCAGCCTGCATCTTGTCTCTTTACATCTTGTATTTTGTCTCTTTCTTCTTACAGAAATGAAGGAGACCTAGTACACTGTATTAGTAATGTCTCATGGAATCAAACTATCCCATTTGTGCGCTCTATCAGATAACGCACTCTTCGGTAACTGATCACATTAGTCAGATGGTCTGACATGCGATACAGAAAGTCATGCCTTGTGAGTAGCGTACCCCGTTAACCTCGGGTAGATTTGTAGGAGAGAAAGGTTTGAATTAGGCAAAGTAAAGTGAGCTATAGATTTGTGTATAGCACTGTCGCGAAAAAGGTTAAGACGGAATCCATCAGGAAATTCAGAGATTTCAACCTTCAGTGGACAAAAACTTTGTACCAGAATAATTTAAACAGTATTGCATTCTATTTTACGTTTTTCAAGGGCTATAGAAATAATAAATGTCAAATTTCACAAGAATGGTGAAACACAGGTAAAATTCTGAAAATTTCATGTGTAAGGTGTAATTTTGTTAAATTTGACATTCGTTTTCTTGAGCTCCCACAAGAAATTTTCTTTGGTGTTATTACAGATAACTAATTACAAATGAAAATGTAAAAAAAAGCTATTGTTTAAATTATTCTGGTACAAGGTTTTTGTCCACTGAAAATTAAAATTACTCATTTTCCTGATCGATTTCCTCTTAATTCTTGCACTTCTTTAAACAATACCAAGTATCAAACCATAGTTTTAAGAAAATGTAAGACAAAGGCGCTCTATAAAAGGCAGTTTCTCAGGGAAGAACAGGAATCATTTGTCAATTATCAACAGTTAATAAATGAGACAATATTACCTTGGCAATAAATAATAGGCCATTTCCAAATTGCTCCAAGCCTCTGTTTAAAAGTGAGGCTAATTGCGAAGCCATTGATATGAAAACTATTTTTGAAATCTCCTGCGAATAACACTTAGCCTCGTTTTGAAAGTGAGAATCAGTTTAGAACTTGGAAATGGCCTATAGCTTTGAGATTGCCATTTTCAAATTGTTTTTTGTTCAGAAGAAACAAAAAGAGAAAAAAAGTTTCGCCTGAGAAAAATTTTGGCAAATAAATAAATAACAAGTTTGCAGTCATTTTTTGAAGCCGTTGAATATAGTCTCAGTTAAAATTTTTGCGACTTTACTGACTTCATTCCCTCCTTCGAAAAGTTGCTGTACAAGATTTAGAAGTTACAACATTGGGAGGGAGAGGAAATGAGCGAGAAAGAAAAAAAACAGTGTTCGTTGGAAGTGTCCCAATTATTTTTGTCTGAGACTGTAGCATTACGATTTTTATCAGGTATTAATACACTCGTAGAGTTTTAACAGCCAAAAAAATTACATAATAAAAATACTTTAATAATCTATGACAAAATATATACAATAGTTAGAAAGTTAACCTAATTACAATCATTGAAAGCTGATGACATAACATAGTTTTAAGGTGCTAACAATTAATGAATGAGGCTGAGTATCTTATGAGGAATTATGGAGATAGAGGAATACTCAAAAATACTCTATTCCTAGTTTAAAAGCATGGCTAAAGCATGCTTACCTCCATCGATCTATCGAAGTTGAGTTCATCTTCGATAGTGCACGTTTAGGTTGTTCAGCTCTTCAAATATTCTCCAAACAGCAGATGTCGCCCTCCGAGTTGCCTTCTTGCTGTTCTTGCCATGTTTTTAGCTATTATTCGAGGAGGGTGTTATCCTCCGAGATCTCCATAATTCTTCATATGATACGAAAGCCGAATTCAGTAATTGTTTTATTATTCATTCAAAATACTCTATTCCTAGTTTAAAAACATGGCTAAAGCATGCTTACCTCCATCGATCCATCGATGTTAAGTTCATCTTCGATAGTGCACATTTAGGTCGTTCAGCTCAGCAAATAATCTCCAAACCGCAGATGTCGCCCTTCGAGTTGCCTTCTTGCTGTTCTTGCTATGTTTTTAGCTATCATTTCGCCTAGTTCTTACTCTTGAAACGAGTCCGTCATTTTTGTTTTCACAACCAAAACAGCTCAAACTCGTCCCCAGGTCTTCTCGGTTAACGGTGCATTAACCTGCAAGAAAGCTGCACTTTTGACGTCATCGGTTCATTAAACGCAAAATTCTTTTAAATTTGGTCATCAGTAACTGGTTTTGGTGAATTATGCTTGTGCTTTTAGCTAATCAGAATCAGGGAAATATTTTGAATGAATAATAACAGGTTTTATTACACTCCTGGTCCCAGTTGTTCAAAAGGTGTATAGTACTATCCACCAGATAAATCTCTGTCTACTGAAAAGCGCGATTGGTTTCTCTAACACTTGTCCTTCCGCTGGATAGTGATTTACCCAAAGGATAGCCCTATCCATCTTTTGAACAACTGGGGCCTGGAGTTTTAACAGCGAAAAATCAGGAAGTGAAAATACCTTAATAATCAATCACAAAATATATACAGTAGTTAAAAAGTAAACTTAATTACACTTCTTAAAAGCTGATAACCTAACATAGTTCTAACGTGTTATGCCTATTAAGCTTGAAGTAATTTCAGCTATTCTCAGACGCTCCATGTAAGGTAATTCAAAACTGGATTCTGGATTCCACGCTGGTTATTCCGGATTCTAGTTATTGGATCCCGGATTCCTTTTCCGTGGAACTTGGATTCGGGATTCCAATCGTTTGCGGGATTCCGGTTTCCTTGACGTGAACTGCTGATTCCAAAGTCCAGGATTGCAGATCCAACAAGCAAGAATTTTCCGGATTCTGGATTCCAAAAGAAAAAATTCCAGGATCCCGGAAACCATATTTATACCTTACGGTGAAAAATTTTTTAACTCCTTTGGTCTGTATTAGTAACTCTCGAAAAAAAAAAAAACACTTACACATTATTTAAAAAACAATAAAAGTAACTAGTAAATCCAGTTACACGAATATACATTAGAAATTAGAAATGATAATTCACTTTAAGTCACGTAAAAGTTTGGTTCACTCCAATAGAAGAAAATGAAGAAGTTGGTTATCTGAAGATAGGGTTTGTTCCAACCTGTCCCAAACGTACGTTATTTCTTTTGCCAATTCATATATTAAAGCCAGTGGAATTCGCGGAAAATAATCAAGTCTCAGGCCAGATAAGCGGCGGCTTAATTCCGTAGGAAGATAAACAGCAGAAATGTCAAGACAAATAAACTGTCTGCCTGTCGGAAAGTTCCGTCATCCACCTTAAAGAAAACAAAATGGCAGATGAAAATGAAAAGGCATTAGTCTCGATTATTTGCTAACGCTTTATTTAGAATATACTGTGAGCATTGTTCCTAAACAATAGCCTATCATGAAAAACTACAATTCACTTGATCGATCTAAACTTTGTAAGGAGGCCCTTGAGTCCTGTCTTAAAAACAGTGACGTCAGAAAACGGCATTGGGCTGGTCAAAGCTATGTTCACACTATATCAGATAGCTTTTGCGCCCCAAAGAAAAGTAACTGGATAGGGCTTCTGTTCACACGCAAAAATGGTTTTGTTGGCGCG
Organism: Porites cylindrica; assembly: GCA_964035525.1. Classification (NCBI taxonomy): domain Eukaryota; kingdom Metazoa; phylum Cnidaria; class Anthozoa; order Scleractinia; family Poritidae; genus Porites; species Porites cylindrica. Next base: position 6,147,241 of record OZ037780.1, on the reverse strand, counting down.
ATTTCTGTGACAAATCGAAGCTGCACCGCTCTGATTGATCTCTAAAGCGGAGAGTCACACATCGGATAGGTGTTCATACTATACCGGACACCTTTTGGTGGCGTCACAAAAAGCTATCCGGTATAGGGTGAACATAGCGTAATTATCAGGTTTACGACAAGAGGGAGAACGGAACTGACATTAGATATGCTCATACTATAATTACTAATGTATGTATCCAACAAAAACTAAGCAGCAAAGAGCTCTCCCTCAAGTTTTCGTTTAGGTCTAAAAAAGCTTTCCATCTGTGAATTGGGGGATATCTGCGCGTTCTCTTGCGGCTCGCTTCCCTCGTCAGTCAAAAAGAAGAGTTTGCGCGCAGTCTCAGTGGTTAAAACACTCATCGAAAACCGTATACACTGATTGTCAAACGTAAGAAATGGTCACGTGATTATATTTGCTATTTGCCGTAAACAGGTTGTTTAACCTCTTACTATCTGTCACCTCCAACTTTAATTTTGTTACCAGAAAACACGAACATGAATGGAACAGGCTGGTATAGGGATGTAAAAAATGCCAAGAAATGAAAACGCTTACTTGTCTCTCAGCTTGGCTGGGTTTGTTACCGCTCCCTCTTGACCAGGCACTTCGTGCCCCGCTACAAAAGTACAAATCGCGAGTTATTTTTCAAGAAAATGGGGTAACGTCATTAAAACCGTTAAGATAGTAGAGCGCGGTCGGAAAATTGACGAGGAAAAAAAAACGGGAAAGACTAGAGAGAGAAAAGGGAGGGCTCTCGCCCCACTCTCCCCTCGTTCTTCCCCTCTTTTCTTCCGCGTAACTTGCCCCCTACTATCTGAACGCCTGGAACAGGCTACGTCACTGATACCATATTATATAACGCTTCTGACTACTTGTGGACTGGGCCTTGTAAGATCTACTGAGGTTTACTAAAGTTGCACTTTTGGTGGGTGAAATGACAAGTTTTGGTTATTCGCAAAATCAGTCAGTTCTCAGGAGCCTATAGGCTCCTGAACGAGTACGTTTTTTAGAATTAAAACTGAAATGTGACTGAAACAAAACTGTTTAAGGTTTTAAAAGACTTAACGTACGCGTAAGAATGCAGCTATAGGGTGTGCGTATTACTTTCACTCTTCTTTATTGAAACGTATTTGCTTCCATAATGTTCCGAGTGAACCCTCAGTGATCTCGCTCCATGTAGGGTGATCCAGATCTCAGAATTCGGGAAATTTTTGCCAGTGGAATCTGGAATCTTAAGCCTTGGAGTCCGTAAGTCAGCTCAAGAAGTCCTGATTCCTGCAAAGGATTGGAATTCCGAATCCTAGTTCCACTGGAAAAGAATCCGGAATCCTCTACATAGAATCCAGAATCCACAGCGTGGAATCGAGAATCCGAGACTGTTTTGGATTATCTTAAATGATGCAACACTTAAAACGAGCGTATTAGAAGAAGGAGGACATGTAAATTAAAGAGAGGGGGCAATGACTGGAAGCAGAAATACGTATTTGTAGTATCACTTCGAGGTCTACAAAAAAGATCGTTAACCCCTTGATTGATTGATTGATTGATTGATTAAAGAAAAACTTCCCAAAGGAGACCAATCTTCTTTTAATAAAATCATAAGAAAGAAATATTACTGTGCAAAAATTCTGAAAAAGAGGTCTCATTGCATGGTAAAATCACAGGATTTCCCCCTCAAATTTCAAGGATAGCGTGACAAATAATGTCTCCCAAACGTGGTCTACGATTGAAAGGGTTAAGGATGGTAGTCGTTTATTTAGTAGGAATGTGTTTTGCGAAGAACAGAACGTCGGCGTCCGATTACCTTGCAGTAAAGTTCTTAAGGGGGTGGGGGAGGGGGCGGGGGGGCTCATGATTGTAGAACAGTTACTCCAGGTCTTAACGGGCTTTTGGAACCTCCGAAAACCGTGTCAGCATTCACTGTTGTTGCTTCTGAAAATTTTACTGATTTTAGTGTAACAACTGAGTAGTTACGCAAAATGACTAAGAGATTATGGTGGAGATGAACGATGGATAAATGATCAACTTACTATACCACAAGACGAGGTTCAAGTGTTTCTTCAGTGCACTGATGCAGGGGCTTTCCGTTGTCTGTAAACTGCGATGTTTCCTAGAAAAAAAATCAAGCTCTGAGGGACCTGAATTGATTTGTCATATCTAGTAAATAAGTATGAGTTTTGCTTCTAATTTTAAAGACAACTGCCAATTGAGATGAATTTGACATTTTCAAATGACAATAATAAAGATTAACAAATCTTTCAAGTTAAATTGTTCATCGTGACACTTAGCTTCGGACATACACATAAAGACATTTCTCATTTAAAATATATTGTCCCGAATGCTATTTAAAGGGATTGCTTCATTCTTCGAAATTCCTTCTTTTTCATAACTGAATACCTACATCGAAAGGAAACGGTTCTTGTGGGTAGTTTTCAGATTCCTCTTCCTCTGCCGTATGATCCGATTGTAATCTTTAAACCCCAAAATAAACGAAATCAAAATAAGAGCAAAGAAGAAATTAACTGTTAATGATCAATTGTAACAACAACGGATAAAACCCAAACTCATGCCAAGGTTACATCTTGGGGGTGGGGGGAGGGGGGGCACTCCCTTATTTTCTATAAGCGGGTATCTGCCGCTGAATAGAGTATGGTTTTCAGGACCTTGAGGCTCAAAAAAACAGGGCATTGAACAGCCTGCCTTTTTGGGCCGAGAGCCCTTCAAAGAGTGTCAAGGTTTGAGATGAGTAGTCTACATTCATGGTACTAACCACAATTTTTTTTGTTCCAAAATATCTAATTCCATGATAATAGTATAAAAAGTTACTCAATTCTGTATCCAAAACGAAATGAATCAGAGTCTCTAAATGACGAGGTCTTTTGTCTTAAATAGGCTTGTGAAACATACTATTTTTGTCTTTTAAAACGGGGTGAAGGCTTGAAGCACCTAGGCGGTACACCTCTACTTAAACGTCCCTTGATTGCCAGCTCCCCCCTACCCTTCCTCCCCCTTGGGGAGGCTACACTGCACCGACTTCTGCCAACCGGCGAAAGCAGGAATTCGAAACACGCCCCACTAAGAAGAGGTTGCAATACTAGTATCGTGTGGTACAAGGCGAAAATAACCTACCCAGGATGCACCGGCTCTTCTTCTCGATCAGTGGAGAACGCTTTGGGGTCATCATCCTGAATAAACATGTGAACGAAAATGTTCATATTTACTAAAACTGGAACTTAGGTGTATCAGTCTAATTTACTTAGTTTAGTTTCTTTGATGGTAGGTAAATAAAGCACTTGGATTGCATGCCGTAGATTTCAGATTCCAGGGGTTTCAAAGTAGATGCTGGCTGGCGTAAAAAATGCTAAAAAATGAAAACGCTTACTTGTCTCTCAGCTTGGCTGGGTTTGTTACCGCTCCCTCTTGACCAGGCACTTCGCCTTCCACTGCAAAAGAACAACCGCGAGTTATTTCAAGAAAATGGGGTAAAGTCACTGATCCCACATTAGGGAGCTTCCCGTTGACACACTTCAACCGGAAGTGAGGCCTCCTTCCGTTTTTTTTAGGCCTTGTCGCCAACAAATTTGTATCGATAACTTTCGTTTCTCTTATAAAGACGATTTATCCGAGAGTTTCAACCAAACCACTTCTCAATGATGCAAAAAGTCCAGGCTTCCAGTTGACGCCCTTTGCTCAAAAACGCTGTTGCTTCCGGAGTAGGATTTATAAGAAGCACTTCGCTACCTTAATTGGTACTTTTGGTGGTAAACTGTCAAGTTTAGGTTATTCACAAAATGAATCAGGAGCCTGACCGAGTACAAAGTTTAGAATTAAAACTGAAATGTGACTGAAACAAAACTGTTTAAGGGTGTAAAAGACTAAACGTACGCGTAAGAATGCAGCTATAGGGTGTGCCTATTACTTTCACTCTTCTTTATTAAAACATATTTGCTTCTATGATGTTCCAAGTGAACCCTCAGTGATCTCGCTCCATGTAGGGTGATCCAGATGTCAGAATCCGGGAAATTGTTGTGAGTGGATCTGGAATCTTAAGCTTTGGAATCCATAATTCAGCTCAAGGAATCCGGAATACAGTACACCTGGAATACGAAAACCATCGGCGCGGAATCCAGAATCCAATTTGGATTATCTTAAATGATGCGAGACTTATAAAGGGCGTATTAGAAGAAGGGGGACATACAAATTACAGGCTGGGGGCTAAGACTGGAAGCAGAAATACGCATTTTTAGTATCACTTTGAGGTATACAAGATCGTTAACCCCTAATATAAATAGTGGCCGAAGAAAGACTTCCCAAAAGAGACCAATAAAATCGCAACAAATAAATATTGCTGTGCACAAATTCTGACAAAGAGGTTTTATTTGTATGGTAAAATTAGAGGATTTCCTCTACAGATTTCAAGGTTAGTGTGCCAAATAATCAATCAGCTCTCCAAACGTGGTCTAGGAATAAAAGGGTTGAGGATGGTGCTCGTTTTTTCAGTACGAATGAAGTTTTGCATGTGCAGCACAGAAAGGTCGACGTCGGAGCACCTCGCAGTAAAGTTCTTTAGGTGGGTTCGTGATTGCAGGTTTGATTACTCGAAGTCTTTACGGGCTTTTGGAACCTCCCGCGAAAACCTTAAAGCGCGTCAGCACTCATTGTTGTTGCTTCTGAAAATTCTACTGATTTTAGTTAACATCTGCGTAATTATGCAAAATGACTAGGAAATTATGATGGAGATGAATGATGGATAAATGATCAACTTACTATACTACAAGACGAGGTTCAAGTGTTTCTTCAGTACACTTTCGTAGAGGCTTTCCGTTCTCTGTACATTGCGATGCTTCCTACAAATAAAAAAATGAAGCTCTGACATGAATTACAATAATAAAGATAGTAAGGGAATGTTCAACAAAAAGAAGAAAAACAATGAACAAAAGGTCGTGTTTTAATTTGAGTTTTACTCCAAACGTGTCGGATCCTGACCCTTCATCAGTGGAGTTACCATGCAGTGATAAAGATATGCCCAGTCGAGTTAAACTGTTCATCGTGACCTAGCTTCGGACACACATTGTCCCGAATGTTATTTAAAGAAATTGCGTCTTTCAATGAAATGCCTTCCTTTTCATTACTGAATACTTACTTCAAAAGGAAACGGCTCTTGGGGGTAGTTTTCAGATTCCGCGTCCTCTGCCGTATCATCTGATTGTAATCTTTAACACCAAAAATAAATGAAAGCAACATGAGAGAAAAGAAGAAAATAACTGTCAACGATTAATTGTAACAACAACGTATAAAACCCACAGTCATATGAAGGTTACATCTTCGGGGGGGGGGGGGGGGGGGGGGGGTGGGGGGGGGGCACTCCCTCATTTGGCCTAAACGGGTATGTGCCGTTGAATAGAGTATGGTTTTCGGGACCTCAGTTGAGGCTCAAACAGGGCATTGAACAGCCTGCCTTTTTGGGCCGGAAGCCCTTAGAGAGTGTCAAGGTTTGGGATGAGTGGTCTACTTTTGCAGTTATCAGCATTTTTTATTCCACAACATTTAATTCCATGATAATAGTTTGAAAAATTGCTTTATTCTGTATGCAAAACTAAACGAATCAGAGTCATTAAATGACGAGGTCTTTTGTCTTAAAAAGGCTAATTAACTATGCTAACTATTTTCGTCTTAAACATGGTGAAGTATTGAAGCCCTCGGCGGCACACCTCTACCTAATCTTCCCTCGATTGCGTAAGCACGAATTCGAAACATGCGAACTAAGAACAGTGGCTGCGTCATAGCATTGTGTGGTACAAGGCGAAAATAACCTACCCAGGATGCACTGGTTCTTCTTCTCGATCAGTGGAGTATGCTTTGGGGTCACTATCCTGAATAAACATGTAAACCAAAATGTTCATATTTACTAGAATAGGAACTTAGGTGTATCAGTCTAATTTACTTAGTTCAGTTTCTCCTTTGATGGTAGTTAAATAAAGCACTTGGATTACATGCCGTGGATTCCGGATTCCAGGAGTTTCAAAGTGGGAACCGGCTCGCGTTGAATTTTGAAGACGTTCCTGATAAAAAGGCAGCCACAAATGAACTTGTATGAAGCCTGATTAGATTACTATGGTAAACAAAAATCCGAAATAAAATACTTGACGCTTAATTTTTCGTCGTGCAACTTAACTTCGTCCGCTGATTCAATACATTCACCCAGCATTCACCTGTGAAACTGAAATTTTAGCCGACGTCAAACTCGTAACCAACTGTGCACGGGCAAGGCTGATCTTACATCCAGAATAATTTAGAACAAAATTGGATTTTTCCGCTTCATAAAGTTAAGAACAGCATGGTGTCTCACTATCGCTCACCCGCAGAAGATTCGACAGTATTAAAATTCAAAGTTTGAGGGGGCAAGGGATGGTGTAGTGGTGAGAGCGCTTGCCTCCCACCAATGTGGCCCGGCGTCGAAGCCATGTGTGGGTTGAGTTTGTTGTTGGTTCTCTCCTTTGTTCCGAGAGGTTTTTCTCCGGGTATTCAGGTTTTCCCCTCTCCTCAAAAACCAGTATTTTCAAATTCCAATTCGATCAGGAATTGGGTAGACGAAGAACCACTTTGTGGATGTGCTACCTCCAAATCGTCATTATTATTATTATTATTAATACTATTATTAAGTGTGGACACAGGACAGTATATACAGCCGGATACGTTACCGCCAAATCAAAGCAGTATTTTTTCCAGTGTAAAGTAGCCAACATAAAGACTTAAAGTGCAACCATTTCTCTTTTCCACCTTTCTTTCTGGTCGATTTTTCTATTTTCCGTTCCTTTTCCTTTGCTAGCGTGATTTTCGAGCTTATCGAGCGCAAAAAAGATTCGTTTTCAAAAATCGGCTAGATATATATTACCAATGATTTGAAAATGTAACTGAAGGAATAGAGCCTAGCTAAAAGAAATAAAGGCGGGAGTACATAAATCATAAGTATATCTCTTACCGAGTAACGTTTTCCTCTATCCATGATGCAACCTAAAGAGAAAAAGCAAGTCGGATCAAAAGTAATGTTGAAATTTACAATCGGAAGTAAAAAAGACCATACGATACACGTGTGTACGTGTGTGTTTCTTTTTAACAAGCTCATCAAGGGCCCTAGGTGACGTAACCAGGGAAGGGCACCTAAACAGACAGCGCCAGAGGTTTGGGACATATCACCTCCGTCGGGTTACTCCGGGGTTAACGACATGGGGATGATCGAAAGGGGGCAGAAATCTTCACCCTAAAAAATCCCTAGGGCTTCTAACAAAACTCCAAGAAATCCCTGGACCACATATATTTAACCTCCAAAAAAAAAACATGCCCATACTCTATAACCACGATGGTTGCAAGGCAGAACTATGCGGCCGGCATGCGCGCTTGGTACCTACATGCGTAGTTCAGATTGTTTTGAATACCCAACCCCCCCCCCCCCCCCCCCCCGCCCCCTCTCCGAAAAAAAAGACAACGCTGCAAGGCACTAAAACGATACTTGGCAAATTTTCCTAACTAAAAAAATATTCCGAAATTTCAAACCCCCCAAATCCTTTGTTCATTCCCGATACTAAATGACGCAATGACGCAAGGTTAGGAACGGCAGTGCAGTGGACGAAGGAATAATGTAACGAGGATAGAATCAGAATACACAGCTAAAGCCGACTATATCGATACCCGCTTAGACCGGAAAGATATCTTTAAGAATTTTGTTCAGACTGAAGCAATGTTTATAAAAGTGGCAACTTGCCCTCATGAACATAGTCCTCGGAATAATGGCCAGATAAAGCCGGATAAAGATGTTTTGTTTGAGAATCTGCTGAAAAATGGAAACCAATTTAGTCACTACCTGCAAGCCACAGCCTCTTACGCACGACCGTGTAGGAGAGAACCCTGGGAACGAGGTTGTCCTACGCAGACGTTCATAACGAACACGTGATTAAACCCTTAATGCAGTTAAAACTTCCTGTTTCCGGTTTCATTTTTAGGAGGTATCACCTGATGTATGGAGTCGTTCGCGTCGCTAACATTCGCGCAGGTTGGCTTCAGTTGTGGCTTGTTTACGTGCCTGAGAAAGAAACTTGGACTAACTAGATTAAAGTACACCCGGTCACTTATCTGCATCTAATAAACTAACGTGTAGATGCCTCGTTCTCTAGAGCGTTTCGACAAAAGTCTGTTAGCAGGTAGTCACGAGCAGCTCTTGTCACCGCGATATTTATAGCTATCACCTAATTTGCATGTCGTGAATCACGAAGGTTGTTTCTTTGTTTCAAATGATCACAGTTCTTGATAACATCTGATACCAAACAAGACTTTTGAAGTGCCTATTTCAAACTTAAAAATAAAAAAAATTATGTTTTTCTGAACAAAAGACCTCTAAATTTACTGGGTTGCAACAAACGACTCAACCAGTGAGATAATAGGAAAACATGTGATACGAACAAGATTTGTGATACTGTCGTAAACAAATGCTTAACACCTTGATTTAACACTAAGATTCGCCGCGAGTTTATAAATCGTTCGCGTGTATTAGAACTCAGCGTTCTGGATGTGCGTGAAAAATTTTTGGCGAACCATAATTCAATCAAAACTTGCCAAGGGATCGGAAAATTACACACTTTAGCCTGCAAACACGGACTTCATTAAAAACATGTTGTCTTGAGTTGCTGTCCCCACTTCCCGGTCGGTACTGGCGGGTGTCGTTTTATCTACCATGATGTTAAAAATGTACAAAAGAAATGCGAGGAAATGTGATCGTACCTTACCTGATCTTACCTCGTTCACGATCAAAACACAGCGTAGTGGCGAAACAATTTTGCGTCTACAGGGCCGCGTGGATAACCTGTTGAAGGTAATGTTTTGACGGCTGATAAATACAGTCTTCGTTTTCGTGACAACTTTATTCCAACGCTCACGTGACTGTTTGAATTTTTTGTACATTACTAAGAAACCGAAAGGTTTACATATACTTGGCCACTTTAACATAAATTAAATAGAAAGGATTAAAACTAGAAACAAAAAAAGCTGCAATTTAATGTTAGTAAATAAGTGTAAGGAAAAATGAATTGAACTTAAAACTGTGTATCAATATACAGAAAAAAGAAGTCCAAAGACCACTAAAGCTGTTACAACGTGTATTTCAAAATTTTCAAACGATTTTTCGGCTGGCCAGACCTACCGTCTTTAGGTTTTCAAATGTTACTGAGTTTTCTTTGAAAAAATTAATTACGCACAATGTTAGGGAGAATGTCGCAATACAAATACAATTGTTAGGAGAGAGAGGCGGAAGTGACGTACAACATCGAAAAGAAAAAAAAAGGGTTACTATTTATCACATCGGTTTAGGCCACTGGGTTCAGACTTATCTGTCAAAAGTAACTCCTTCTCCTTATAAACTGCGTCACATGAAGAAGGAACTATTTCTTGTGTAATTAGTAATGTGTCGCTCCAAGTATTAAAGGGAATCCGGATTTCGGCAAATTTTTGCAGCGGAATTCGAAATCCTGAATACAGCTCAAGGAATCGGGAATCCCTTTTACGATCCAAGTTCCAGTGACAAAGAATCCAAAATCCAGTACCTAGAATCCGGAATTCACGGCGTGGAATCCAGAATCCAAGACTGTCTTGGATTCCCTAATAAGCTATAAGGGCCGAATTGTGTTTGCCATTATTATTTACCAAACCAGCAACTTCACATAACGACCTTAAACCTATCGAAAACATTGTTTTCCTTCTCTAAAAAAAAACCTTTAGCAAAAATAATAACGGACAAAGAGCATAAACAGTTTCGGCACTGCAAGGCCTCTAAAAAGAAATCCAGTGGAAGCTGTCAGAATATTAACAACAGACGATCAAGAGGACATATGGCGAGGAGGCACTGGTCATGAAGAAAATTCTGTCCTACATTGAAAAGAGAAAGGGACCTTGACTCGCTACCAAATATAAACGGTGCGTTAAAATTGTCACGTGATCGTTACCCAAATTAAACACTGAACTGACGAGAATGTTGTCATAATGTTGGAATATTTGTGTTTAAATTACATTTGCTCTGAGACCGTATTTGTAATAGGTTTTAAATATCCCTTAGGTTTTTAGAATAGTTTTAACTCCAGTGAAACCGCACCTTTGGACTCCTCTTCGGAGGATACCTCATTCAAAGAACACAATCATCTTTGTTCTCTGAAAACGGTCCATAAAAACTTTCTATAGGCAAATAGGGACGATATGGTCAGGTGGTACAAATTGACCTTTGCCATTAGCCGTAAACGTGATTCTAGATCTCTTCAATGTTTTACTACTACGATTAATCTTTGTCCAAAAGACTTATTGTGTAGCTTGTCCTGGGTGCCTATGGCGGTTTTAACCAAGGTAGGCGTTGGTTTTCTGCGCTGCCATTTCTCTTGCTACTTGCTGGCACGCAGAATCACGTTTCTTTCTGGGATTACGCGAAGTACTGGTTCAGCTTTTGCTGGGGCCGAGGGGAAGTTGTTCTTGTGGTGGAAGGCCGCCAAATGACCCATAACGCACTCTCCGTATCTTTACACGCGCCCAAATGGTAGCGAAGGTATGCGAGCTGAAGGAGAAAAAAAACAGGATTAAGAATCAATTTAATAACTATGTTTCATTTCTTAGTGAAGCCACACGCGCGCGCGAGCGTAGCCCTATAGCTAAGAAACTTTGGTTATCTATCCATCTTGGTAGTCACTTGACTGTACTTCCGTCCGTCCAACCGCACCACAGGGTCACCAAAGTGAAATGTCACACTTTCTAGCTTGTGTTGGAGACTGCAACCTAAAATTGCTCAACCGTATTGTGGTCAATTGACAGCTGTCTAAACAGGGTATCCGCGGACTAATATCATGTGGCCATACTGTTAACTCAGGTGTTGACCTATCGAGGAACGTGTTTTTTTGAAGTGCTCTGCTGACAAATTACTAGTTTTCAACTGATCACAGACTCTGGATCTCTTTGCAGTGGTTACAAGGTAATTGTTTGAAGTAAAATATACATTTATTAACGGGAGCCTCGCCTTTAGCATTGGTGAAATCTATTATTTATATTCAAATTTTGCCACTCTATACAATTAGTGGCGAGGAAACCTAAATGAAACCACGAGGCTTGTGTTACACAGGGTTGATGGCAACCCACTCTTTTAGCATGGACTAAAGGCAGTCGAACCTCGCTAGAACATCCAAGCCACTCTCTCATGTAATTTTAATTTAAAGTTGCATTTCGGTGTATTTGAATTGCCCAGCGCAAGACTTTTAGTCATGAGCAGGGCATTTTTACATACCCACATGTGCTTCTCAAATTCATACCATATGCTTGTTTTCATCAAGTAAAGTTTTGGGAAACAAATACAAAGTAAATACTACTTTCTGTGAGAGACGTCGCTTCCGTAATGATGAAAACGCCGATTTTCGCCGGTGGCCGGAGCTTCAGGGCGGAACCCTGTTAACGTAACCTTAATGATTCAGCATACGGTCAGGTACTAAATCGGAGTTTAGCCGGGAATTAACAAAACTGCTTTCTTACGCATTTTTAATTTGAACATTGTTTATTATTCATTCAAAATATTTCGCAGTTTCTGACTGGCTCCAATTCTCCGACTAATTCTTCATAACCGACAGGCACTTACTATATTTGGAAGATGCCAGCAATATACCATCGATTCGATAGTATATTTGATAGGAAACGAGGCTGAACGATGGTGTATTTGATAGAAAACGAGGCTGCTTGGGCAATACTGAACTAAAAAAATGGCGTTCACGGCTATTCGAGGACGGAAAGGCTGACTTTTTGAACCGAAGAAACATCAAAGTACGCAAAACATATTGCTCAATAAACGTTATCTACTTTTTGAGGATCATATGCAACAGATACACCTGTTTATATCCTCTCATACTGTGCCGAGAAAAAGGCCAAAGTTATGAACAAAGCCTACGAGGAGGTAAGCATGTTTAAAACTCACAAATATTTTGAATGAAAAATAGAACAATTATTGAATTCGGCTCTCGGACGATGCGAAGAGGCCGAGGCCCCCTCGATCTGCCTAATTCTTCAAATCTTACTCAGCCTCAATCAATAATTGTTAGTTATTAATAGTTCAGTGTCAAAAAGACATAAAAAAAGGAGTAGTAAAACACTCATCGATATAAATAATCGACCTTATGTGTTGATAGAATATCATAAACTGTTTTGCTAGGAAACCAAATCACAGTTTTGACAGGTTTTGTAAACAATTCCGCTATGGCAGATCTCGAATATATTCATAAAATAACCGTGGCCGGTTAAGCAGAGAATCTTCATGGGCCGCTAAACATTAACTATTTTGTTTGGCGGAATACAGCGTGTATTTTTTTGATCGCCTCCTGTGTCTGTAAATCGAGTTATTTGTTTTAAAACATTCAAAAACTAGACAATGATGAAAATTGAAAATTGCTTAAAAATTAAGGACAAAATTTGCATATGAATATACCAAGAAAACAAGATGAAATTGAGCTCGAAATTTTCAACGCCAACGCACTTTCACTCGAAAAAATGCTTCTTCAACAAAACCTGTCTCAGCACATGCTGCCTGCAAACAATATAAAAATGCCTCGGTGAATGCATGATTTCCTACTGCCTAAATAAGCACTAGCTAACGTTTATCACGTACGCAAATTGAAGGTGATGGGCGATGTGATTCTTTCCCTCAAGACGGTTCGAGAAATGCCATATATATGACAACGTTTCACGAGTGTTTTGGGTAATGTATGGAAGGTATGAAAGCCGTCCCTTATGAGCGCGGTCCAGACGTATACCTGGATGATAACTGAATCGAGGAGGCTTGGAGACTGCTGGAAGATAACCTCTCCTGAAGGCACCGAGGCAATGGAGGTAAGCTGGATTAAAGAAGAGTTAAGTCGGAAAGACTGCCTATATTATTATGTTTGGAATAACAAATTTAACTCCCATGAAATTTTCAGTTAGTGGTAGAAAAGTGTAAATATCTCCAAGCGACAACTGAATCGAAAGCAGTACACGCTACAGACTTGAAAAAAAGGAAACCTTTCAGTAATTCTAAGTCTTGGAAAGTAAGTGTTTAACAAGCAAACTTCTTTCGCAAGAAATTACGAAAAACGATGCTGATCTTTTGTTTCATTTGCTTTGTTATTCAGACATACCTTCTCAATATTCCCGTTTCATCGACCAAAATACTTTAAAATGTATTCCACCAGAGGACAAGGATAGATCAGATATCCGGGGAACTTTTCATGGAATGTCAATATGTATTTCGCAGAAACGACGATATCCGCTAGACCGTGATCTAATTAAAAAGACAAATATCTTCAATAAATCAGGGGAACGCAACGAGAATATAGTTCAAAACCGCTTAAACATAACATTGTTGAACGTATTTTAGTATTTAAACGGTAGATATAGTCATATTTTTATCCCCTAAAAATTTTTCATCGGTTCGGATTTCCTAGCTGAAAGTCTAGTGATGCGAAAATTATAGGGGTCAAGACTTACCTTTTCGACAATTTCAGCCAGAAAAAGGGCTCCCGAAAATTCTAGGTGGCCTTTTTAGGGTAAACATCCGTTAAATATGGGCAATTATACCACTTTTTAGATGTTCGAAAATCCTAGGAGAGGCAGGCAAGCAAGAAATTTTACGACAAATGTTTCGAAAATTCTAGATCTCAAATCGTCTTTCGAACAGATATTTCCCGAGAATTGACGTTGGGTGCTCCTGATAAACCAGGGTCCAGTTGTTCAAAAGCTGGATAACACTATCCACTATAGATAAATCTCTATCCAGTGGATAGTGTAATTGGTTTCCCTAATATTTATCCGTTGGATAGTAATTTATCCGGTGGATAGTGCTATCCAACGTTTGAACAACCGGAGGCAGGTTTAAAACAGAATATATATTAAAAAAACTGACTGCTTTTAGGATATAAATAGTCGCTTGTTTTTTACAGTGAATACATCAAACGTAACACACGACAGCGCAGCAAGAGCTGTCGTTTACTCGCTCGCTTGTTTCGTCACTTCTACTAGAAGAGGGTAGTCGTCAGAAGTCAAGTCATATTTCGCCGGGATAGTGTTCTAAAACTCGGTCAGAACTAACCATTCCCTACTGTCCTCTGTCTGAGGGCAAACCACTGAAACTTAGCCATGATCTGAGTTTGCACTGATGGCTGAACTGTTCGTCTTGAGAGCAGTTTGCTTTGGTAGAGCTTACGGTACTCTGAAGTGGCAAAAAACAAACAAACAAAGGCTTGGGGGAGTTTTTATTGCCACGTAGAGGACGGTGAATTTGGAGCAGAAGTCAAAAGTTATAACTCAGCCTCACGAGTCAATGAGTTACCATTTTCTGTCTTGCTATTTCCTGCTCGCAGCTTAAATTCGTGGAGAGGCAGGACACACAAATTGACTCAGCAAAATGTATTTTTATTCGGGTAGGCTCGACGTTTTACGTTTTGTTCACAAAATCTTTCAGACGGATAGTGTCAAGCGATGTACAGCGAAACATAGCGGACGTCGTCCTTAACAGAATTTGTACTGCCTGAGAATCTTGGCTAATACGCAGAACTGAAAAAAATGGGTACTAAATCATAAAAGAGACAGCCATAACATACGATGCTCTTCTGAACAGGCTTACGTGCCACACAATTGGAAACCGTTGACATACAATGAAGCTGCGAAGATGGAGGAGAGTGTAAAGAACAGCGTGCAATAAAGAAAGGGCTTACTGACATGGTGTCTAATTCACCTTTTTTTGTTATTTTAGATAACGACTCGGTATTGGGAGAATGGATGATGCTTTACCTTATATTAGCAACAACATCTGACATTTCAAAGTGCGCGAGCCTACGGTCCTTACAGACCGGCTGTTCGATTTTTATAAAGCATGCGCAAGCATAAGGATACTCGTACTGCACATGTATACCCAACGAAAAGCAGAAGCGGGTTGGCAGAGCATACAGGAGAAAACTACACATTAAACTAGTTAAAGACGGATCTGAGCCAAGGTATGTGAAGATTCTGCACGATAAATCATGAAATATTTCTCAGGTTCCTTCATGGCCTCAGTATACCTTTAATATATACGTCTTTCCAGAGGAAAACAACGCGGATTGACTCGAGTCAGTTCCACTGTAATTACACTAAATATAAAAGGGAGAGAACGCGACGAAGACGTCCACAAGAACGCCAAAAAACAATTAGATTTTTAAGCTAAGCAACAGTTCTGCACATGAACCCCACTGTTCGGTAGATTCCTTCGATGTCCAGTGCACGACTGCGACCTGAAACTCCCCAATGGAACGTTTCATGGAGGACGCGAATATTCCTTTCTCGTCTTGAACTGGGTTTCAGAACTGACTTAAATTTAACTACAAGAAAATTCGTCTGCACTTGACATTTGGAACGTGAGCAAGTAAACGCGATTTAAGTTTGAACGAACGCAAATTCCTTTTATTGAGGGATGGTTATCGCTGCCGTCGAGTCAACACCAAGTCTTTTTAGTTACATTACAAACCAATGTCCTCTTTTGGAAAGTATGACTGTTCAATTAATAGCACAGAAAGTGAAGTTGCAACACTTCAGCTTGATCCATAAATAAGAGGCACGTACCACCCACGTTGAAACGCCGCATGACTCAATTTATGGAACAGCTGTGCTGGGGTAAACAGTTGTTTTAACCCGTGCCACTCGCACACGACCAAACAATCGCACAGTATGCATTGAGCTTACACAAAGGTCTAAATTTCATAGCCACATGAGCAAAACACGGGAACTTTAGGTCTGTGACAATAAGTCAAAGCAAAACTGTCTACACAGAATCATTCTGGAACCTTAAACTGCCTTTTTACTTATTGTCAAGACGTTTTGAAATTACTATGAAAATCAACTCCAGAGCTTTAAAAGACAATCACAGCAAGGCGTGTAATGTCTTTTAAGTTAATTTGAAATGCATATAGTGTACTCCTCTTAATTGGACACTATTGTTGTTAGACTGCCGTTAACTCTGCGGTGAAGTGAACTCTTGAAGGTGAACTCTTGCGGTGCTTAGACAAAAGTACGTATTCCGTGCAGTAAAACCACAACGACACGCTGGTTGCACATCGATTTGCACCATTTGCCTCACACCCACCACTTATATTGTTAAATATGGCCCACTACATCTTATCTACACAATTATTTGACTCCAATGGCAATTTGGCGTGTATAAATTTGGTTCTTTGTACTCACCGAGTTCTAGGCGCGGCGAAAACTTGATTTTATCTCGTGAGGGAACTAGGGAGACTCCAATTTGCTCGTGAGCTTTACTACGCTTTGAACTACTACAGCTGATTTGTTAATTTCGTTGTCTTCTTTCGCACTTTTTGCTTAACTTAGGTGTAAGTATAGGTATCCATCTGATCAATTATTCTCCACTGAAGCACCTCAATGAATAATTCTTGATACATACAAAATTTCTACAAATACAGGTTACAAATTAAGTCTAAACCAATTTTTGAAATAATTTCAATTTTTTAAAATAGTTTGCTTGGTTTTTCTTGTATACTCAAGACGGCTGAAAAGCAGGTAAGAGCATCAAAGACAGTATCATGCTTTTCCTTATAACGACGACGTCAAATTTCCCAACAAATATCGAGCAAAATTTTAAATCATTGCACTAGTTTCACTTACGTCATACTAGCAAGATAATAATCTAAGATAAAATGCATAACAGGAAATATAAGCTGAGTACCATCAACTCTTTACGGATCAAACTGAAAAAAAAAACTTTTTGGTTTACAGGGAGTTTTTATTACACTGGGTGGAGTGTAGGTTTTACTGCCTCACGTTACATAAAAACTCCGTAAGCGAGGTTCAAAACACAGAAACATATCAGTTATCTCAACATATTTGTTGTGATATTCAATAACGGGGACATTTTAGCAGACGAATTAGACAAGGCTATTTTAAATCCTTTGAGCACCTTAAAAGGAGGCACTCCATGCACGGGACTATTTCACGACCTCAAATCAATATTTGAAATTCCTTTGCTTTCTTTTCTGGGTCTCTTCCAAGGTATTGTCTAACCTGTTCAGGTTTATACTTCGTGAAACGATTAATACATCATTTTTCAACCTACAATGTGCTACATCTGGCTACGGTTGTCGTGATGTACGGCCACACGTTAAAATCTATTTATATTTACGTACGCGTGTCATTGACGAAGTTAGTGAAATAGAAAACATATATATTAAAATGATATCATGGTGGAAATGATTGTGAATTGTTAGATCACTCTGTCAAGGTACATAGAGATTTGCATCTTCACTTCTGACTTTTGGACAAAAACCTTTGCAAACGACGTTTTTCGCTCTTTTGCAAAAAAATGATGAAGACAAGGACAAGGAGGAAGTAGCTACTAGGTAAAAAGTAAAAAAATCTAACGTATAAAATCACTGATAGTCATTATTACTAAGCTCGGCTACAAATACGGCGTGTGTTGCTTTCGTTTATAAACCTACAAAGACCCTTAAATATTACTCGAGCTCTGCCTTTTTTCAATAAAAAGATCTTCTATTTCTGCACTTAAAAAGAGGATATTTGTATTGGCGCTTCTTTTAAAGTAGCTAGAGCCAGTATTTTTACAGGCATATCTTTCACCTTTGGACCTCCTATGCGTAAATAACTTGGTCTTTATTGTAACTACACCATTTGCCTCACACCCACAACTTATATGGTCAAATTTGGCCCACTACATCTTATCTACACAATTATTTGACTCCAGTGATTTTATCTCGTGAGGGAACTAAGGAGACTGCAATTTGCTCGTGAGTTTTACTACGCTTTGAACTACTACAGCTGATTTCTTGATTTCGTTATCTTCTTTCGGACTTTTTGCTTATATAGGTTTCAATCTCTCCTCAATCATACTCCACTGAAGCATCTCAATGAATAATTATTGATACATACAAAATTTCTGCAAATACAGGTTACAAATAAAGTCTAAACCAATTTTTGAAATAATTTCAATTTTTTAAAATAGTTTGCTTGGTTTTTCTTGTAGACTCAAGATGGCTGAAAAGCAGGTGAGAGCATCGACGATAGTATCATGCTTTTCCTTATAACGACGACGTCAAATTTCCCAACAAATATTGAGCAAAATTTTAAATCATTGCACTAGTTTCACTTACGTCATACTAGCAAGATAATAATCTAAGATTATTAATCTTAGATTATTATCTTGCTTATATTATTATCTCAGCTTATATTTCCTGTTATGCATTTGAAATGCATAACAGGAAATATAAGCTGAGTACCATCAACTCTTTACGGATCAAACTGAAAAAAAAAAACTTTTTAGTTTACAGGGATTTTTTTATTACACTGGGTGGAGTGTAGGTTTTACTGCCTCACGTTACATAAAAACTCCGTAAGCGAGGTTCAAAACACAGAAACATATCAGTTATCTCAACATATTTGTTGTGATATTCAACAACCGGAACGTTTTAGCAGACGAATTAGTCAAGGCTATTAAATCCTTTGAGCACCTTAAAAGGAGGCACTCCATGCACGGGACTATTTCACGACCTCAAATCAATATTTGAAATTCCTTTGCTTTCTTTTCTGGGTCTCTTCCAAGGTATTGTCTAACCTGTTCAGGTTTATACTTCGTGAAACGATTAATACATCATTTTTCAACCTACAATGTGCTACATCTGGCTTCGGTTGTCGTGATGTACGGCCACACGTTAAAATCTATTTATATTTACGTACGCGTGTCATTGACGAAGTTAGTGAAATAGAAAACATATATATTAAAATGATATCATGGTGGAAATGATTGTGAATTGTTAGATCACTCCGTCAAGGTACATAGAGATTTGCATCTTCACTTCTGACTTTTGGACAAAAACCTTTGCAAACGACGTTTTTCGCTCTTTTGCAGAAAAATGATGAAGACAAGGACAAGGAGGAAGTAGCTACTAGGTAAAAAGTAAAAAAATCTAACGTATAAAATCACTGATAGTCATTATTACTAAGCTCGGCTACAAATACGGCGTGTGTTGCTTTCGTTTATAAACCTACAAAGACCCTTAAATATTACTCGAGCTCTGCCTTTTTTCAATAAAAAGATCTTCTATTTCTGCACTTAAAAAGAGAATATTTGTATTGGCGCTTCTTTTAAGGTAGCTAGAGCCAGTATTTTTACAGGCATATCTTTCACCTTTGGACCTCCTATGCGTAAATAACTTGGTCTTTATTGTAACTACACTATAACACATGGATCACACATAGACAACTTTATTACAACATTAGACATTATTTTTTTCGCGATCGGAATACCGCGGAACAATGACGTCACAATGGTTTTCGCTGTTAATCGAATTACAGTCCTTATTCGCACTTTGTCTGGAAATGCTCTTTGCTAGCGAAGTTTCACAAAAATGTCGAAGTGGAATTTCGAGATATCGTGGAATTTCTACATGAAGGCCATTTGATTTTATCGCTGTTTTCGTGAGAGTAGCCTCCTAGTTGTAAAAAGAGCTCAGCATTGACTTTTACCCAGATACTTTCCAGTCTTTCGAAATCAAGCAAGCCTACCTGTCTACAAAAATACTGGGTCGAGCCACCTTTAAAAAAAATTGGGCCACCTGCCTCTTTTAAAGTAACAATTTAAAACTCCAACCATAAGATGAGGGAATCAATCAATCTGGAAGAGAGAGTCAGGTTTCTTAAAAACCAAAGAGAGCTAAAATATTTTTTCAAAGCCTGCTAGAGACACACGTACGCAGATGACACATTGGGGAGAAATCGAGTAGTGTATCAATGCAAATGACTTTCGGCCCTCAACTGAAAAGAACTGCTTCTCTTAGTGTTACAAGATCGTTAGGAACCTTTTCAATAATTTTACCAGTTTTAATTTATGAAGTTAGAAATGGAAATGACATGTTCCACTGAAAAGTTTGATAGAAAATAACCTCAAGACTCAAAAGTATCCACGCCCAACAATGCTATAACATCGAAAAGGTTCTTAAATCCAGAAAGAAGCTTCCATCCTAAAGTAGACAATCATTCAATATTTCAAAATCCTACAAATACGTCGTAATCCTGCAAATTTCTCAATAACAGAGTAATTCTCCGTACATTGTATAAGCTTGGCGATTTCTGGAGGCTTTCTCGCCATCTTTATTATATAAGCTGTTCGAAACATTTCCCTGCAAACTTAAACCGTTATTTCAAACCTTTCCCAAATGTAACTGATGTCTTCTCAACTTAGTAAGTCAGTAGGCAACAAAGACAAGGAAACAAATAAACGAATGAATAAATCAGTAAATGACTTACTGCTAGGAATCAATCTGATATACAAAAGCAAAACGGTGAAAGCTTACTTCGCCTTTATAACTTGGTGTTGATAGTGAGGATGACGTCACTGAAACTGCTCAAGATCTTCAAGCCGCTCCAGATCCCGGCTACCGTCACGAGGTAAATGTTATTGTTGTCTTCCTTAAACATTGCATGTCATTCTGGTAAATCTTCAGTGACATCTACAGAAAAGGAATATTGATTAAACAACATAATCTTAATGGACTTTATATCAAGACAGTACACCCAGCTGCAAGAAAAAATTTGGGCGCAAAATAAGCTAAAACTAAAGGATGATTTTGTGTTCAATAGACTTGTACCACCCAATCCCTAATTTTCCCTTCAGTATAGGCGTACTTGCATTTTATTTTGAAATATTACTTTCATAGTAAAAGGAGCATTAGAATCACGTCCCTAAAAGCATTTAAGGCCATTAAAAGATGTGGACCACGTCGAAAAAGCACTTAACTGAGGAGGTAACAAGGTTACAAGTTGAGCGATAATTTGACCCCATAGAACCAATAAGAGTTTGCTAAGACTGGATTTCTCAAATTAACGACAGTTTATAGCATTTTCAGGCGAACTTTGAAAAAAACATTACACGTAAAGTGCCGAACACCGTGTAACAGCAGGGCTGTGCTCTAGCAGAGCCCGGTGGCCCCTGGTGCCTAACTTTTGCTCCTGGGCGACTAGAAAATCTCAGATTTAACATACAAATCATATGCTGGGCAGCCTAGATTTTACACGGTCAGAGCACTGGGCACCCTTCAATTTTCCTTAGAGCACAGCCTTGAACAGGCTGTCGAAATACTGAACTGTTTAGGCCAAGTTTTTTTCCTGAAGTAGCCATGCCATCCTGAGTGCTGTTGAGTCAATCAAGAGTTGTAGAACTGCGATACAAAACATTGTGGTTTTTTCCTTAGGAGCAGTACACTGACGGAGGGCGTTTGGTGCGTCAATGTACGGAACCCGGTGGTGGACATAACCCAATTTGGTAAGAAAGTCCGAAGTACAAAAAAACGAAGATTGTTCCCAAACCATAGTTATATCTTCACCTCAGTCATAATATAAGGAGCTACAAAGGCCCATAATTAAAATAATAGGACCGCTGCCTGTTATTTCGCCAACCACAAATCAATAATGAATTAAAGCGCCGCTCAAATTTAATGTCAAAAACAATTTAGTTTTTTTCAGTCATAATCATTCTGTAGTACTTCTCTCTTTTTGCTACGCAAATCATCAAAGGGGATATTTTGGTAACTCCGCTGACCATCATGTCCAGTGACTGCTTTGCACGTTGTGGAGAAGTTAATCGTTTTTAAAGAAAGAAAGACATACGGGTGGGGGATATTCGACCATACATAAAATGTTAGTGACAGAAATTATTTTACGTGTCCTCCAGTTGACAAAATTCAGAATATTTTCATTCAAACTGTTCTCTTCATTGAGAAAAAATGACTACTTTTGTAAATGTACCTTCCTCAACTGAATTTTGTATCTCATAAAATTGTGATTTAATTCAAGATATGCAGAAATCTCCATCTACTTGGTATAAAAGTTTTCAAAATACTAACTGCTTTTGAATATCCTTTCTTCTAGCGGTATATCATGTCCACAAGTTCCTACTGGGCCAAGGGTAAGAGCACCAAAGCTAGGCAATTAACTTTTTATCAAGCCTGTAACATAAAATTATATTAATCACAAACTGAAGATTTTCGCTGACTTGGTGTGACAATTCACTGACAATTCAATCTATAGCTGTTGACCTCAGGAAAGATCTTCCCCATCATTTGAAAGACCTCCTAATTTCTCCTTCCCTGACTTAAAAAAAAAATATCTACTGCATTGACAATTTGAAAGTTGACCATATTCGTTCTTCTCTCTATATAATGTATGGTGTGTGTGTTATTTATTTATTAATTATTGTTTTTTCTTTGCTACTATTATACCTGTCACCACTGTGTTAAAGATATAACTTTATAGCTAGGAGCTAGCACGAAAACATTTGCTAATTTAGCTCCTAGACATCTTTTTATCATAAAGTATCTATCTTATTTAACTTTTTTTTTTCTTTCCTTCAGCCATCGTAGAACTGAATGTTAAAATTCTGTTTAGTTGGATGTAAATAATAAAGGTTGTTGGTGTGGTTGTTGTTCTGGCCAAGCAAAGGCACGATAGTGTGTGGATATAGTGTACATAGTGGACTTCGAACAGGTTTTCGGCGACCATACCGATATTTTAAGCTAATTTTCAGTCGCGAATTTTTTTCCTTTTCCGATCGCCACAAAGTGTTCATCACAAACTGATTTTGAATTGCATTTTGTCAGAATGTAAGTGAAGTGACTTGGTAACATAAACAGCTCAAGCTAATTTAGTTTTCACTTTTATCTCTCATAGGAAAACCTGGACTCAGATCCTAGTGTGTTGACCATTTTTTACATTTTTCTCTTGTTTTTGTCTCTCAAAGATCATGTCTGTTCGATTTTGTACGTTTTGATTTATGTGTTGTTCAATGTTATATAGTAAAATTTTAAAAAGAAAACGTTCACTTCCTAGGCGTGCAGTGATGAAGAAGTAATGTAGCAAAAAGTGTAAAAAACGTGCAATGTTGTTGCGTTGCTTATTAAACATTTTTCGTTTTTGTCATTCTTGTTGCCGTGACTTCTTAAGTCTCGACATATGTTGCCCTTAACAGTGTACAAGGCAAGATACTTCAATACAACCACAAAAAATGTGTGTTGAAGGACATAACAACATATTCAAAGAAAACGTTAGCTTGCAGAACAAGCTTTTTTTATTCGCGGTCTCGCGCTTCGCGCTCGCATGAAAGACGCAAAAAAATAGTTTGTTCTCCAGGCTAAGAACACTTAAATATAAACAAAAAATGGGAATATCTATCTGACTCGGAGGTACAAAATTCTGAATTGGGTCAAAATCAAAATCAAATACTAATTGAGAAGCGGTTTAACACAATTTTGCGGAAACGAATATTAGCGAGCAATCCATGTTGTTAGTCCCCTTAATAAAAGTTAAAGATGGTTTCCTTGGAATACTTTTAGTAAAGTGAGCTTCAAATGACAAACTCTTTATGCCTCCTCAGCTAATACTCCAGTGAGGTCTCTTTTAAAGGGACAGGTTCACGGTTAAGCGCATGCTCATTAATTAAATTACTATTTTCCAATTTATTATTAATTCTATTGGTTAATAATCCAACTCACATGTATCTCAGCGATCTCAGAGTGTATTTCAAAGTAAAATTGTATTTCAGAGTAACCTGAAGTAGGATGGAGGAGTACTAAAATCGCAGAAAAAATTAGTGGACTATGCCAACACTACCAACGTTGAATTTATTGTTGACCCGAAGGTTTTATTCCGTAGTTGATTAATTTACTACTATTTGCAATTATTTAAGTTGATCAAGTGCAAGTGACTGCCAGAGGAGTGTGCAGATTGGTTCTTTGACAACATTATGACATGATCATATTGCGTGCATAGACGATACAGCATGTCGCGGCGAAAAGCAGCATTTTGATAAATAAGCATGTGCTGAACCATGAACCTGTCCCTTTAAGAAAAAATCGCTCGTGCTCAGACTTTACACAACTCAGGTTCCCCCCCGGGGGGTTACTCAACAAAATTTAACACGGGGGGGGGGGGGAGGGGCTCCGCCCCGAGGTTCAACCCCTCACCCTTTTATATACCATTTTTGAAAGAAAAGGTACCCCTTTCGTGTACCTTCCATTGGGGCGCAGCCTCCCCGTATAGGCCATTAATAATAATAGTAATAGTAATAATAATAATAATAATAATAATAATAATAATAATAATAATAATAATAATAATAATAACGAGGGAGTGCGACCCCCCTGGCAGGTTCCTAAATCCTTACTTAAGTGTAAGAGACGTTTTTGAAGTTTAATGCTAATGGTTATTGGGTCACCCTTAAACTCTTTGAGACAAAGGTCCATCTTACACTGTCATAAGAATGAGGCCTCCTTCAAAGAGCGTGGTTTAGAGGCCTAAAATTAAATGTATGGATATGCATTATAACAAAAATAAGCGACATTTAATTCGAACGATTAGCAAAAACCTTTAAACCATCCAAAACCTCTGGTTAATATTCTTGTTTAAAATTGATACTGTGATAAAAGTAGTAGAAGCAGAATCAATTGTCTAGTTTACTACACTAAAGCAACTAATGATTGCATTAAAAACACACCGTATACGACACTCAGTCATACTAATGCAAATAGCCAAATCGCCAGCATTCTCCCAGATGAAACATCGTACAAAGATTATATTTGAAGTTTCTACTTTAGACTGTCTGTTTCTCTCAGTTGTCAGTTTCAGAAAGTCGACCGACTGAATTTCTTTTACGCATGTATGCCAACAAAACACTTGTCGACTTAGGGCCGGGTCGCACTGGAACGAATGTAATACCTCTAACATTTTAACAAAAAACAATCTCGGCGAGATTGCCCAAATCTCGGTTAAATTTTTGCACGGGCTTGAAAGGGAAATAAAGCCGGGAGTCATCTCTAGTTATTTCTCTTTTGTGTATGATTGCCGGTAATGGTTCAGTGGTCGCCTTCCTTTGCTGCAGATCGTCGCTTTCAGAACTGCATGGGCAGCGCAAATGTCAATCAAAAGGGTCAGTGACCAATGAGACTTCGTTTTAAAATCTATATCTCGTCAAAAGGAAAGTAAATTCACCACAAACTGAAAGGGTTTAACGAAGACGGGAATAATCACACAGACGTGTATAAAAGGAATAATACAACAAAAATACACAAAGGTAAGAAACAAAAGATAACTACTCATTAACGCAAATAAGTTAATGTTTTCATATATTCGACCACTAAGGTAGAACTGAACGCGACACAAGGCCATGTATCAGTGACCAACGATGTAACAGTATAAAGGCTTGTGCTTATTCCAAATCAGTCTTAACTTAGCTTTCCGTCGACGGCTTGGAAGACACAAGCAAAAGTCACGGCCCAGAAACCTTGAAATATAGGATGTAAAGAGTTCGAAGCAATGCTCAAGTATGGGTAGGAGTCCAATCAACCAAGCAAACTTTGTACTTTTGTATTCAAACTCAACAATCGATGATAAGATTATCAGAATTGCAAACAATCGATCGTATCGCCACTTTTGTGAGGCACTTTTCCTACTATTTAAACTAGCTTTCACCATAGAGTAACTGTAAAGAAGATGAAGAAGTTATCCACTCTCGAAATCTCGTTAACATATGTCGTTAATACCGGGCCGTCTGACAAAGCGATCGCTGAAAAGACCCGACTACGCTAAGAAGTACTTTAAAAAGTACAAAACTAACATCCATTCAACTCACTTGAAACCGTTAAAAGAACTACGTTCCAGTTAATACCTATAGGTCTTGCTTGCGCTCCTATATGTTGCGTGTTTAAATAAAGTATTGCTGTTGTCGTTTTAATTGTTTCAGAAGAAAATGGCACTGTCAAGGATTTAATGTTTATTTCCAAGCTCATCCGTTGCTTATGATTAGCTTTAATTTGTTTAATCCACGCTCTGTACCACACTGTAAGAGTCTTAAAATTATTTCCGTTTTCAGGGTTGTTGAAATCATTGTTAACTAGTGATGACTGAAGCAGTCAAATCTGGCACCAGACTGTTGACTATTCATTTTTCATTTTTGTCAATTTATCGCAAACTATCAGGAATTAGGAAAAAAAAACCTGACAACCAGTGTATCTCAATTTCATTCTATTCTTTAAAAAGTCTGAACTTTTTATTTACCTTTTTATGTTTTCATTATCAGGCTAGCTAGTTTTTGTACGCTTTTTACAGCTAAAATTGTGCGTGGAAATGATATCTTACTGTAGTCCATAAGAATACCTGTACATTGTGAAATCCACAGGTTGCAAAATATCATTAACGGCAAGTCAAATCCTTCAGTTCAACGCCGTGTTATAATGGGTGATAAAATACTCCTTAATTGTTCTCGACAATAGACTTTCCAAATAAAAAGTGCGCCCCCGATTTGCATTTGAAAGACTGCCTTATCTCTTGATTGAAGGCGTGTTTTGCGCGCGTGTCGGTCGTGCGACACAAACCGCAAACAAAAGTGACTTTCTCTGTCTCAGGAGGCCGACGGAAACACAGTTATGGCATCGAGCTGGCGACTTCGATTGTTGTAGTTAATGTTTATAGCACTGCAACGTAATGTTAGCTTCTTTTGGAGCCATTTCGTGAAACAAAAAATCGGTTTTCATTCTGAATGAAGGAAAAAAGTGCTGTTTGTTGACTTAATGCAAATGTACTGACCTCGATTGTTTTTTTCCTTACTGTCTACGTAAGAGCGAAAACGAAAGGAGCCTATCAGTTCCTGAAAGCGCCTAGTTTCTTAAGAAAGAAGGCTTAGGAAGCGCACCCAAAAAACGAGTTTTCATTGGTTACAGTTACTCTGCGCTTCCACTTATATTCCAAATATTTCGCTTGGCAGGAAATTTCGTCTGTGTTATGCGCGTACTTTCCGCGTGCCTTGAACTTAATTAATTTATATCCATGGCCCAATTAGCAGGGCACGCGCCGGTATGCCATCGACACGCGAGCTGTACTTAACACCCACTAAAAATTACCATTATAAATGGAGGCACGGTCAATATTGTTTCATTATTAACAAAGGGAAGAGCGTTTCGAAATCACTACAGCGGGTCCTCCGCTTGTGAAAAAACTCTCACAAAACTTTGAGTAAATCATCCAAATCCTTTATTTCAGTGTGGGTGACTGAAAAACCTGTAATCTACAAGTCTTGTTTGTCAAATTCTAGCATCCAAGTTCACAGCTCACTGCACAAGTGAAAACCAAAGCAATCGTCATTGTAACGACCGCCGCCAACAGACTTACTGGCGTCAAATTCAAATCCCTTTCGCGCGTATTACACGGCTGAGTTCCGCAGGATTTTGACGACTTTCACGAAATTTCAGTTTGTTTTACCTGGAGCTGTTTGAAAGAAACGATTGCAATCGCGACTCGTTGTCGCCGCTTCCCGGCTTGCTCCCTCTTTCGCGAAGCCGAAAAATTTTCAGTTTGTTTTACCTGGAACTGTTTGAAAGAAACGATTATAATCGCGACTCGTTGTCGCCGCTTCCCGGTTTGCTCACTCCGTCGCGAAGCCGAAAAATTTCAAGAAAAACCTGCGGGACCAGGGTAACGCGTAATTAGCATAGTAAAGAAAGTGAAGGAAACAGCCATGACACAGCCCCTTTAACATTGCTTACACCAAAGAAAAATACTCAGTGCTTTTGGGTTCTCAATGTACAACTGAAGTAAACACAGGGGCACCCAACGTCAATTTTCGGAAAATATCTGTTCGGAAGACGATTTGAGATCTAGAATTTTCGGAACATTTTTTGTAAAATTTCTTGCTTGCCTACCTCTCCTGGGATTTTCGAACATCTAAACATTGGTGTAATTGCCCATTTTTAACGGATTTTTACCCTAAAAAGCTCACCTAGAATTTTCGGGAGCCTTTTCTCTGGCTGAAATTTTCGAAAAGGTAAGTTTTGATCCCTATGATTTTCGGATCTCGAGACTTTCAGCTAGGAAATCCGATGATGAAAAATTTTCAGGGGATAAAAATATGCCTATATCTACCGTTTAAATACTAAAATACGTTTAACAAAGCTATGTTTAAGTGGTTTTGAACTATATTCTCGTTGGGTGACCCTGTAAATAACTAAGAGATTATCGATTTAAAAGTGACATTTAAATATTGTAGTACACAACGTCAGCGTGCGTATTTTGCGTCGGGGCCAAAAAGGGAAACCGTTTCACTTTTGACCTGAGCCAGTGAAAATGTGTTCAAAAGATCGCTTTTGGAGATAGTTTAAATACATTCGACTTGCGATTTGGAGAAATGCAAGAAAATATAGTTGGAATTACAACTGCACCATAACCATTTGCGCAGCAATTTACCGGTACATCTCTTTCACGAGAAGTAATTTCCATTCAGACGAGACAATAATGAATATTGAATAATCATGAATATTGCTTTCCATCGAGACTGGGTATAATAACAGCCGCAGGTAAAAGATAACTTTGGCGCTTTTTGTAAAACTGTCTTTCCACTAATTAGGCTGTCTTCACTTACGCTAGATCGGTAACCAAGGATTATTGACTCTTTGGTGAGAAAATCTAATGCCATGCAGGTTATAGTCTGTAACACAGCCGTTTTTAGCGTCGTCACGCAAAGCTCCTCCCCACAAACGGAGAGGAGCGTTGCGTGACGACTCTAAAAGCGGCTGTATAGCAGACTATGAAGGCTATGGCGTACGATCCCCGCCACAATTCATGGTTTGAATTTTAAATTAATCATTTAAATTTCTAACCTCGGTACTTGAATTTTACAGCTAAATTCAAAATTTTACACTCTTCCTTTAGATTTTGCTCATTGGAAAACGCTTTTTCTCCCGTCTTTTACCTTTTAAACAGGGGCACCCAACGAGGATATAGTTCAAAACCACTTAACATAGCATTGTTGAACGTATTTCAGTATTCAAACGGTGGATATAGGCATATTTTTATCCCCTAAAAACTTTTCATCTGTTCGGATTTCCTAGCTGAAAGTCTAGTGATCCGAAAATTATAGGGATAAAAACTTACCTTCTCGAAAATTTCAGCCAGGAAAAGGCTCCCGAAAATTCTAGGTGGCCTTTTTTAGGGTCAAAATCCGTTAAAAACGGGTAATTATACCATTTTGTAGATGTTCGAAAATCCTAGGAGAGGCAGGCAAGCAAGAAATTTTACAACAAATGCTCCGAAAATTCTAGATCTCAAATCGTCTTCCGAACAGATATTTTCCCGAAAATTGCCGTTGGGTACCCTTGTTTAAACTCGACTCTTCTATTTGACCACACTCGTTGTGTATTTTCAACCCGCTTCATCAAATTACATAGTAGAACCATACAATTTTCAACTCGACGCTGTGAATAAAACTATAAGCGGACAAATTTTCCTACATTGCTACTTTTTATAAGCTTGAATGCCTGAACTCGGCGCATTTTTCCACTTACCGACTCTATTTCAAACTCAACCGTGTATATTTTCAACACGAGTTCTGAATTTTCGCTTGCGCTTCAGTGATCATTTATCAAGACCAGGGAGCACCCGCTAGGTCAAGACAATAGAGGGCTTTGTCCGGGTGAGTGGCTCTTTAGTTCATCGTGCTTTGCGCGCAAGTGTTTTCCCGCGCCTTCTCACACGTGTGGTGTTCATTTCAAGTGATCTGTGATGAAATTTTTGATTGTTTGATTGTTTGATTTGAAGAAATTTGTGGTTGCCTGATCACAAAGTGGTGTTAAACTCATTCAAAAGGTATTATTCTAGAAATAAAGAAGAAGTGGTTTGCTCCAGAAACTTTTGTACAAATAAAAGACAGTAAAGAAAAGCGCGCTACTGCTCCTACGTAAATGCTTGTTTGTAAACCTGGCAGCGCCAAGATTTTACCAGCTAAACTCTACGTAATACAATACCGCACACAAATGGGGTGGCTTTTTCAGGTTTTACATGTACTTAAAAAAGGTATTGCTGAATAACATTAGACGGCTCTACCTTTCTATGGGCAAAAACTTCATGTAACTTTTAAGGAAGCTAAACGACACAACCTTAATGCTGTGAAGTGTTCAGTATTTTAATGGTAAAATGTTAGTACGTTCTTTTTTTGGAGATACCCTTTCAAAAACTGAATATCCTGGAGACAAGAATTTTTCGATTGCTACTGACCTGACTTTTCCTTTTCATTTAGCAATGAAGAAATGGATACAAGCAGCGATTCCGGCAGTTCACCCACAAATCAGCCTGTGGTGCCCTTCTCGCTTGGGCAGGTGAAAATACTGTTTCCTAAACCTCACGCAAAACATTTACTAACATCTAATATTCAAAATAATGATCTTAAAAATATATTCCACTGACACAAGAAGTAAATGTTAGCAAATTTTCACTCCTTTTTCAAAAACACAAGCGAATTTAAATTCTATGCTCTAATAAAAATACGCCAGGAAATGACGTAAGACCGACAGACTGACTGACCCACTCACTAAAACTGACCGATTCTCAAATCAAGTGATTTACCGAGCACTTGACCACGCGGCCGAGCAGCCCGAGTGACCAACGTCAACTTAACCACTGAAAAGAATGTTAAAATCCTTTTTGTTACGTCCCACGGCAACTCTCCTCTCCTTCTTTCAAATTTCAGTCGCTCAGAAAAGTTCACTTTCCCTTTTGAACCTCATTTACACACCTGATTCCCCCATATGTCTCAGTTTTATCAGAATGCTGATTCTCTCTAACTCACTAGGGGTCCAACGCCGCGAACCAAGCTATACGCCAGCAAAATGATCACCAGGCAAATCAAGCCAGGTAAGACACTAAAAACAGTCATGTCTATAAAGAACTTTACTATACAAATTATCATCTCCACCATATAGTACCCACCCTAGCTAACTTACTAGTAGTAATCACAAGTTATCACAGAATAGGGAGGCGTATTCGACAAAAAAATCGAGAAGGTAGGTGGTGAAATAACCAACTTTCCGGAGCAAATGAACAGTTTCCTAGCCGAAAATGACACATTGACAAAGATATCATAAAAAGCATAATTAGTTGTAATGTTGCCACTGCAAGAGGCCAGATCATTCCGACCAGTTTACAGTGACAAACGTACGTTACACTATGCACAACAACGTCTAATTAAAAGTCATAGTTTCACTTGCACTTAAGGGCACAGCGCTGCTGACACTAGCCTTCAATTCGGCGTATTTTTAGGGCGAGCAAAGGCTGCCTGCTACTGATGAGTTTTTGCACTACTCATCTTTCATTTTATCGATGACGAGAATGGAAGTTAACCGACTGTTTTACATATCTTTCAGGTATGGTCTACCAAATATGATAGCGGCGTCGAGTCATGCTCAACCACAGGTGTATATGGAATCTTCTATTTCATTCAGTAAACAAGTAAGAAAAGCAACGTCGCTAAAACCATAAAGCGAAACTTTCGCTGTGAGGTGGTAATTTTTTGGGCCAGAGAAGATTATGCATATTCTCGAAATGCTGCGCAGTCTCTGCACATTAGAACGGACTTTTCAGTTCAATTAGTTCTTATTTTCGTAATTTACTTTAGTTAAGGGTTTAACCGGTTCTTTTGTTTCTTTAGGCTAATGATGACATGCCGGATCCTGTGGCATTTTTCCTTTTCTTAGTCTTTATTATCTTAATAAAAAATGATAACTGAATGATATTCAGAGTTCAGCCGGGATTAACATACCTGCATTCTAACGCAGTTTTAATTTACCAAACTCTTATGCCTAAACACTGTTAATTATTCATTCAAAATATCTCGCAGTTTCTAATTGGCTCCAATCCTCCGACTAATTCTTCTTAACCAACCGGCGCTTACCATATTTAGAAGACGTGGCAATATACCGTCAATTCGATGGTATATTCGATTGGACACGAGGCTGAACGTTAGTATATTTGATTGAAAACGAGGCTGCTTGGGCAAGAGTGAACTAAAAAAATGGAGTTCACGGCTATTCGAGGACGAAATAGCTGACTTTTTGATTCGAAGAAATACAAAAATACGCAAAGCATATTACATGATGGACGTTATTTATTTCTTGAGAAGAAAAACCTTTTTTTATATCCGCTAATACTGTGCCTAGAAATAAACAAAAGTTTTGAAGAAAGCCTACGAGGAGGTAAGCATGTTTAGAACTTAGAAATATTTTTAATGAATAATAATACAATTATTGAATTCAGCTGTCGTACGATTTGAAGAATTATGCAGGCCTCGGTGGATGTTACCCACCAAGGCAGAGGCCTCCTAATTCTTCACATCCTTCTCAGCCTCACTCTATGATTCTTAATTATTAGTCCAGTGTCAGAAAGGCATAAAGAAAGACATTCATCAATATAGATAATCGACCCGTTGTGTTAACTGAATATGATCAAATGTTTTGCTAGGGAACCAAATAACAGTTTTGACAGGTTTTGTAAACAATCTCGTTATGACAGATCTCGAATATATTCATAAAATGACCGTGGCCGATTAAGCACAGAATCTTCATGGGCCGCTACACATCAGCTATTTCGTTTGGAATACAGCGCGTATTTTTTGATTGCCTTCTGTGTCTGTAAATAGAGTTATCTGTTTTAAAACAGTCAAAAACTGGACAATGATCAGTAAAAATCGAAGATAATTAAATGAAAAAGTTGCATATGAATATACCAAGAAAACAACGATGAAATTGAGCACACAATTTTCAACGCCAACGCACTTTCACTCAAAAAAATTCTTCTTAAACGGGATGTGTCTTAGCACATACTACCTTCAAACAATACAAAAATGATGCCTCAGTGAATGCATGACTTCCTATTGACTAAATAACCACTAGCTAACTTTTATCATGTACGCAAATTGTAAACTGTTGGGCGATGTGATTATTTCCACGAAGAGAAATGCTTTGCATACAACAACGTTCGACGAATGTTTTATGGAATGTATGGACAGTATGAAAGCTGTCCATTATAAGGAGGACCAGGCATATATCTAGATGATAACTGAATCGAGGAAGCTTAGAAACTGCTGGTAGATAATCTCTCCTCAAGACACCGAAGAACTGGAGGTAAGCTGGATTAAAGAAGAGTTTAGAAAGACTGCCTGTAAACTATGTTTGGAATAACAAATGTAACTCCCATGAAATTTTCAGTTAGTGGTAGAAAGGGGCAAATACCTCCAAGCGACCACTGAATCGAAAGCAGTAAACGCCACAGACTTGCTTAAAAAGAAAACATTTCAATACTTCTAAATCTTGGACTAAAAGTTTTAGACAGTTAGTGTTTAAAATTCCAATTTTTTTCGCTGGAAATTACGAAAAACGATGGTATCTTTTGCTTCACTTTCCTGGTTATTTAGAATGTTTGAAATGTTTTCTCAATATTCCCTTTCATCGAACAAAATTCATTATAATATATTGCACCAGAAGACAAGGATAGATGAGATATCCGGGGAATTTTTCATGGAATGTCAATATGTATTTCGAAGAAACTTCGACGACCGGCACTCTGTGATCTAATTAAAAGGAGAAATCTCAATAAACCAGGTGAAAAACGGAATGTATATTGAAACTGACGACTCAGTTTAGGATACAAATAGTCACTTGTTTTTCAGAGTGAATACATCAAACGTAACACACGAAAGCGCACGCAGGAGCTGATTTTTCGTTCGTTTGCTCGATTGCTTTTTTCGTCCCTTCTACTGGGTAGACAGACAAGTGGGTAGTCGTCGAAAGTTAAGTTATATTTGGCCGGAACAATGCTCTAAAATTCGGCCACAACTAGCCATCCCTTGCTATCCGCGTTATTTGAAGGCAAACCACTGAAATTTAGCCATGATCTGCTTTGCACTGATGGCTGAAGTGTTCGTCTTGAGAGCGGTCTGCTTTGGGAAAGGTTACGGCGCCTTAAAGGGGCAAAAACAAACAAACGAACGAACAAAGTATGACGGGAGTTTACTGCTACGTAGAGGACGATGAATTTGGAGTTGAAGTCAAAAATAATAACTCAGCCTTACCAGTTATTGAGTAACCATTTCCTATCTTGCTATTTCCTACTCCCAGCTCAAATTCGTGGAGATACAGGACACACGAATTGGCTCAGCAAAATGTATTTTTATCCGTGGAGGCTCGACGTTTTGCGTTTTGTTCACAAAATCAAGTGATGTACAGCGAAACCCATAACGGACGTCTTCCTTAACAGAAGTTGCACTGTCTAAGAACGTTGGCTAATACGAAGAACTGAAACAAATCAGTACTAAATTATACTGAAAAAGACAGCCATAACATACGAAGCCCTTCTGAACAGGTTTACGTGCCACACAATTGGAAAGCGTTGTCATACACCGAAGATGCGAAGATGAAGGAGAGTGTAATGGACAGCGTGCATTTAAGCAAGGGTTTACTGACATGGTGTCTAACTCATCTTTTTTGTTATTTTAGATAACGACTGGGTATTGGGAGAATGGAGGATGCTTTACCTTACATTCGGAACAAAATCCAACATTTTAAAGTGTGCGAGCCTACGGTCCTCGCCGGTTCGATTTTTAGAGCATGCGCAAGCATAATCCTACTCGTAGTGCACATGTATGCCCGACGAAAAGCAGATTCGGGTCGGCGTAGCATACAGGAGAAAACTACATATCAACCCAGTTAAGGAAGGATCTGAGCCAAGGTATGTGAAGATTCTCCACAATAAATCATGAAATAATTCTCAGGTTCCTTTATCGCCTGCGTATACCTTTAATATATTAGTCTTTCGACAAGAAAACAACAAGGATTGACAGTCCCACTGTAACCACATTACGTATAAAAGGGAGCGACCGCGACGACGACGTCGACAAGAACGCCAAAAAACAGTTAGATTTTTAAGCTAAACAACAGTTCTTTTTGGTACATTTCTTCGACGTCCAGTGCACGACTGCGAGGTGAAACGTCCTATAAATCCGCAACGTTTCATGGAGGACGCGAATATTCCTTTCTCTTTCTCTTCTTGAACTGGGTTTCAGAAGTGGCTTAAGTTTAACTACAGGAAAATTCGTCTGCACTTGACATTTTGAACGTGAACAAGTAAACGCGATTTAAGTTTGAAGGAACGTAAATTCCTTTTATTGAGGCATGGTTATCGCTGCCGTCGAGTCAACACCAAGCATTTTTAGTTTCACTACAAACCAATTTCCTCTTTTGGAAAGCATGACTGTTCAATTAATACCACAAAAAGTGAAGTTGCAACACTTCACTTCCATAATTAAGATGCACGTACCACCAACGTTTAAACTCCGCATGACTCAATTTATGGAACAGCTGTGCTGGGATAAACAGTTGTTTTAACCTGTGCCACTCGCACACGACCAAACAATCGCACAGTATGCATTGAGCTTATACAAAGGTCTAAATTTCATAGCCATATGGGCAAAACACGGGAACTTTATGTCGGTGCCAATAAGTCAGAGGAAAACTGTTTAAACAGAATCATTATTTTTAAACTGCCTTTTTACTTATTGTCAAGACGTTTTGAAATCACTATGACAAACAACTCCAGAGCTTTAAAAGACAATCACAGCATGGCTTGTAATGTCTTTTTAGTTAATTTGAAATGCCTATAGTGTACTCCTCTTAATTGGGACCTGTTTTGTGGAACGGCCGAACTCTTGCGGTGAAGTGAACTCTTCCGGTGCTTAGACAAAAGTACGTCTTCTGTGCAGTAAAACCACAACGATACGCTGGTTGCACATCGATTTGCACCACTTGCCTCACACCCACAACTTATATTGTCAAATTTGGCCCACTACATCTTATCTACACAACTATTTTACTCCAATGGCAATTTGGCGTGTATAAACTTGGCAATTTGTACTCACCGAGTTCGAGGCGCGGCGAAATCTTGTTTTTACCTGGTGAGCGAACTGGGGAGACTGCAATATGCTCGTGATTTTTACTACGCTTTGAACTACTACAGCTGATTTCTTGATTTCGTTGTCTTCTTTCGCACTTTTTGCTTATATAGGTATCAATCTCTGATCAATCATACTCCATTTAAGAACCTCAGTGAATAATTATTGATACATACAAAATTTTCACAAATACAGGTTGCAAACAAAGTCCAAACCAATTCTTGAAATAATTTCAATTTTTTAAAATACTTTGCTTTGTTTTTCTTGTAGACTCAAGATGGCTGAAAAGAAGGTAAGAGCATCGAAGATTGTATTAAATGCACTACAGGAAATATAAGCTGAGTAGCATCACCTCTTTTAATACGGATAAAAAAAACCTTTTTAGTTTACAGGGATTTTTTTTATTACACTGGGTGGAGTGTAGGTTTTACTGCCTCACGTTACATAAAAACTCCGTAAGCGAGGTTCGAAACACAGAAACATATCAGTTATCTCAACATATTGTGATATTCAACAACTGGAACATTTTAGCAGACGAATTAGACAAGGCTATTAAATCCTTTGAAGAGCTTAACGGGAGGCACTCCATCGAGGCTATTTCACGGCGTCAAATCAATGATTTTAAATTCCTGTTTGCAATGTTTGCTTCCTTTCCGGGTCTCTTGCAAGGTATTGTTTAACCTGTTCAGGTTTATACTTCGTGAAACGATTAATACATTATTTTTCAACCTACAACGTGCTATATCTGGCTACGGTTGTTGTGATGTACGGCCACGCTTAAACATCTATTTATCTTTACGTACATGTGTTATTGACGAAGTTAGTGAAATAAAAAAAATATATATTAAAACGATATCATGGTGGAAATGATTGTGAATCGCTAGATCACTCTGTCAAGGTACATAGAGATTTGCATCTTCATTTCTGACTTTTGGACAAAAACCTTTGCAAACGACGTTTTTCGCTATTTTGCAGAACAATGATGAAGATAAGGACAAGGAGGAAGTAGCTACCAGGTAAAAAGTAAAAAAATCTAACGTATAAAATCACTGATAGTCATCAAACAGATAACGTAATTACTAAGCTCGGCTACAAGTAAGGCGTGTGTTGCTTTTGTTCATAAACCTACAAAGGCCTTTAAATATTACTCGAGCTCTGCCTTTTTTCAATAAAAAGATCCTCTATTCCTGCACTTAAAAAGAGAATATTGCTATTGGCGCTTCTTTTAAGGTAGCTCGATCCAGTATTTTTATAGGCATACCTTTCACCTTTGGAATAACTTGGTCTTTATTGTAAACACATGGATCACACATAGACTGAACTCAATTATGACATTAGACATTATTTTTTTCGCGATCGGAATACCACGTAACAATGACGTCACAATGGTTTCCGCTCTTTATCGAATTACAGTCCTTATTCGCACTTTTTCTGGAAATGCTCTTTGCTAGCAAAGTTTCACAAAAATCTGAAGTGGAATTTCGTGATATCGTGGAATTTCTAGATGAAGGCTATTTGGAATTTCTACATGAAGGCTATTTGATTTTATCGCTGTTTTCGTGAAAGTAGCCTCCTAGTTGTAAAAAGAGCTCAGCATCGAGTTTTACCCTGATACTTTCCTGTCTTTCGAAATCAAGCAAGCCTACCTGTCTACAAAAATACTGGGTCGAGCCCCCTTTAAAAAAAATTGGGCCACCTGCCTCTTTTAAAGCAACAATTTAAAACTCCAACTATAAGATGAGGGAATCAATCAATCTGGAAGAGAGAGTCAGGTTTCTTAAAAACCAAAGAGAGCTAAAATATTTTTCAAAGCGTGCTAGAGACACACCTACGCAGATGACACATTGGGGAGAAATCGAGTAGTGTATCAATGCAAATGACTTTCGGCCCTCAACTGAAAAGAACTGCTTCTCTTAGTGTTACAAGATCGTTAGGAACCTTTTCAATAATTTTACCAGTTTTAATTTATAAAGTTAGAAAGGACATGTTCCATTTAAAACTTTTGATAGAAAATAGCCTCAAGACTCAAAAGTATCCCCCGCCCAAAAATGCTATAACATCGAAAAGGTTCAACGCTGTTGATAAATCCAGAAAGAAGTCACCTACCATCCTAAAATAGACAATCATTCAATGTTTCAGAATCCTACAAATACCTCGTAATCCTGCAAATTTCTCCATACGAAAGCAATTCCCCCTACATTGTATAAGCTTGGCGATTTCTGGAGGCTTTCTCGCCATCTTTATTATATAAGCTGTTCGAAACATTTCCCTGCAAACTTAAACCGTTATTTCAAACCTTTCCCAAATGTAACTGATGTCTACTCAACTTAGTAAGTCAGTAGGCAAGAAAGACAAGGAAACAAATAAAAGAATGAATAAATCAGTAAATGACTTACTGCTAGGAATCAATCTGATACACAAAAGCAAAACGGTGAAAGCTTACTTCGCCTTTATAACTTGGTGTTGATTAGTGAGGATGACGTCACTGAAACTGCTCAAGATCTTCAAGCCGCTCCAGATCCCGGCTACCGTCACGAGGTAAATGTTATTGTTGTCTTCCTTGAACATTGCATGTCATTCTGGTAAATCTTCAGTGACATCTAAAGAAAAGGAATATTGATTAAACAACATAATCTTAATGGACTTTATATCAAGACAGTACACCCAGCTGCAAGAAAAAATTTGGGCGCAAAATAAGCTAAAACTAAAGGATGATTTTGTGTTCAATAGACTTGTACCACCCAATCCCTAATTTGCCCTTCAGTATAGGCGTACTTGCATTTTATTTTGAAATATTACTTTCATAGTAAAAGGAGCATTAGAATCACGTCCCTAAAAGCATTTAAGGCCATTAAAAGATGTGGACCACGTCGAAAAAGCACTTAACTAAGGAGGTAACAAGGTTACAAGTTGAGCGATAATTTGACCCCATAGAACCAATAAGAGTTTGCTAAGACTGGATTTCTCAAATTAACGACAGTTTATAGCATTTTCAGGCGAACTTTGAAAAAAACATTACACGTAAAGTGCCAAACACCGTGTAACAGCAGGGCTGTGCTCTAGCAGAGCCCGGTGGCCCCTGGTGCCTAACTTTTGCTCCTGGGCGACTAGAAAATCTCAGATTTAACATACAAATCATATGCTGGGCAGCCCAGATTTTACACGGTCAGAGCACTGGGCACCCTTCAATTTTCCTTAGAGCACAGCCTTGAACAGGCTGTCGAAATACTGAACAGTTTAGGCCAAGTTTTTTTCCTGAAGTAGCCATGCCATCCTGAGTGCTGTTGAGTCAATCAAGAGTTGTAGAACTGCGATACAAAACATTGTGGTTTTTTCCTTAGGAGCAGTACACTGACGGAGGGCGTTTGGTGCGTCAATGTACGGAACCCGGTGGTGGACATAGCCCAATTTGGTAAGAAAGTCCGAAGTACAAAAAAACGAAGATTGTTCCCAAACCATAGTTATATCTTCACCTCAGTCATAATATAAGGAGCTACAAAGGCTCATAATTAAAATAATAGGACCGCTGCCTGTTATTTCGCCAACCACAAATCAATAATGAATTAAAGCGCCGCTCAAATTTAATGTCAAAAACAATTTAGTTTTTTTCAGTCATAATCATTCTGTAGTACTTCTCTCTTTTTGCTACGCAAATCATCAAAGGGGATATTTTGGTAACTCCGCTGACCATCATGTCCAGTGACTGCTTTGCACGTTGTGGAGAAGTTAATCGTTTTTAAAGAAAGAAAGACATACGGGTGGGGGATATTCGACCATACATAAAATGTTAGTGACATAAATTATTTTACGTGTCCTCCAGTTGACAAAATTCAGAATATTTTCATTCAAACTGTTCTCTTCATTGAGAAAAAATGACTACTTTTGTAAATGTACCTTCCTCAACTGAATTTTGTATCTCATAAAATTGTGATTTAATTCAAGATATGCAGAAATCTCCATCTACTTGGTACAAAAGTTTTCAAAATACTAACTGCTTTTGAATATCCTTTCTTCTAGCGGTATATCATGTCCACAAGTTCCTACTGGGCCAAGGGTAAGAGCACCAAAGCTAGGCAATTAACTTTTTTATCAAGCCTGTAACATAAAATTATATTAATCACAAACTGAAGATTTTCGCTGACTTGGTGTGACAATTCACTGACAATTCAACCTATAGCTGTTGACCTCAGGAAAGATCTTCCCCATCATTTGAAAGACCTCCCAATTTCTCCTTCCCATACTTACTAAAAAAATATCTACTGAACTGACAATTTGAAAGTTGACCATATTCGTTCTTCTCTCTATATAATGTATAGTGTGTGTGTGTTATTTATTTATTAATTATTGTTTTTTCTTTGCTACTATTATACCTGTCACCACTGTGTTAAAGATATAACTTTATAGCTAGGAGCTAGGAGCTAAATTAGCAAATGTTTTCGTGCTAGACATCCTTTTATCATAATGTATCTATCTTATGTAACATTTTTTTTTTCTTTCCATTAGCCATCGTAGAACTGAATGTTAAAATTCTGTTTAGTTGGATGTAAATAATAAAGGTTGTTGGTGTGGTTGTTGTTCTGGCCAAGCAAAGGCACGATAGTGTGTGGATATAGTGTACATATAGTGGACTTCGAACAGGTTTTCGGCGACCATACCGATATTTTAAGCTAATTTTCAGTCGCGAATTTTTTTCCTTTTCCGATCGCCACAGTGTTCATCACAAACTGATTTTGAATTGAATTTTGTCAAAATGTAAGTGAAGTGACTTGGTAACATGAACAGCTCAAGCTAATTTAGTTTTCACTTTTATCTCTCATAGGAAAACCTGGACTCAGATCCTAGTGTGTTGACCATTTTTTACATTTTTCTCTTGTTTTTGTCTCTTAAAGATCATGTCTGTTCGATTTTGTACGTTTTGATTTATGTGTTGTTCAATGTTATATAGTAAAATTTTAAAAAGAAAACGTTCACTTCCTAGGCGTGCAGTGATGAAGAAGTAATGTAGCAAAAAGTGTAAAGAACGTGCAATGTTGTTGCGTTGCTTATTAAACCTTTTTCGTCGTTGTCATCGATCCTTGTTGCCTTGACTTCCTAAGTCTCGACATATGTTGCCCTTAACAGTGTACAAGGCAAGATACTTCAATACAACCACAAAAAATGTGTCTTACAGGACATAACAACATATTCAAAGAAAATGTTAGCTTCCAGAATAAGCTTTTTTTATTCGCGGTCTTGCGCTTCGCGCTCGCATGAAAGACGCAAAAAAATAGCTTGTTCTACAGGCTAAGAACACTTAAACATAAACAAAAAATGGAAATATCTATCTGACTCGGAGGTACAAAATTCTGAATTGGGTCAAAATCAAAATCAAATACTAACTGAGAAGCGGTATGACACAATTTTGCGGAAACAAAAATTAGCGAGCGATCCATGTTGTTAGTCCCCTTAATAAAAGCTAAAGATGGTTTCCTTGGAATACTTTCAGTAAAGTGAGCTTCAAATGACAAACTCTTTATGCTTCCTCAGCTAATACTCCAGTGACGTCTCTCTTAAAGGGACAGGTTCACGGTTCAGCGCATGCTCATTAATTACATTACTTTTTTCCAATTTATTATTAATTCTATCAGATAATAATCCTACTCACATGTATCTCAGCGATCTCAGAGTGTATTTCAACGTAAACGTGTATTTCAGAGTAACCTGAAGTAGGATGAAGGAGTACTAAAATCGCAGAAAAAATTAGTTGACTATACCAACACTACCAACGTTGAATTTATTGTTGACCCGAAGGTTTCATTCCATGGTTGATTAATTTACAGCTATTTGCAAATATTTAAGTTGATCAAGTGCAAGTGACTGCCAGAGGAGTGTGCAGATTGGTTCTTTGACAACGTTATGACATGATCATATTGCGTGCATAGACGATACAGCATGTCGCGGCGAAAAAACAGCATTTTGATAACTAAGCAAGTGCTGAACCGTGAACCTGTCCCTTTAAGAAAAAATCGCTCTTGCTCAGACTTTAAACAACTCAGGTTCCCCCCCGGGGGGGGGGGGGGGTTACTCAACAAAATTTAACACGGGGGGGCTCCGCCCCGAGGTTCAACCCCTTACCCTTTTATATACCATTTTTGAAAGAAAAGGTACCCCTTTCGTGTACCTTCCATTGGGGCGCAGCCTCCCCGTATAGGCCATTAATAATAATAATAATAATAATAATAATAATAATAATAATAATAATAACGATAATAATGATAATAATAATAATAATAGTAATAATAATAATAATAATAATAATAATAACAATAATAGTAATAATGACGGAGTGCGACCCCCCTGGCAGGTTCCTAAATCCTTACTTAAGTGTGAGAGACGGTTTTGAAGTTTAATGCTAAAGGTTATTGGGTCACCCTTAAACTCTTTGAGACAAAGGTCCATCTTACACTGTCATAAGAATGAGGCCTCCCTCAAAGACCGTGGTTTAGAGGCCTAAAATTGAATGTATGGATATGCATTATAACAAAAATAAGCGACATTAAATTCAAACGATTAGCACTGAAAAACCTTTAAACCATCCAAAACCTCTAGTTAATATTCTTGTTTAAAATTGATACTGTGAAAAAAGTAGTAGAAGCAGAATCAATTTTCTACTTAACTAAAGTAAAGCAACTAATGGTTGCATTAAAAACACACCGTATACGACACTCAGTCATACTAATGCAAATAGCCAAATCGCCAGCATTCTCCCAGGTGAAACATCGTACAAATCTACTTTAGACTGTCTGTTTCTCTCAGTTGTCAGTCTCAAAAAGTCGACCGACTGAATTTCTTTTACGCATGTATGCCAACAAAACACTTGTCGACTTAGGGCCGAGTCGCACTGGAACGAATGTAATACCTCCAACATTTTAACAAAAAACAATCTCGGCGAGATTGCCCAAATCTCGGTTAAATTTTTGCACGGGCTTGAAAGGGAAATAAAGCCGGGGGACATCTCTAGTTCAGTATTTCTCTTTTGTTTATGATTTCCGGTAATGGTTCAGTCGTTGACTCCCTTTACTGCAGACTGTCGCTTTCAGAACTGCATGGGCAGCGCAAATGTCAATCAAAAGGGTAAGTGACCAATGAGACGTTTTAAAATCCATATCTCGTCAAAAGGAGAGTAAATTCACCACAAACTGAAAGGGTTTAACGAGGACGGGAATAATCACACAGACGTGTATAAAAGGAATAATACAACAAAAATACACAAAGGTAAGTAAGAAAAGATAACTACTCATTAACGCAAATAAGTTAATGTTTCCCTATATTCGACCACTAATGTAGAACTGAACGCGACACAAGGCCATGTATCAGTGACCAACGATGTAAACAGTATAAAGGCTTGTGCTTATTCCAAATCAGTCTTAACTTAGCTTTCCGTCGACGGCTTGGAAGACACAAGCAAAAGTCACGGCCCAGAAACCTTGAAATATAGGATATAAAGAGTTCGAAGCAATGCTCAAGTATGGGTAGGAGTCCAATCAACCAAGCAAACTTTGTACTTTTGTATTCAAACTCACCAGACGTAGATAAGATTATCAGAATTGCAAACAATCGATCGTATCGCCACTTTTCCTACTATTTAAACTAGCCTTCACCATAGAGTAACAGTAAAGCAGATGAAGAAGTTATCCACTCTCGAAATCTCGTTAACAGATGTCCTTAATACCCGGCCGTCTGACAAAGCGATCGCTGAAAAGACCCGACTACGCTAAGAAGTACTTTAAAAAGTACAAAACTAACATCCATTCAACTCACTTGAAACCGTTAAAAGAACTACGTTCCAGTTAATACCTATAGGTCTTGCTTGCGCTTCTATATGTTGCGTGTTTAAATAAAGTATTGCTGTTATCGTTTTAATTGTTTCAGAAGAAAATGGCACTGTCAAGGATTTAATGTTTATTTCCAAGCTCATCCGTTGCTTATGATTAGCTTTAATTTGTTTAATCCACGCTCTGTACCACACTGTAAGAGTCTTAAAATTATTTCCGTTTTCAGGGTTGTTGAAATCATTGTTAACTAGTGATGACTGAAGCAGTTAAATCTGGCACCAGACTGTTGACTGTTCATTTTTCATTTTTGTCAATTTATCGCAAACTATCAGGAATTAGGAAAAAAAAAAACCTGACAACCAGGGTATCTCAATTTCATTCTATTCTTTAAAAAGTCTGAACTTTTTATTTACCTTTTTATGTTTTCATTATCAGGCTAGCTAGTTTTTGTACGCTTTTTACAGCTAAAATTGTGCGTGGAAATGATATCTTACTGTAGTCCATAAGAATACCTGTACATTGTGAAATCCACAGGTTGCAAAATATCATCAACGGCAAGTCAAATCCTTGAGTTCAACGCCGTGTTATAATGGGTGATAAAATACTCCTTAATTGTTCTCGACAATAGACTTTCCAAATAAAAAGTGCGCCCCCGATTTGCATTTGAAAGACTGCCTTATCTCTTGATTGAAGGTGTGTTTTGCGCGCGTGTCGGTCGTGCGACACAAACCGCAAACAAAAGTGGCTCACTCTGTCTCAGGAGGCCGACGGAAACACAGTTATTGTATCGAGCTGGCGACTTCGATTGTTGTAGTTAATGTTTACAGCACTACAACGTAAATATTAGCTTCTTTTGGAGCCATTTCGTGAAACAAAAAAATCGGTTTTCATTCTGAATGAAGAAAAAGTGCTGTTTGTTGACTTAATGCAAATGTACTGACCTCGATTGTTTTTTTCCTTACTGTCTACGTAAGAGCGAAAACGAAAGGAGCCTATCAGTTCCTGAAAGCGCCTAGTTTCTTAAGAAAGAAGGCTTAGGAAGCGCACCCAAAAAACGAGTTTTCATTGGTCACAGTTACTCTGCACTTCCACTTATATTCCAAATATTTCGCTTGGCAGGAAATTTCGTCTGCGTTATGCGCGTACTTTCCGCGTGCCTTGAACATAATTAATTATATCCATGGCCTAATTAGCAGGGCACGCGCCGGTATGCCATCGACACGCGAGCTGTACTTAACACCCACTAAAA
Source organism: Porites cylindrica (assembly GCA_964035525.1). NCBI lineage: Eukaryota > Metazoa > Cnidaria > Anthozoa > Scleractinia > Poritidae > Porites > Porites cylindrica. Next base: position 6,102,300 of record OZ037780.1, on the reverse strand, counting down.
ATTACCATTATAAATGGAGGCACGGTCAATATTGTTTCATTATTAACAAAGGGAAGAGCGTTTCGAAATCACTACAGCGGGTCCTCCGCTTGTGAAAAAACTCTCACAAAACTTTGAGTAAATCATCCAAATCCTTTATTTCAGTGTGGGTGACTGAAAAACCTGTAATCTACAAGTCTTGTTTGTCAAATTCTAGCATCCAAGTTCACAGCTCACTGCACAAGTGAAAACCAAAGCAATCGTCATTGTAACGACCGCCGCCAACAGACTTACTGGCGTCAAATTCAAATCCCTTTCGCCCGTAGTACACGGCTGAGTTCCGCCGAATTTTGACGACTTTCACGAAATTTCAGTTTGTTTCACCTGGAACTGTTTGAAAGAAACGATTGCAATCGCGACTCGTTGTCGCCGCTTCCCGGCTTGCTTCCTCTTTCGCGAAGCCGAAAAATTTTCAGTTTGTTTTACCTGGAACTGTTTGAAAGAAACGATTATCATCGCGACTCGTTGTCGCCGCTTCCCGGTTTGCTCCCTCTGTCGCGAAGCCGAAAAATTTCAAGAAAAACCTGCGGGACCAGGGTAACGCGTAATTAGCATAGTAAAGAAAGTGAAGGAAACAGCAATGACACAGCCCCTTTAACATTGCTTACACTAAAGAAAAATACTCAGTGCTTTTGGGTTGTCAATGTACAACGGAAGTAAATACAGGGGCACCCAACGTCAATTTTCGGAAAATGTCTGTTCGGAAGACGATTTGAGATCTAGAATTTTCGGAACATTTTTTGTAAAATTTCTTGCTTGCCTACCTCTCCTGGGATTTTCGAACATCTAAAAATTGGTGTAATTGCCCATTTTTAACGGATTTTTACCCTAAAAAGCTCACCTAGAATTTTCGGGAGCCTTTTTTCTGGCTGAAATTTTCGAAAAGGTAAGTTTTGATCCCTATGATTTTCGGATCTCGAGACTTTCAGCTAGGAAATCCGAACAGATGAAAAATTTTCAGGGGATAAAAATATGCCTATATCTACCGTTTAAATACTAAAATACGTTTCACAATGCTATGTTTAAGTGGTTTTGAACTATATTCTCGTTGGGTGCCCCTGTAAATAACTAAGAGATCATCGATTTAAAAGTGACATTTAAATATTGTAGTACACAACGTCAGCGTGGGTATTTTGCGCCGGGGCCAAAAAGGGAAACCGTTTCACTTTTGACCTGAGCCAGTGAAAATGTGTTTAAAAGATCGCTTTTGGAGATAGTTTAAATACATTCGACTTGCGATTTGGAGAGATGCAAGAAAATATAAGTGAAATTACAACTGCACCATAACTATTCGCGCAGCAATTTACATCTCTTTCACGAGAAGTAATTTCCATTCAGACGAGACAAAATCATGAATATTGCTTTCCATCGACACTGGGTATAATAACAGCCGCAGGTAAAAGATAGCTTTGCCGCTTTTTGTAAAACTGTCTTCCCACTAATTAGGCTGTCTTCACTTACGCTAGATTGGTAACCAAGGATTATTGACTCTTTCGTGAGAAAATCTAATGCCATGAAGGCTATAGTCTGCAACACAGCCGTTTTTAGCGTCGTCACGCAAAGCTCCTCCCCACAAACGGAGAGGAGCGTTGCGTGACGACTCTAAAAACGGCTGTATAGGAGCCCGGAGGGGGGGGGGGGGGGGGGGAGGGCACTGCCTATATAGGTATGTGCCGCTGTGAAGGGTATGGTTTTCAAGCAGTTTACTCTAGGATAGGGTATATAAATCAGAGCGTTTGGGTCTAGAATAGGGTATCATTTTTCAGGAAACTGATCAGTTGGTTGAAGATTTTATCTAGACTGGGGAAACAGCTACTCTAGGATAGGGGGATTTTGGGAGTTTACTCTAGTATAGGGTAGCAAAATTCAGCTGAACTAGCTCTGGTATAGGTCAAGGGTTCCAGGGTCCCAGGGGCACATCCCCACCTAAAGTGCCCCCCCCCCCCGGGTATAGCAGACTATGAAGGCTATGGCGTACGATCCCCGCCACAATTCATGGTTTGAATTTAAAATTAATCGTTTAAATTTCTAACCTCGGTACTTGAATTTTACAGCTAAATTCAAAATTTTACACTCTTCCTTTAGATTTCGTATCATTGGAAAACGTTTTTACTCCCGTCTTTTACCTTTTAAACTCGTCTCTTCTATTTGACCTCACTCGTTGTGTATTTTCAACCCGCTTCATCAAATTACATAGTAGAACCATGCAATTTTCAACTCGACGCTGTGAATAAAACTATAAGCGGACAAATTTTCTTACATTGCTATTTTTTATAAGCTTTAATGCCTAAGCCAATACTCGGCGCATTTTTCCACATACCGACTCTATTTCAAACTCAACCATGTATATTTTCAGCACGAGTTCTGAATTTTCGCTTGCGCTTCAGTGATCATTTATCAAGACCAGGGAGCACCCGACGGGTCAAGACAATAGAGGGCTTTGTCCGGGTGGGTGGCTCTTTAGTCCATCGTGCTTTGCGCGCAAGTGTTTTCCCGCGCCTTCTCACCCGTGTGGTGTTCACTTCAAGTGATCTGTGATGAAATTTTTGATTGTTTGATTGTTTGATTTGAAGAAATTTGTGATTGCCTGATCACAAAGTGGCGTTAAGCTCATTCAAAAGGTATTATTCTAGAAATAAAGAAGAAGTGGTTTGCTCCAGAAACTTTTGTACAGATAAAAGACAGTAAAGAAAAGCGCGCTACTGCTTCTACGTATATGCTTGTTTGTAAACCTGGCAGCGCCAAGATTTTACCAGCTAAACTCTAGGTAATACAATACCGCTCACAAATGGGGTGGCTTTTTCAGGTTTTACATGTACTTAATAAAGGTATTGCTGAATAACATTAGACGGCTCTACCTTTCTATGGGCAAAAACTTCATGTAACTTTTAAGGAAGCTAAACGACACAACCTCAGTGCTGTGAAGTGTTCAGTATTTTAATGGTAAAATGTTAGTACGTTCTTTTTTTGGAGATACCCTTTCAAAAACTGAATATCCTGGAGACAAGAATTTTTCGATTGCTACTGACCTGACTTTTCCTTTTCATTTAGCAATGAAGAAATGGATACTAACAGTGATTCCGGCAGTTCACCCACAAATCAGCCCGTGGTGCCCTTCGCGCTTGGGCAGGTGAAAATACTGTTTCCTAAACCTCACGCAAAACATTTACTAACATCTAATATTCAAAATAATGATCTTAAAAATATATTCCACTGACACAAGAAGTAAATGTTAGCAAATTTTCACTCCTTTTTCAAAACACAAGCGAATTTAAATTCTATGCTCTAATAAAAATACGCCAGGAAATGACGTAAGACCGACAGACTGACTGACCCACTCACTAAAACTGACCGATTCTTAAATCGAGTGATTTACCGAGCACTTGACCACGCGGTGGAGCAGCCCGAGTGACCAACGTCAACTTAACCACTGAAAAGAATGTTAAAATCCTTTTTGTTACGTCCCACGGCAACTCTCCTCTCCTTCTTTCAAATTTCAGTCGCTCAGAAAAGTTCACTTTCCCTTTTGAACCTCATTTACACACTTCATTCCCCCATATGTCTCAGTTTTATCAGAATGCTGATTCTCTCTAACTCACTAGGGGTCCAACGCCGCGAACCAAGCTATACGCCAGCAAAATGATCACCGGGCAAATCAAGCCAGGTAAGACACTAAAAACAGTCATGTCTATAAAGAACTTTACTATACAAATTATCATCTCCACCATATAGTACCCACCCTAGCTAACTTACTAGTAGTAATCACAAGTTAACACAGAATAGGGAGGCGTATCGACAAAAAATCGAGAAGGTAGGTGGTCAAATAACCTGCTTTCCGGAGCAAATGAACAGTTTCCTAGCCGAAAATGACACATTGACAAAGATATCATAAAAAGCGTAATTAGTTGTAATGTTGCCACTGCAAGAGGCGAGATCAGTTCCGACCAGTTTACAGTGACAAACTTACGTTACACTATGCACAACAACGTCTAATTAAAAGTCATAGTATCACTTGCACTTAAGGGCACAGCTCTGCTGACACTAGCCTTCCATTCGGCGCATTTTTAGTGCGAGCAAAGGCTGCCTGCTACTGATGAGTTTTTGCACTACTCATCTTTCATTTTATCGATGACGAGAATGGAAGTTAACCGACTGTTTTACATATCTTTCAGGTATGGTCTACCAAATATGATAGCGGTGTCGAGTCATGCTCAACCACAGGTGTATATGGAATCTTCTATTTCATTCAGTAAACAAGTAACAAAAGCAACGTCGCTAAAACCATAAAGCGGAACTTTCGCTCTGAGGTGGTAATTTTTTGGGCCAGAGAAGATTATGCATATTCTCGAAATGCTGCGTAGTCTCTGCACATTAGAACGGACTTTTCAGTTCAATTAGTTCTTATTTTCCTAATTTACTTTAGTTAAGGGTTTAACCGGTTCTTTTGTTTCTTCAGGCTAATGATGACATGCCGGATCCTGTGGCACTTTTCCTTTTCTTAGTCTTTGTTATCTTAATAAAAAATGATAACTGAATGATATTCAGAGTTCAGCCGGGATTAACATACCTGCATTCTAACGCAGTTTTAATTTACCAAACTCTTATGCCTAAACACTTAATTATTCATTCAAAATATCTCGCAGTTTCTAATTGGCTCCAATCCTCCGACTAATTCTTCTTAACCAACCGGCGCTTACCATATTTAGAAGACGTGGCAATATACCGTCAATTCGATGGTATATTCGATTGGACACGAGGCTGAACGTTAGTATATTTGATTGAAAACGAGGCTGCTTGGGCAAGAGTGAACTAAAAAAATGGAGTTCACGGCTATTCGAGGACGAAATAGCTGACTTTTTGATTCGAAGAAATACAAAAATACGCAAAGCATATTACACGATGGACGTTATTTATTTCTTGAGGAGAAAAACCTTTTTTTATATCCGCTAATACTGTGCCTAGAAATAAACAAAAGTTTTGAAGAAAGCCTACGAGGAGGTAAGCATGTTTAGAACTTAGAAATATTTTGAATGAATAATAATACAATTATTGAATTCAGCTGGCGTACGATGTGAAGAATTATGCAGGCCTCGGTGGATGTTACCCACCAAGGCCGAGGCCTCCTAATTCTTCACATCCTTCTCAGCCTCACTCTATGATTCTTAATTATTAGTCCAGTGTCAAGAAGGCATAAAGAAAAACATTCATCAATATAGATAATCGACCCTTTGTGTTAACTGAATATGATCAAATGTTTTGCTAGGGAACCAAATAACAGTTTTGACAGGTTTTGTAAACAATCTCGTTATGACAGATCTCGAATATATTCATAAAATGACCGTGGCCGGTTAAGCACAGAATCTTCATGGGCCGCTAAACATCAACTATTTTGTTTGGAATACAGCGCGTATTTTTTGATTGCCTTCTGTGTCTGTAAATCGAGTTATCTGTTTTGAAACAGTCAAAAACTGGACAATGATCAGTAAAAATTAAAATTGATTAAAAAAATCGAAGATAATTAAATGAAAAAATTGCATATGAATATACCAAGAAAACAAAGATGAAATTGAGCACACAATTTTAAACGCCAACGCGCTTTCACTTAAAAAACTTCTTCTTAAACGGGATGTGTCTTAGCACATACTAACTTCAAACAATACAAAAATGATGCCTCAGTGAATGCATGACTTCCTATTGAGTAAATAACGACTAGCTAACTTTTATCATGTACGCAAATTGTAAACTGTTGGGCGATGTGATTCTTTCCGCGAAGAGAAATGCCTTGCATACGACAACGTTTGACGAATGTTCTCTAGAATGTATGGACGGTATGAAAAATGCCCATTATAAGCGGGGACCAGACATATATCTATATGATAACTGAATCGAGGAAGCTTAGAAACTGCTGGTAGATAACCTCTCCTCAAGACACCGAAGAACTGGAGGTAAGCTGGATTAAAGAAGAGTTTAGAAAGACTGCCTGTAAACTATGTTTGGAATAACAAATGCGACTCCTATGAAATTTTCAGTTGGTGGTAGAAAGGGGCAAACACCTCCAAGCGACCACTGAATCGAAAACGTTTCAGTACTTCTAAATCTTGGACTAAAAGTTTTAGAAAGTTAGTGTTTAAAATGCAAACTTCTTTCGCTGGAAATTACGAAAACCGATGGAATCTTTTGCTTCACTTTTTTGGTTATTTAGAATGTTTGAAATGTTTTCTCAATATTCCCTTTCATCGAACAAAATTCATTTTAATATATTGCACCAGAAGACAAGGATAGATGAGATATCCGGGGAATTTTTCATGGAATGTCAATATGTATTTCGCAGAAACTTCGACGACCAGCCGTCTGTGATCTAACTAAAAAGAGAAACGTCAATAAACCAGGTGAAAAACAGAATAGATATTAAAAAACTGACGGCTTTTAGGATACAAATAATCACTTGTTTTTCAGAGTCGCAAGAGCTGATTCCCCCTTCGTTCGTTTGCTCGCTTGCTTGTTTCGTCACTTCGACTGGGTAGACAGACCAGTGGGTAGTCGTCGAAAGTTAAGTTATACTTGGCAGGGAAAATGTTTTAAAATTTGACCAGAACTAGCCATCCCTTGCTGTCCGCGTTATTTGAGGGCAAACCACTGAAATTTAGCCATGATCTGCTTTGCACTGATGGCTGAAGTGTTCGTCTTGAGAGCGGTCTGCTTTGGGAGAGCTCACGGTGCCTTAAGCTGGCAAAAACAAACAAACAAACGAACAAAGTATGACGGGAGTTTACTGCTACGTGAAGGACAATGAATTTGGAGTTGAAGTCAAAAGTAATAACTCAGCCTTACCAGTTATTGAGTAACCATTTCCTATCTTGCTATTTTCTGCTCCCAGCTCAAATTCGTGGAGATACAGCACACACAAATTGGCTCAGCAAAATGTATTTTTATTCGGGTAGGCTCGACGTTTTGCGTTTTGTTCACAAAAACAAGTGACGTGCAGCGAAACCCATAACGGACGTCTTCCTTAACAGAAGAACTAATACGAAGAACTGAAACAAATCAGTACTAAATTATACTGAAAAAGACATAGCATACGAATACCTTCTGAACAGGATTACGTGCCACACAATTGGAAACCGTTGACATACACCGAAGACGAGAAGATGGAGGAGAGTGTAAAGGCCAACGTGCATTTAAGCAAGGTATACTGACATGGTCTCTAATTCACCCTTTTTTGTTATTTTAGATAACGACTGGGTATTGGAAGAATGGAAGATGTTTGCCTTACAATCGGAACAACATCTGACATTTCAAAATGCGCGAGCCTACAGTCCTTAAAGACTGTTCGATTTTTAAAGCATGCGCAAGTACAAGGATACTCGTAGTGCACATGTGTGCCCGACGAACAGCAAGATACGGTTGGCACAGCATACAGCAGAAAACTACATCATCAACCCAATTAAGGAGCGATCTTAGCCAAGGTATGTGAAGATTCTGCACGATAAATCATGAAATATTTCTCAGGTTCCTTTATCACCTTCGTATACCTTTAATTTTTTAGCCTTTCGACAGGAAAACAACGATTGACTCGACTCAGTTCCACTGTAATTACACTTAGTATACAGGAGAGACCATGAAGAAAACGTCAACAAGAACGCCAAAAAACAATTAGATTTTAAAGCAAAACAACAGTTCTGCACATGAACCCTACCTTATGGTACATTTCTACGACGTCCACCGCACGACTGCGACATTAGAGACTTTTAGATCCGAGTTTACCGCGAACCTCTAACCGCGGTTTGCGGTTAACCGTTTGCGGTTTGACGTTCAAACATAATTCGATTTAGATTGGCGGTGGATTAAAGAAGTGGATTCTGGTTTATTTTTCCATTTAGAAATAGGAAAAATATCAATCAATGAAAATAAAAGAAATTTACGGTAACACTGGGTTATCTAGCAGCAAAGAGCAGTAAATTCTTACATTAGTTCTTCTTGCAAATTTACGGCCGCCATTTTGTCACGTGACCTTCAGCGGTTAGAGGATCGCGGTAAACTCGGATCTAAAACTCTCTATTAAAAATTCCTACCGCAACGCTTCATGGAGGACGGGGACACATGTCAACGAATTTTCCTTTCTCTTCTTGAATAAGGTTTCAGAACTGACTTTAAAATTCAACTGCGGGAAAATTCTCTTGCATTGGTCGAACGTGAGCAAGAGAACAGTTTGAATGAACGCAAAATCCTTTTACTGAGGGATGGTTATAGCTACCGTCGTCGTTGTGGTCGCTTAAGCTGCCTTATGTCAATGACCAAGTTTTTTCGTTTCATTACAAATCAATTTCTTCTTTAAGAAAGTATGACTGTTCAATTTATAGCATAAATAGTGAAGTTTGCAACACTACTGTATCGATCAGTAAATGAAGCATATAAGATGCACGTACCACCCGAGTGTAAACGCCAGATGACTCTTAGCATCAATTTATGGAACGGCTGTGTTGGTGTAAACAGCAGCTTTTAATCACCAGTCACTTTAACCCGGAACACTCGCACACGACTAGACAATCACACAGTATGCATTGAACTTATACAAAGGTCTAAATTTCATAGCCATATTCTTAAAATGGACAAAACACGGGAACTTTAGTTCTGTGTCAACAAGAAGAAAACTGTCTACACAGAATCATCTTGGACCCTTATTTTCAACCAGCCTCTATACTTTCAAGACGTTATAAAATTACTATGAAGAACAATTCGAGAGCTTTTTAAAGCTCTCGAACTAAGAAGACAATCACAGCAGGGCGTGTAATGCCTTTTTAGTTTATCTGAAATGAACGCCCGTAGTGTAGTTTTCTTAATTAGACACTATTGTTATGATACTGCCATTAACTCTTGCAGGTGAAACTAGTTTTTCTATTAAAGACAATAGACGTATTCCGCGTAATTAAACCACAACGATACGCTGGTTGCACATCGATTTGCACCATTTTCCCCACAACCAGATTTATATTGTCACTGAATTTGGCCCTGCATCTGGTTATCTACACAATTACTTGACTCCAATGGTAATTTGGCGTGGATGAAATTGGCTATTTGTAAAGGTTAGGACGACTAAATAAAAGTACTCACCGAGTTCACGGCCGAAATCTTGATTTTATCTGGTGAGCGAACTGGGGAGACTGCAATTTGCTCGTGAGTTTTACTACGCTTTGAACTACATATACTACAGCTGATTTCTGAATTTCGTTGCCTTCGTTGCACTCAGTTTTGCTTCAGTTAGGGATACGTATATCAATCTGATCAATCATACTCTATTGAAGCACCTCAATGAATAATTATCAATATACGTACACAATTTTCACAAATACAGGTTACAAATAAAGCCCAATCCAATTTTTGAATAATTTCTTTGTTTTTCTTGTAGACTCAAGATGGCTGAAAAACAGGTAAGAGCATCGAAGATAGTATCATGCTTTTCCTTATGACGACGTCAAATTTCCCAACAAATATTGAGCAAATTTTAAATCGTTGCGCTGGATTATAATCTAAGATTAAATGCACTACAGAAAGCTGAGTAGCATCACCTCTTTACGGGATAAAAAAAGAAAAAAAAATTAGCTTACAGGGATTTTTTTATTACACAGGGTGGAGTGTAGGTTTTACTGCTTTACGTTACGTAAAAACTCCGTAAGCGGGGTTACAAAACACAGACACATGTCAGTTATCTCAGCATAGGGGTATTTGTTGTGATATTCAACAACTGGAACGTTTTAGCAGACGAATTAGACAATGCTATTAAATCCTTTGTACAGCTTAAAAGGATGCACTCGACCCGGACTATTTCACGGCTTTAAATCAATATTTTAAATTCCTGTTTGCAATGTTTGCTTCCTTTCTGGGTCTCTTGCAAGGTATTGTCTAACCTGTTCAGGTTTATACTTCGTGAAACGATTAATACATCATTTTTCAACCTTCAATGTACTATATTTGGCTACGGTTGTTGTGATGTACGAACATACTTTAACATCTACTTATCTTTACGTACATGTGTCATTGACGAAGTTAGTGAAATAGAAAAAAATATTTATTAAAACGATATCATGGTGGAAATGATTGTGAACTGACAGATCACTCTGTCAAGGTACATAGAGATTTGCATCTTCACTTCTGACCTTTGGACAAAAACAAACGATGTTTTTCGCTATTTTTCAGAAAAATGATGAAGAAAAGGCTAAGGAGGAACTAGCTGCTAGGTAAAAAGTAAAAAAATCTAACCTATAAAATCACTGATAGTCATTAAACAGATACCGTAATTACTAAGCTCGGCAACAAGTAAGGCGTGCGTTGCTTTTGTTCATAAACCTACAAAGGCCCTTAAATATCACTCGAACTTTGCCTTTTTTCAATAAATAGATCCTCTATTCCTGTACTTAAAAAGAGATTATTGCTATTAGCGCTTCTTTTAAGGTAGCTCGATCCAGTATTTGTATAGACTGATACCTTTCACCTTTGGACCTGCTATACTTAAATAACTTGGTCTTTATTGTAAATACATTATAACACATGGTCACATATAGACTGAACTTTATTATGACATTACACATAATTTTTTCGCGAACGGAATACCACGTAACAATGACGTCACAATGGTTTTCGCTCTTAATCGAATTACAGTCCTTATTCGCACTTTCTCTGGAAATGCTCTTTGCTAGCGAAGTTTCACAAAAATGTCCAAGTGCAATTTCGAGATATCGTGGAATTTCTAGACGAAGACTATTTGGATTTCTGCATGAAGGCTATTTGATTTTATCGCTGTTTTTTGTGAGAACAGCCTCCTAGTTATAAAAAGAGCTCAGCATTGAGTTTTACCCAGATACTTTCCAGTCTTTCGAAATCAAGCAAGCCTACCTGTCTACAAAAATACTGGGTCGAGCCACCTTAAAAAAAATTGGGCCACCTGCCTCTTTTAAAGTAACAATTTAAAACTCCAAATATAAGATGAGGGAATCAATCAATGTGGAAGAGAGAGTCAGGTTTCTTAAAAACCAAAAAGAGCTAAAATATTTTTCAAAGCCTGCTAGAGACACACGTACGCAGATGACACATTGGGGAGAAATCGAGTAGTGTATCAATGCAAATGACTTTCGGCCCTCAACTGAAAAGAACTGCTTCTCTTAGTGTTACAAGATCGTTAGGAACCTTTTCAATAATTTTACCAGTTTTAATTTATGAAGTTAGAAATGACATGTTCCACTTAAAACTTTTGATAGAAAATAGTCCTGCAAATCTCTCAGAAAGAGAGTAATTCTCCTTACATTTTATAAGCTTGGCGATTTCGGGAGGCTCTCTCGCCATCTTTATTATATGAGCTGTTCGAAACATTTCCCTGCAAACTTAAACCGATATTTCAAACCTTTCCCAAATATAACTGATGTTTACTCAACTTAGTAAGCCAGTTAGCAAGAAAGACAAGGAAACAAATAAACGAATAAATAAATCAGTAGATGACTTACTGCTAGGAATCAATCTGATATACAAAAGCAAAACGGTGAAAGCTTACTTCGCCTTTATAACTTGGTGTTGATTAGTGAGGATGACGTCACTGAAACTGCTCAAGATCTTCAAGCCGCTCCAGATCCCGGCTACCATCACGAGGTAAATGTTATTATTGTCTTCCTTGAACATTGCATGTCATTCTGGTAAATCTTCAGTGACATCTAAAGAAAAGCAATATTGATTAAACAACATGATGTTAATGGACTTTATATCAAGACAGTATACCTAGCTGCAAGAAAACATTTGGGCGCAAAATGAGCTTAAACTAAACGATGATTTTGTGTTCAATAGACTTGTAGCGCCCAATCCCTAATGTACCCGTCTGTATAGGCGTACGTACTTGAATTTTATTTTAAAATGTTGCTCTCATAGTAAAAGGAGCATTAGAATCACATGTTCCTCGAAACATTCAGTTTAAGGTCATTAAAAAATAAGGACCAAGTCGACAAAGCACTCAGCTGAGGAGGTAACAAGATTACAAGTTTGGTGATCCTTTGCAACTTTAGAACCAAGAAGAATTTGCTCAATCAAGGCTGAAATTCTCAAATTAACGACAGTTTAGATCATTTTCAGTCAAACTTTGTCAAAAACATCTTCCTTTAAGTGCCAAACACGGCTTAACGGGCTATAGAAATACTAAACACATATTAGGCCAAGTCATGTGACGTAGCCATGCCCATCCTGAATGTTTCTGAGTCCGTCATGAGCAGTAAAACTGTGATACAAAACATTGTGATTTTTTCCCCTTAGGAACAATACAGTGAGGGAGGACGTTTGGTGCGACAATGCACGGACCTAGGTGGTGGACATAACCCTGTTTGGTAAGAAAGTACGAAATGCAAACAAAGGAAATTTGTTCCTAAACCAAAGTCATTTCTAAATACTAACTGCTTTTAAATAACGTTTCTTCTAGCGGTACAGCATGTCTAAGGGTTCCTACTGGGCCAGAGGTAAGAGTAATAAAGCTAGGCAATTAACTTTCTTATCAAGACTACAACATTTCATTAATGATAAACTGAAGGTCTTTACTCACTTCGGGTGGCCTAGCAAACGCACGATAGTGTACGATATATATAGTGGACTTCGAACAGGTTTTCGGCGGCCATACCCGCCCGATATTTTTAGCTATTTTTTAATTGCAATTTCTTTCCTTTTTCGCTCGCCACAATACAGCTCAAGCCGATTTAGTTTTCACTTTTATCTCTCATAGGAAAACCAGGACTCTGATCCTACTGTTTTAGTCATTTTAATTACTCTCTTGTTTTTGGTCTCTAAAAGATCATATCTGTTAGATTTTGTACACGTTTTAATTTATGTGTTGTTCAATACTGTAAAGTAAAATTATATAAAGAAAACGTTCACTTCCTAGTCGTGCAGTGATAACATAGTTATGCAGCAAAAAGTGTAAAGAACATGCAAATTTGTTGTGTTGCTTATTAAACCAATTATGTTCTTGACATTCCTGTTGCCGTGACAAGTTCAAATTCCTCACAAGTTGTACAAGTAGTGTACAAGGCAAGATACTTAAATAGCACCAAGATAAAAAGTGTCTAACGGGACACAATGCGATATTTAAAGAACACATACACATAAAGAACAAATGGAAATACCTAACTGACTGAGAGGTACAAATTTCTTATTCGGGTGTATAATCAGTTAAAAAAATCAAATCAGCAGAGAAGAGGTAAACACAATTTTAACCCCCCTCTATTTCACTTTTAAAGGCCTGCCAAGCAGGCCAGCGAGCAAGCCATGTTCTCAATCCACTTAATAAAATCTACAGATGGTTTCCTTGACATACACTTAGTAACGCACGCTTCAAATGACAAACTCTTTCAGCTTCCTAACTAATCCTACTACAGTGAAAAGTCGATACAACGAAGGGCTAAGGAGCTGGTTAAATATGTTTGCCATACCTAAGTTTCGTTATATCGAGGTTCATTTCCATATACTTTTTCTAGTACTGGGGCAAGGCAAATTCTTCGTTCTGCCAAGGACTTTTATTATATAAGGGTTCGTTATTTCAGTCCAGGTTTTTCGGCTCTGAAGAAAAGTAACTTAGAGGATGTGTTAAAAACATACCCATATACGGAACTCAGCCACGCATGTTGATGCAAATAGCCAACTCGCCAGCATCCCCAAGGTGTAACATCGTACAAATGGTAAAGTTGCTTTTACGATCGAAAAAAGAAGACTGATTGGGTCCTCAGCTTTTAGTCTCAACAAAATCGGCGGACCAAAATTTTTTTTACGCCATTTCTTTCTGACTTGTACTATACGTTAAAAAGTACACTCTAAATCGAAAAGTGTAGATGAAAAATTCAAGGAATTTGAGTCTGTTTTTCGCGGAACTGTGCTTAAGACACTATTACGATTGACATTTCTTTTTTCTTGGAAACATTATACATGCAGTCTCCATGGCAACTTGAAGTTAAACCAATCGAAACATCACCACAAGATGTATTATTCCTAGGAGGTCGAAAAAGCTCAAAAAGCAAAGGTTTGTGGCGACAATACCACGATATTCAACTGAACTCTTGATGCCTATTATGCGGTTGGCAACTGGAAATATGACTACGACACATGATAAATACAAGAATAAAGACGGAGTATATAATGCTATAACATCATACGATATGGTACGAAACATCAGTAAATGGTAAATTCCTCACCCTTTAGGCAAGTTATCATAAACCTTGGCCGATCTTAACAGGGACAGAATTACGTCAGTAATGCGCCTTCATAATTCCACGTTTAAGTTTATACAATTTCTAGCCGCAAAACAGCTACACACAGGACGTTTACTATAATCGTCGTTACATATTCTTAAACATATTTTCCATTCAAAAAGGACAATAGTGCTACTCGAATCGACTTACTCTTTTTACCCGCCCTTCCTTTCAGGAAGAGACGGGTATAGTTCTGGCCTGGGTATTTTATTCGTCGATAAATAGCCGTCTGCTCTTTGAGAAACGCATGCCAGACATGGCGAATAATCACGTGGTCAATTTTCGGCAAATTCATTGGCTTGACATGTTGTCGAGATGAAACAAGAAAAGTCAGCTGTTTTGTTAGTCGGTAGCGTTAACTTGCGGTTTTCTGGCCTCTATGAGAGATCGACAAATATTTTGGGCGAAATATTTAGTAACATGTGTTGTCTAGAGGATAATGCATCCTGGAACTGTCAGACAAACACAGTGGCTCGATCCGTTGAATCGAGATCGGCGTTGCGATCGTTAGTTGCGAGAGGAAGACATGCTAAAAAACAGTAAAAAGGTGGGTAACTTTCACTTTTTATGTTTAATGCAAGTCACGAGAATTTATATGGCAGTTGAAGAAAAACTATTGGGCTTTGTTTTGGTGAGTAAGCGTGCACCGAGTTGCACGGAAGCAGCAGTTTTGTAAAACGTATGGACCCTTTTTGTGCTGAATTTCGATGAATTGTACAACTTGACTGTTCGATCTGAATAAACACGTCCTTTTAATATACGTCACGTCACTGTAAACACCTTATAAATTTTATGCTTTATAGTTTTTATCGAAAACAGTTAGACAATTGCTTTGATTTTTAAACAATATAGCATAGTTAGCACCTAATTGCAGGAAAATGGCAATTAATTACCGTTTATGGCTCAAATTGTATTTCAATGGCTTTAGTAAGTTTAATTTTTTGGAAGCTTTTTGATGAATTTTTGATATATGCGCTCGCCAAGATAAGTTAGAAGACAAGGTCAAACCAAGATGTTCATGAACTGTCACATCCTCAATAATACTATTGTTCAAAATCAACGGGGGTGCAAAAGCTTACCTCTTTTTGTCGAAAAAATAATTGATTTAGTCTTACATTCATTCATAGCCACCAACCACCGTTTAGCCCAATCAGATATTGATGTCAAGTCATGATTTAGTTTGGAAGCGCAATCACTAGGAGACTGGACTTTTTCCAGCCCAAAAAAATTCATCACAAAAAAAAAGCAGGGAGAAAAGATTGTGACTGGTAGGTCATTAATGTAAACAAGAAACAATAATGGACCTAAGACTGATCCCTGGGGGACACCCGCCTAGATATTACGCCAATCAGAATGCACTCCTTCGATTATCACTCTTTGTTTACGACAAGGAAGGTAACTTGTAAACCAGTTTAACAAATTCCCCTCAACTCCAATGCTTCTTAACTTGGCTATCAGACCGCGATTCCACACTCTATCAAAAACTTTGGATATATTAACGAAAACGGCCCTCATCTCACTACCTTCCTCAACGGCCTCACAAATTTCGTGAACAATATATATAAGTTGCATAACAGTGGAATCCCCTGGACGAAAACTACTTTGAAAAATGATGAAAAAAGGCTACTTTCTCACAGATCCTAGATAAACATGGCAAAAGTGAAACTGAGCGATAATTAGTCTTCAGTTGACGGTCACCTTTTTTAAACAACGGCAAAACATTTGCAAGTTTCCAAGCACTTGAATTTTGACCAAGTCGAAATGAAGTGTTGATTAAATTTGTGAATGGTTTATATAGACCCTCCCTGCAATGTATTATAATCTTATTACTTATGCCGTCGTAGCCAATAGCTTTTGAAATGTTAAAAGATGACATAAGGTTACGAACCGTTTCTTCATCCGCAGTGATAACAGACAAGGAGTCTGATGACCACCGACGGAGAAAGGGAATTTCAGCAGAGTCACTATTTGGTACTGAAGCTTGACTGGCAAAATAATCATTGAAAACGTTAATTTTTTCTTTTGCATCAGATATAAAACTCCTTCAGAGATCACCATACATTACCATACATAGATTTTACAATACGCCAACTTTTTTGGAAGAAATTATTTCCGTTATTGTTGTTGAAGTAAATTTATGGCTTCCGGGACAATAAATGGACTAGATTTTCAATGGCTGCAAATGCATTTCCGGAAAAGTAGTCAGTCGCAACTTATTAGGGGGCGTTCAACAAATTCATGGTTGTGCCTGTACTTTTGGACAGTATGAGTACCTCGGGTCGCGATTTTAAAAAAATCGCCTGGTATGCAGGTCTGATGCTTAATTAGTAAAGAGTTTGTTAGGAAAGAAGAGTGGAGCTCAGTGAAAAAGAGTAATTTGCAGCAAGCATTTAACGAAACTATAAGTGTTTAAAAGGAAACCATTGATTCACTTTCTTAGAAAGTTCATGTTCAATATGCAAATTTATTCCGCGATTCTACGGTAATTTGTGTTTCAATTTTCCTGCAATTTGGGCGGTTAACCATGGTTAACCATGTGATTTCAAATGCCCATGCACTTACATCAAGCATCATAATATAAAGCCCAAGCAACATGAACCTTTCAAACTTAATATCCGCATGTAGACCCTCTACAATGTTACCCAAATATTCACATGGCGGTGTTGTGTCAAAATCGGCCAACTTCCACCGCAGACGAACGATAACGGAAACAGCGTGCGCGCTAAACCTGCTTTCGCTTTCAGCAGCCAAGTATGAACAGAGAACGTTGACAAAACCACGATCGATCAAGTACAGCGGCTTTTATGATTGGACAAAGCCACCTGCATGCAACTTTCGTCACGTGCACCTTGCGCGTTACTGAGAAATGCTCCTACGTGACGTCAGTTACGTTAGATATATTGTGTCACGTGGTAGAACACTTAAATACTCAATTCAGAAATGTAATTGAGAGATTTTACTGATGAAGCAACATTGGGTTTGAAACAGTAATGCCTGAGTCAGTCCAAGTACAATTCATGTAATCTGGGTAAGTGTACTTTCCGTCGCCACTCTCTCAAAAAACGTTTTTAACCCAACTGTGCGTTATGCAGCAATGAATGTTTGAGAATGAGCCCCAATGTTCCATGTAAATGAAACTTAAAGTGCCTGTACTCATTCTCCAATACACTCTTCAAATTGGACTCGAGGCGTTTTAACGCTGAGGGCAGTGAAATGGCGTTGCAGGAGCTTATTCATCTCTTCTTTGGACAAAGGCTTTGAGAACCTTTGGTAGTAAACCTTTTTCTGCTGAATAACCCCTTCCTATGTCAATTAAACTCGTGTGCCTAAAAGTTGAATAGATTCTCTCTGCACTGTCTGTGTTTGGCCGAACTTTTACTAAGAAAGCTACTACCTCTTTCATCGTCCAAGGAACAGAAGGCAGGCCCTGACTTCGTCATATATACCGACTGTCTTGTGTATTAGATAGAGAAGGGATACACGTCATATTTTCTTCTTTCATGCCAACTACACTTCTCCCACTTCACAGCCATTGTGGTCATTATATTTGTGGGAAGCGTTAAGACAGTGAGCTGTTCGTTTCTTTAAGATGCATACCTGACAAATTCATGCTCTTATCATAGAATTTATTTTTACAAATTTAGTATATATATACAGCTCCAGAACCTCCAGATATAAAAACATATATTGGCGTGATATGTTAATATGGTAAGGTGTAATTTATGTAATTGGCAAACATTGTTTTCTTTTGATATAAGAATGCATGCATGATGATGTAGTTACAGGCAGGTCTGAATTTCTCCTGTTTAAAGACTTTTTGGAGTTACAAATGAATGTATATATTTATATTTATATATTTCTGGGGGGTTCAAAATTTTTGCAAACAGCTGTATATATATTCACAGCTCTGGTTTTACCATTAAGCACTTTTATAGTAGATGAAGTCTTCAGTTTATTTGCTGTTAGTTATATATATATATATATATATATGAATTTTCATCTTTCATTCAAAGCTCTCCTTACAGTTCATGCCATTCATGGTCATTACTGTTTATGGGTCAGTGGAAAGACCGTTAACTTCTCGTGTCTCTAAGATACAGTCCTGACGAAAGGTCGGAACTTTTCAAAATGAAGCAGCTGATAATTTATTAAAAAGACCATATCTTAGCATGCGTTTTTACGTATTATAAAATATATATTAATATTATATATTTGCCCTTTCACGTCGTTTAGTTCAGTGATTTCAGACAGTACTCTATGGTAGAGTAAAACTGCATATAATTTAGCAGTCTCGCCATGTGAAAGATATAGAGAGCAGGTAGTGCATGCTAATTGTCAACTTAGCATAGTCGAATTCAGGGTATGATTTAGTTACAATTGGGACGTGCCTACCTCCCTTGTTGGAGTGCCACACATTCCCACAAAACATTGAACTTCAGAGATGTTTTCGATAACCTATATTTCCTTGTTCCGATTTGATTGTTCTTCGGTTGGTTTACAGTGCCGGGAGTTAATACTAGTTACAAGGTAGACTGCTTTACAAAGAGACCATTCAGTAAAACTATTTAATCAACTGACTTCACTGACTTCAGACCTGATACTACGACAGCCAATATGCGAATTCCTGTTTTGAAAACTCAGCAGTTTCAATGACCCTTTATTAGCGTTGCTCGTGGGCTGAACGCGGTTTTAAGGAACAAATGACGCCTTCCAAAAGACACTCGGGTCTGTTTTCAGAAGGTATTAGTACTGAAATTCCTCTAATAACTCAGTAGCTACCGCTAAGTCAACCTTTTCACGGGGGCGCAGTCCAAGAGAGACCATTCAGCCGTAACACTACTTAATGTTAAGACAACAAATATACGAATTCCTGTTTTTAATTCCGATTTCATTGTTCAGTGAATTCAAACAGTACTCTATTGTCAAATACTGCGGTAAGGTAAAATTGCAAATAATTTAGCAGTCTCGCCATGTGAAAGATCTAAAAAGCAGATAGTCAATGCTAATTGTCAACTTAGCATAGTCGACTTCAGGGTTGGACTTGTTACAAATGAGACGTGCCTACCTCCCTTATTGGAGTGCTACACAATCCCGCAAAACATGGACTTAAAGAGATGCTTTCGATAATCTATATTTCCTTTTTCCGATTGGATTGTTCTTCTGTTGGTTTACAGTTCCAGGAGTTAAGACTAGTTACGAGGTAGACTGCTTAACAAAGAGACCATTCAGTAAAACTATTTAATCAAATGACTTCACTGACTTCAGACCTGATACTACGACAGCCAATATGCGAATTCCTGTTTTTGAAAACTTAGCAGTTTCAATGACCCTTTATTAGCGTTGCTCGTGGGCTTAACGCGGTTTTAAGGAACAAATGACGCCTTCCAAAAGACACTCGGGTCTGTTTTCAGAAGGTATTAGTACTGAAATTCCTCTAATAACTCAGTAGCTACCGCTAAGTCAACCTTTTCACGGGGGCGCAGTCACGGATCACTACGACCTGACATCAATCTGTCTAATCAACTTTCGGACTAGATTTTTTTTTACAATCGCATTAAAAAGATTTTAAACGCACATGTTTCCGATGTCGTTGCTCTCGCTTTCAGCAGCCAAATATGAACCGAGAACGTTGACAAAATCACGATCGATAAAGTACAGCCGCTTACTCGATATTTCAGCTCCATTCACACCAAAGCTTGAACGTGTTTAAAAGCGTCGGAGCGACACTCATTACAACTTCTCCTCTTCCGTCGCAACCCAAACTATCAATTAAGGTACCGCTGAACACAAGTTGTTTATAAAAGATAATGAAAACACCATTTAAATCGAAACACCTTGCAGTTTCTTTTACGAAACTTGGTAAAACATGCGTACACATCAATGCAAGAGATTAGAGAACCTCCATTGATTTGTTTTGTTCTCCTTTTGTCTGCCACTTAATTACGAGCCGATAATTTCCTAACAGTTTCTTAGTGTCAGTTCAAACATTGACCATTCAATGAATCGACGATGAAATACGTCACATTTAATAGTTCGTTGTAAAACACGCAAACTATAATTACCGGTATTTAAGCAACAGCAATTACTACAAGATGACAAAAGAAATTTTCTAAAAAAGCGACGGCCGTGGAAATAAATTTAGAAATGCAATTAGATATACATTAAGAAATACAGTTAGAAATACATTTCAACATTTACGAAATAGACAATGACGAGGCGGGCGTTAGCAATCAGAAAACAATTACATTAACATACCGGAAAGCGGACAAACTTCTTATAACCCATCTAAACAGGGGTAAATATACATACAGATTGAAGTGCCAGGTTTGGCCAAGGCCTTAGTTTCTCACTAAAGTAATAAGTTCGATGTGAAGGAGTATGGTTTCACAACTACAAAGCCCTTCATACAAGTGTTACTAAGTTGCCAAGAGGTCCACGGTGATACGGGCTGCAAATTACCAGTGAAAGTTTGTTTAAAAATCACTTTTGACCTTGTTCTAGTTAAATTTAATTCGACTAGAAATTTTGGAAGATAAAAGAAAATTTAAATGGAATTAAGACTTCACGCCGCGATTTACATCTCTTTAATAAACGAGACCTAATAATAGCTTTGTATCGGGACTGGGCATAAAAAAAATAATCTTTCCACTAATTAGGCTATCGTCAGTGATTTTCGAGTGCCTGTCAATGTAAGCAAAATACAAGTTATTGTTTAACATAACACGATGTTTTACAGCCTGAGGCCAAGAGGCTATGGAATGAATTGTGAAACGCTTTCATGATATTATCAGGTTATTAGTATTGCTTACAAACGATTATCGCTACGTCGTGATACAATTTTCCCACTAATCCCACTTGCCTTCGCCATAAGAGGCGACAGTAAAGTAGATGTAGTTATCCACTTATCTTTAGAAATACGCTGTGGCTATATGCGTTACAAATAATATCGTCAACATGTGTCCTTACCCGATAGAAAAACAGAAGAACAAAAATCAAAAACAAGATTAAATTTTCTCCACTGAATGCGGGAAGAGAAAGAAATGTTCCTTTCCACATTTAAAAGCTTTGTCAAATAAGTTTCACCACTGAATGATACTTAGATAATTGTCGTCAAAGTTTAATGACACTAAACCGGCGCGGTGACCCACGTCACTTTTTCAAAAGTGTATTTCCCGAATAAATAGAACACGCAACATGACACCAACTACTACACATAAATAAAAGCAACGTGAAAGGATTGTTGCTTTCACAAGAAATGTAACTACCTACGGGTCCTAATACCACCAATTTTTCCCACTAACTGCACTTGCCAGGTCACTTATTCGCGTGTTTTAACAACGGAGAACGCAACGTTCACATAGCTCAAAGCAATTTAAAAAGATTGTTTTATTAACACTTCGTAAATACCAATGGGTCTTAATACTGGTTATAATTACACTAATAACATCCCCTTTCACTTTCATTACTTTTGAAATCATCATCACACATTGATTAATGATAAAAAAATAACAAAATAATAACGAAGATGTTAGCCCTCAAATTTGGCAGCATAACTATTATTTTAATAACTGTTATTTTATTAACTAAAATCATAACTATTGTCATAATATTTAATGTATCGTTTGTGGCCTTTTTGGGCCCAGCTTTTTAAAATGTTTGTATCGGTTCGACTCATTATCAACACCTTTGGTGCCTTAATGTTTATACAGTGTAGCCCCACACACCCTCACTTGAAGCCGTCAATCAAACACTCAAAAATATTCATTAGTCATTTTCTTACATATCTACACAACGGCATATGCAGAAATTCACACGAACAGCGAAGTTCGAAGGAGACGAGGACACAAAGCGCAAAATAAAGGGAAGAAGGTGAGAAAGAAGTAAGCGCCAGGTATTTCTGTTTGAACAGAGGCTGACGGGGAGAAAGCCAACGTTTTCAAGGACAAATACGTAGGAAATAGGAAGGAACGGAGTTTATGAAATAACAGTGATGTTTACCTAGTCTCTTTCTAAAAATCCAAGCGTTTGCAAAGCCCCAACTTTCAGTTTGACTTAAAATTCAATTCACGAGAACCCTAAAGGGAATGTTTCAAAGTAATGAAGAGTAATAAGGGTCGTAGAGTAGAGATTGCTATTTCCAGGTATTTCCTTGTGCCAGCACTGATCAGTAAACCTCCAGGACATTCTTGGAAGTGTTTACAATTCTTAGTTATTTTTTTGTACACACACAAAATAGTCCGCCCAGCATGCCGTGTTGCTGCACAAGAAGCGCTAAGAATAAAAGCGTGTCAGCTAAATGAGAAAACAAGAAAGAACACTGTCAAAACGTTCGGCGCACAAATTGTCATTTTTAACATTAACAAACACACTAAAACGCAAAACCACGATAACTCTTGTTAAAGTGATCAGTGACGCTGAACAACAGTCAAACAAACAAGAACATTAAAAGAACAAATCCGTCTCAAGAGTTATCGTATCTACGAGCAACGTAGATTTCTAGCCTAGCAAGCTTTCCGGGACGCTCTGGAGGTGGGGTGGAAAGCTTGTTCGCAGGCTCCCACCCCGCCGCCAGAGCGTCCCGGAGAGCTTGCCCGCAGGCTACGTAGACTTCTTAATCTTAACTCAGAGTATGTCGAAGCCAAGGAAAAGAGAATCAATCATTAATCCATGGACTAAATTCGCAGGTACTTGTTTCCCCCGTTTGGTATAAAGGAATTTTGCTATACACTAACTAAATAATTTTACAATTTGCTTAATAGCGCTAAGAAACGTTTATCCTTTCAGTTATCACACCCCTGAAAAGCCAAAACGTCAAAACTTAATAGGTGCTAATTTTTAATCGAAGTATCACTTGACAAAAAACTTCTACATCTGTTTCAGCATGTTTGATGGGACTTACTTGAAGAGTTCAAGTTCAAGTGCAAGTTCATTTATTCACACTTATTCAATTACAATACAACAATAAGGAAAAAAAGGAAGAAGTAAAAAACAGAGCTAATTATACATTGAATTAAACATAAAAAAGGAAGAGTGTGTAGCAGCCAAAGGAGCCAAGCTTTCGAGTTGGCTACTACCACAGAGCAATTACAAGTGGGTGGAGGTTATACGGTACTAATAAAAAAAACACTTAAACTCTTAAATTCTGTACTGTTAAACTCTCCACGCGTTTAACTCTCCACCCGCCATCTTGCGCGATCCCGAACGTGATATTTTCATGCCACCATTCCTCAAGTTTCCTGTCGTCCCAAGAGTTATTTTCTACGTTCTTCTGGGCGTTATCCTGGGCGTTGTTCTGGGCCCATAACCTGATAAGAATCTGTCTTTAATCCAAACCGAAAGACGGTTACAACTAGAACTGTGAAGACTGTGCCATACACGCTTTGTTACTACTGAGTTTAATAAACAGCGTCTGAATTCTAATGCACTGTGAAACTATAGAGTGGCAAGCCAAATTGATGCAAAGTTTTGATACAAATTCTACCCCTTTGAGTTTTGGATCCTACATACATCGGAATAATTTATTTCAAGTAGGCTTCTAGATATTTTACAAACAAATGAAACAAGCACAAGTGCCTTCTAGAGTTCACTTCAATTAATCTTATTCCGAAATACGGTGAATCAAACACGACCAAAAATACTAAACTTTTTTTTTACTGTATATAACGCTTCACACATTATATAGGGGGATGTTTTTATCTTTACTCCAAGGTTATTTTTAGTATTAATATTACGTATAACTTGACTGACGTGTTTGGTCGAGTGTTTCGAACATAGCGCACGAAAACGCAAATCATTTCAAATCATTCTTGTATTTTTTTTTCTTTTTGTATTTTATTTTTACTACTATTATTTTTTTAACGGGACGCAAAGCGAAGTAAGTTTGTATCAAAGTTAGACCTGTGAACCCGCTCCACACACATATTTATCATTGTGGCAAACTAAAATTTCAGTTCTTTAAGTCTGTTTAAGTCTTCCCGACTATCAGTATTTCAGCCAAATCGCCCACATGACTTGGCAATAACTAGTGAGTAAAAGGGATATGGACAGCATAAAAGTAATAAACAATAAAGGTCACCCAGCATAGGCGATTTTGTATTCATTAGTTACGGTGCTGTTAAGGAAATAAGCTTTCACGGCCGTGGTTTACTCATGACTATTTATTTCTTTTTAGATGGCTGATTCAGACGTATCAATGGTAAGATTATTAAACGTTTTATTCAATAAAACAATAATACTATAAATACAATGAAAGAGAAACAAAGCGAACCTTAGATCTAGATAAAAATAGAGTAGCAAGTTAGGAAACTAAGCTAATAACGCCGGAGAATGCTCTTTAAAAATGTCTCGCATGCAATACTAAGGGAAGCAACCTGTTTACACAAAATTAACTTTCAACAGTGAATACTGCTCTTAGCCTAGTTTAATACCGTGGCTCAAGCTTATTTTTTCAGCGTCTTGGGTACGTTTTTTGATAGGTTTTTTTTCCGCTCGACAGATCCAACTATGACATTTGTGTTAGTTGGAAGAGTTCAGCCAGAGTATCTCCTAGCGAAAGGGCTGTTTTTACGAAAAAACTGAGCAGTCAGGAACCTACGGCAAACAAAGTTTGTGCAACAAGAAGAGACTAACTGTGTATTTCTCCAGTTTATTTTCAAACAAACCTTTACAAAACGAAATACTATAACATTCACAGAAAAAGTGGAACCCGTCCGTCCCTTTACTAAAGAGTCAACCGAACTTTTCATCACCAGACGTAAATGAATTTCTGTGATTAGGAGAAGGGTTAGGAAGATGCAGGATGTGGGCGAGTTTCTAATGCGCTATTTTTTTCGCTTTTTTAAGGAATCAGACTCTTCTAGTGACAAGAGGTGAGCAACTAACACGCTACCAATCAGGGTTAAACATGAGGAAGTGCGGGTTTGCTCCAGTAACTTTTGTACAAATAAAAGACAGTAAAGAAAAGCGCGCTACTTTTTCTGCGTATTTGCTTGTTTGTAAACCTGGCAGTGCCAAGATTTTACCAGCTAAACTCTAGGTAATACAATACCGCTCACAAATGGGGTGGCTTTTTCAGATTTACATGTACTTAATAAAGGTATTGCTGAATAACATTGGACGGCTGTACCTTTCTATGCGCAAAAACGTCCAGTAACTTCTAAGGAAGCTAAACGATGCGGTAAAGTGTTCAGTATTTTAATGGTAAAATGTTACTACGTTCCTTTTTCTGGAGGTGCCC
Source organism: Porites cylindrica (assembly GCA_964035525.1). Taxonomy (NCBI): domain Eukaryota; kingdom Metazoa; phylum Cnidaria; class Anthozoa; order Scleractinia; family Poritidae; genus Porites; species Porites cylindrica. Next base: position 6,076,758 of record OZ037780.1, on the reverse strand, counting down.
TTTGAAAAACCGAATATTTTAGGGACAAGAACTCACTTTGTTGGTACTGACCTGACTTTTCCTTTTCATTTAGCGAAGAAGAAATGGATACAAGCAGCTATTCCGGCAGTTCACCCACAAATCAGCCCTTGGTGCCCTTCGCGCTTGGGCAGGTGAAAATACTGTTTACCAAACCTTTCCACGCAAAACACCTACTAACATCTAATATTCAAAACAATGATCTTAAAAATATATTCCACTGACACAAGAAGTAAATGTTAGCAAAATTCCACTCCTTTTTCAAAAACACAAGCGAATTTAAATTCTATGCTCTAATAAAACACACAAGGAAATGAAGTAAGACCGACAGACGGACTGACCGACTCACTAAAACTAACCGATTCTCTAATCGAGTGATTTACCGAGCTCTTGACGACGCGACCGAGCAGCCTGAGTGACCAACATCAACTTTAACCACTGAAAAGAATGTTAAAATCCTATAATTTTGTTACGTCAAACGGCAACTCTCCTCTCCTTCTTTCAAATTTTAGTCGCCCAGAAAAGTTTACTTTCTCTTCTGAACCTCATTCACACAATTTATTCCAGCGTATGTCTCAGTTTAATCAGAATGCTGATTCTCTCTAACTTACTAGGGGACCAACGCCGCGAACCAAGCTATACGCCAGCAAAATGATCACCAGGCAAATCAAGCCAGGTAAAACACTAAAAACAGTCACGTCTGTAAAGAACTATACTAAACAAATTATCATCTCCACCATATAGTACCCACCCTAGCTAACTTACTAGTAGTAATCACAAGTTATCACAGAATAGGGAGGTTTATTCGACCAAAAGTCGAGAAGGTGGGTGGTGAAATAACCTGCTTTCCGGAGCAAATGAACAGTTTCCTGGCCGAAAATTACACATTGACAAAGATACCATAAAAAACATACTTAGTTGGAATGTTGCCACTGCAGGCGGCCAGATCATTCCGACCAGTCTACAATGACAAACGTACGTTACACTATGCACAACAACGTCTAATAAAAGGTCATAGTTTCACTTGCGCTTAAGGGCACATCTCTGCTGACCCATAGCCTACAATTCGGCGTATTTTAAGGGCGAGCAAAAGCAGCTTGTTACTGATGAGTTTTTGTACTACTGCGGCCGGCCGCCATCTTTCATTTTATCGATGACGCGAATAGACGTTAACTTTCTGTTTTACGTATCTTTCAGGTACGGTCTACCAAATATGGTAGCGGCGTCGAGTCATGCTCAACCACAGGTGTATATGGAATCTTCTATTTCATTCACTAAACAAGTAGTAAAAGCAACGTCGGTAAATCCATAAAGCGAAACTTTTGCTCCGAGGTATCTTCTCGAAATGCTGCGTAGTCTCTGCACATTAGAACGGACTTTTCAGTTCAATTAGTTCTTATTTTCCTAGTTTACTTTAGTTAAGGGTTTAACCGGTTCTTTTTTTTCTTCAGGCTAACGATGACATGCCGGATCCTGTGGCATTTTTCCTTTTCTTAGTCTTTATTATCTTAATACAAAATGATAACTGAATGAAATTCATATGCTCAGTTTTGCATGTTTAACTTTTGTCAAAGCCTAATTTTAAAATAGTAATGTCGATTTTAGGAATCTCTGCGCAACATTTTTAGCGATAAAAACTCGAGTGGCTATTTTCATAGTGTTGTTATTTAATAATAAAAACTTATTTACCTGTGTTTGATGTTGTTTAGTGACACTTAAGCCATTGAAAGAGCTGTGGTACAGAACCTGCTAACATCCATCCCCTTTTCCATTGACTACAGAGATACTTTTGTCAATATCAATGAATCATATTCAAGTAAGCCTGTCCTGTCAGTTGGTGTGCCTCAAGGGTCTGTTTTAGGGCCAGTGTTATATCTTATGTAGACATCTCCTCTCCGTGAAGTTATTGAGAGCTATAATATCAATTATCATCTGTATGCTGATGATAGTCAGCTTTACGTTGCTTTTAAAACAAATGATGCATCCTCGATCAAAACCTGAACGGACTGAAAACTGTGTTGGTGATCATGATTTGTCGTTGGGTGAATCGCAATGATCTTAAGTTGAACGAACATAAAACTGAAGTTGTTCTCATCTCTTCAAAATTTCGTGATGGCCCTTCTCTGGGTTACGTGAGCATTGGAAATGAAAAAATTCCCTTATCTGATAAAGCCGCAAGCCTTGGAGTAGTTCTAGATAAACAAATGTCCTTTGACCATCATATGAAACATCTTTGCAAGTCGTTAGTCTGCCAATTTAGAAATTTGTTCAAGATCAGAAAGTATCTTAACAAAGAACCAGCTGCCACGTTTGTATATGCTTTTATAACTTCTAAACTGGATTTCTGTAACTCTCTTTTTTATGGATTACCCAATCATCAACTGAGGAAACTTCAACTGCTACAGAACATGGCAGCTCGTTTTGTATCTGGTGCTCGTAAGTTTGATTATATACGTCCAATTCTGGTAAAACTTCATTGTCTTCCGATATCCTACCGTGTTGTGTTTAAGTTACTTTTGCTGGTTTTTAAAGCTCTACATGGTATTGGCCCTCGGTATTTGGTCGAATTACTTAAGTGCCAGAATCATTCTAGGACACTTCGTTCAAATTCCCTAGAACGTCTTTTGCAACAGAAGTCCAATACTAAAACACATGGCGACAGGGCGTTTTCTACATGCGCCCCTAGACTGTGGAACAATATTCCCGTAGACATTCGTAGATCGAACAGTGTTTCTACTTTTAAAACTGAAAAATTTTATAGACCTACCTTTTTAGGAAATTTATTAACAATGGTTTAATTTATTATTAGAGTTAAATGTTTTATATCTTCTTATTTCTATAAAATTATTATTTTTAATATTGTTGTAAAGCGCCACGAACAACTAGTGGATGTGAGCGCTATCAAAGTGTTTAATTAATAAATTAACCATTGAGACCGGTACGAAATGTCCGGCTTAGAGAGAGGTGTCCGCATTATCGATCGACAGTCAAGGTCGGAGGAAACCTGACACCAGGAAGTAAAACAACACCGGATGGCAGAGTTATTTTTCCTAAAGTTAAACTCTTCGGTGCGTTTTTTGATTTCCTGCTTTAGTCAGCAATTTCTAAGACGGACCCTGTACAAAATAAGACGATACCAAGGACCCACAAAACGATTTGATAGCCACCGAGCCACCTTAAACCTGTCATGTTTTTGACATTCTTGTCGCCATGACATCTTAAACTCTCTATATGTAATACAAACCAATGTACAAGGCAAGATACTTTAATAACAACAAAATATGTGCCAGTTTTACGGGACATAATAGGGAGTTTTAGCATCGATGACGGCGACGGCAGCGAAAACTTCACTTTTAAAATGAATTAGCTTTTTTTTTCAACTTTGTCGCGTTTATTCCAACTCGCTGAAAACGCCTTATGTAGGCAAATTTCCCTGGAGTTGATTTCTTGGGGACCGCACTCAAGTTTAGAAAGAGAAAGAAAATTTCGTCGTCGCTTGTTTACGTCCTCCATAAAACGTGAAATTAGGCATTTTCACGTCGTAGTCGTGCAGTAACGGCAAAGAAATGTACAAAAAAGCGTGATGCACGTGCCAACTTGTTGTTTTGCTCAATAAACCTATTGCTGATTTGACGTACTCGTTGCCGTCGCCGCCGTCGTTGCTAAAACTCCCTAGTACCATATTTAAAGAACACATACCACTTATTAACCTCGTCCGTTTGGTCATTACAGGGAAATGTCAGGCCGAGGTCTGAGATTCCCCTGGAATGACTAATTATGACTGCGATCAGTTAAAACCAATAACTAGTCAGCAGATAGCTATAAAAAACACGTCACCTCACCATGATACTGGTCAGCGGATACCCTTTTTTGACACCTACCAATTGACCATAACATGGATGTCCACTATTACGTTAAACACAGACTTAATATGTCTTGGACATTAGTAGCTAATAATGCCCCGTCATTACAAGGAAATTTTGCCCGCTCAGCAGCCAATCAGCGCGCGCGTACTATTGTAGCCGTGTAATAAATACACATAAAAGTTGGAAATAAAATACGGCCGCACAGCAAACCAAATCGTATTCATATAGGGTCTGTAATAGATATGATTGAGAATAATAATACCCGTCAAGTGGCATCATTTCTGCGAAACCAATTTGCCAAGGAGAGGAAGCTGGAGATAAACTAAATTATGACACCTTAATTGCAATGTTTTATGAAACTTAGTACGAGGTACGTAACTGAAGATGTTCGATCGTTGACGACAATCGCCGATCGCATCAATGCACGAGATAGCTTGAGCCTTAATATTTAACTAGCTTTCCTAATGTTTACTAAATTTTTTCAAAAATTGACCATGTACACAACTTCGGAAACTGCATTCTAAAGTGAGTATGCAATTAATGAAACAAAACCTTTTTGCAGCGATTCAGAATCGCAATTCATTCTCCCCTTTTACAGCAAGATAGAGTATGGATAGACCTTTTCTTAACGTTCCAAAGCAGCATTGTCTCTTGGCCCTTTCAAATCAACGACTTAAAAAGAAACACTGAAGACGTTGCCATTAAACAAACACGACGACAGAGCCCTAATTTATTCATGACAGATGGAGGTCAAGTACACAATTTTCTAAGCCCCTGAAGACGTTTTTCTTGTCTATAAAAATATCTCCCGTAATCTGTTTAGAACACTTTCTTTTTTAACAGATTAAAACGAGTAACTGAAAGAAAAAATTGTGACATCAACTAAATAATACCTTAACATAAGAAGGCCCCTACAAAATTAAGCGCCTACTTTTCCACGCCAACGCATCTTAACTCGAGATCTGCCTCGGAACTTACCGCTTAAAAACAAAAAAAAATTCCCAGCTTCTTTTGACTATGCAAATATTAGTTTGATTGCTAGAGTAACAACTGGATCAATTGCGTGTGAATAACATAAAGTAAAACATACCGGAAGATTGTGGTCAAAGAAGCTCTTGGAGGGAGTGCAATGATGACAGTGATGGTACGGAAATCTTCCATGATGGCTACTGTCACAGAGTGGTGCGGACATAAATCTGGATGATAACTGTCAGAATCAAGAGAGGTTTGAGAATATGCGGCAAATATGATGGATACAATCATTCGATACTCACTAAGGTATGTAGGTCTGAAGCTTAATAAGTAAAAAGTTTGCTAGGAAAGAATTCCTGTTATTTTCTCTTGCAATTGAAGTTAAAGATACATCACAATCCAAGTTTATAGCAAAAAAAGGTTCACACATCGCCGGAACGGAAGAGTGAAGCTCAGTGACAAACAGTAATTTATTTGTAGCATGCAAGTAACGTAACTATCTGTGTTTGAAAGGAAACCTACGATTCAAATCGGTGCCTGGGCCAGTTCTTAGAAAGTTTATGTTCAATATGCAAATGTTATTCCGAGATTCGACGGTAATAATGTGTTTCAATTTTTTTGGAGAGTTAGACATGTGAATTCTAATTCCCACTTACATCAAGTATCATCGATATACCGGCCAAGCATCATGAACCTTTCAAACTTAATATCCGCGAATGCAGTTCCTCTACAATGTTTCCCAAATATTTCCCACGGTGTTGTGTCAAAACTTGAAAAGTTCTTTACTTAGTGATAATGTCTTTTACAGTTAAGTTACGCTTGGTTCGGCAAAGATTTTATAAGAAGAAAAAAGATTCTGACGAGTCTATAATAAGATATTAAGGGTCAACAATCAAATTATTTTGTTTTGTTTTTTTCCTCTTTCTTCCCGAGAAATTTTTTCTTGGAATGTGAATATGTAAAAAGTTTTTCGTGGAAACTTCAACTCAGCGGTAGCCAGACTGCAACCTCTACAAAAATAATATCAATGAATCAGGCGAAAAATAAAACATATCAACAAACTCATGGGTTGCAGATTTTCCAATAGTAGTGCAATGAGCAGACAAAGGTGACTCGCGAAAAGTGAATTCAGTTCTCGTTTGCCTCGTTTGCTTTCTCGCGTACTTCCTGATACGATTAGAGGCTACTCTTAGTCTAGTTAAGTGGCCGGAAAACCTGGATGACTTTATTACTAAAGAACGCATTGTTTGTTTTTAACGGTGAAGCTTCACGCGAAACTGTATAAATATCCAGCGAGAACGGTTCTGCAAGACTTGTATGACAATAAGGTTCGTTTAACATTATGCATGTTGGGATGATTTGCGTTGTTGAAACATACCAAAACCTATCAATAACCCCGGAATGGAGTTGCTTTCCGATTCGGAGTCATCTTAAAGAGTACGAAAAAACATTAACCTATATGAGCGTATTTGAAGATACGATTTTTTGATCTTCAAACAACTGCAACAGTAACTGTCGCGAAAAGCTTTTGTTATCAGCTATTGCTGTCCACTCAAAAGAACTATCCGCCTTCCACTTCGTATAGAGTCAAGCTACGCGCAAACGAAATTCGGCTGGGACAAGACCGCTTTTGATAGAGTTTTATCGAGTAGAAACAAGTACATCAGTTTTCGTCAGTACTCAGTAGCCACCCACTGTCGTCCGCTTTAGTTTTGACAAACTAGAAGCGGCAGAACATAAAGGGAGGAAAACTAGGAACTCAAGGTAATTTTACAGTGCATGTCAGTGAAAAAATAATACCATAGTCAACAGGCTTTCTATTTTCTGTTTCACTCTTGCCAGTTTCGTGGCTCAAGTTTGTTTGTACTGAAACAAGAAAGGAAACGTTAACAAACAGGGTTCAAAATTAACTGCAGTAAGAGAGGGCCGAATAATCAAAATTGCCCTCCACTCTAGCAGCCTACAGAATCTTACATCGTCGCTAAATCCTTCAACCGGCCGCCTTAACTTACGCCCTTACACTTAGGTAGTGGTCAAACGACTAAAAACTTTGACTTTGGTTGTTTTTAAGACGTCACAAGGTATCTATAACTCTCTTTCCGATAGGATTACGCGCTACACCAAAAGTGAGGTAACCATCCAAGGCTAACGGAGGAAAGTATTTAAGACAGTGAACAAGTAACAAGGTTAAGACTTGCGACATAAAATGCTACGAGGCTCAGCTGCCTACAAACCGTTTGAAATTTCAGCGTTAGCAGACGCATGCGCTGAGGTTCGCATCCGCTGAGCCTCGCAGTGCACACTAAATGTCGGAAAGCGAGAAGCGGATCGGCATTGAAGTCACTGAAGACAAGTGCACATACACAACAAGCCAGAAAAACCAGGTATACCTGTGAATATTCTGAATAAGCGATCATTGTATATTACTTTTACATTACTTTGGTAGAGTTATTGTCCACATACGTTAGGTTTTGAAGGGAGAACGAAAGTCGACTCGACCAGTGCAAGTGACATCGTAACATTCAGCCAAACAGCCAGGTAAGGCTTTTTTCGGATTCACTCTTTTCCCAACTCGAAAATGTCGAGGAATGGGGTAGTTTTAAAGAGTTTTAAAGTTTACAATGGCACTGCTCACTTAATGGGCCGAGGAGAGTTAAAAGCAGAAATTATCAGCATTAACCAATTTCGATTACCACACGCCTTCATGAGATTACGGTACAGCTGTGTTTGCGGGGTAAACATCTTTAATTGAAAGTCATTTTAGCTCTAAATACTAGCACACGACAAGACAATCGCGCAGCAAGTATTCATGTCTTTATACTAAGAGCTCAGAGGACTACGTGTCATTGCCACATTCCTAAACAAGAAAAATGAGACGGAAACTTATCTGTGATAGCACAAGTAAAGCCGTGTCTACTACATTTTTTCGACTCATTTCGTTACTGAACTATTGTTAATTCGTAAGAGCATTTAGTGACAATCACAGCAGGACGTCTTACGACTTTTTAGTTAATTGAGAAGACCAACTTCACGGTATATGAACTCTTTCGATGCTATTGTTACAACACTGCAGGAGCACTAAAAGAACTTTTAATGAACGTACAAAAGCCACATATGTTTACGATATATTTACCTACCCTAACTACATCTTCACATCCATGTTTTACCCCATACAATAGATCTGGCCAACTGTATCCACCACAAAGACTAATGCATTTTTTCACTCCCACGATGTTAACAATATATTTGTACATAATAGTGCTTCGGGACACAAAGCCGAGTAAACGTTAGAACAATCTTTCTGTTAAGGTTACATCAAAGCAGTCATCCATTACATTTGTCAAAAAAAACCCTCGCAAATGTTCGACGTATATAAATCTTTTTCTGACAACAGATAACATCCTTTGTCGCAGATCACAGGAACGACAGCAAGGAGAGGCGGCTGTATTCGTCGACTAGAATCTAGGCTTTTTGAAAAGGTATGGACGACCTAATAACCGTATGCTATCTTTAGGTGCGTTTCTCGCCAAAGAGGACCAACTTTAAGGCAGCCATCTTTATTTTACCTAGTGAGCGAAAACTGGGGGAGGTGCACTTATGCCTTCGGACGAAGCTGTGGGTATCCATTGAACTTCCCAAGTGAATCAGTATTGTTAACATTAATTTTACAAGCTATTAAAACCATGTATGTGTTGACATAATCTGTTTTTGTTTCTTTTTGGTAGATTAGTTCCAATGGCAGAAAAGCGGGTGAGAGTTTAGAGGATCGTACTCAGCAACTGCTGTTCCTTCATAAATTTTCATTTTTATGATGGATAGTGAGCAAAATTTCAAATGGTTAGCTAGTTCATCAATGCTTTTAAACCCGCCACACTACAAGAAATAAAAGCTTATTGACATTACCTGATTACAGATATAACAAAACCTCACTAGCAGACAGCGAGTTTACGTAAACAATGACTGGGGTAAAAATTTTACCGCTTTTCTTATAATGCAAGCTTTACTAATTAGCCTTTAAAGGAACACTCAAGCGGAGTGATATCTCGACTTGAATTAACAATTACAGTGCTGCCGTTCCCTTATCTATTGAGGGAGATCTTGAAACAACATTATTGGAAGATGCCTAACATGCACAGTGTAGCTTATACCTTGTGATACAATTAATAATTTTTTTTGCCCGTAGTCTTTTTTCAATGATTTGCGTCTGTTATTTATTCCGGCCACTTTTTCTATTTCTCTTAGATACGTGTTATAGTCGAAGTTATTAAGTACATAAAATAAAGACGAATATAAGACATAATACAGTAACAGGTTTAACATGATGTTTGTGAATGGGTATATTACACAATCAACGTGCATAGATTTGCATTTTGCTATACAACTTCTGGATAAAAACGTTTGCAAAAGATTTATTTCGCTTCTTTTAGGACAACGAAGAAGGACAAGACAAGGAAGAGTATGCTCCCAAGTAAGAAGTAAAAAAAATATACCGTATAAAATCACTGATACCGTTAAGAGACACTGCAAAGAGAATTATTGGGATAACAAAGTTTTTTCTGTAGACAGCCGTTAGGTATCAAAGTAGGCCCGTGTTGGTTTTATTTAGAAACTCTTCAAGGCCTGCTACATTTCGGTGACATCTTAGATATGGATCAAGTAAGCTCTACCTATGTCAAAAACATGAACGTATCCTCTGTTCCTAAAGTTTTAACAACGGTAAAAATAAATGAACATCGCTAAAGACCTTTTTTTTTGGAACAAAAACTGAAAAGGGGAAACTGAGCCGCCTGTCTCTTTTAAATATGAATTTAAAACTCCAAATATAGTCAAACCCCGTCAACACGGACACTGATGGGGCCATGGAAAGTGTCCGTATTAAGCGGCTTAAATTTAGAGAAAATGTACGGGCTTTCATTCCCCAGGGACAAAGCAAACTGTCCATAATAATGACGGGTTCCGTATTAAGCGGGTGTCCGAAAAGGGGGATTTGACAATAAGAGGTTATTGAATCAACAGAAATGAAGAGCGGATTAAGTTTTTAAGAGCGCTAAAACATTTTTTTAAAAAGGCTGCTAACGCCAGACCTACGGAGATAACATTGATCGAGTAGTGAAGCAATGCAAATCCAAAACAATCGCCAAACGACTTTCGGCAAATAACTGGAAAGGACTGCATCGTTCAGTGTCCTAGGATCACTGAGAGATGCAGCATTATTCTTCAACTTTTTGCGGTTTTACCAGTTTGAAATTATTAAGTTAGAAATTTTAGTTTCAGATAGAGGATAACCTGAAGTATGTAATGAGCCACGCCCAAAAATGTTACGATCATTAGTGAGAAAGCTCATCGCTGTTAATACGTCTAGAGAGAAGTCATCATTTTAAAGTTGACAACCATTCGTAACGATCGTAGTCACTCATTAGGACACCAGTTCTACCTTATATAAGTTTGGCAATTTCTGAAGGCCTGCTCGCCATCGTTTTCAGTTTATGTTGCTGTTCTATACATTTTACTGCCCAATTTACGTAAATGAGTTTAAAACGTTTCGCAAGTATAATTTATTTTACTCAACTGTACTCCTTTCATTTCTTCTTTAATAAGTGGTAAAATAAGTAGGCATTCAAGGAAAATAAGAAAACAATTGAATGGATGAATTAATTAGTGGATGCTCTTGAGAGATCAACCTGATACAGATGTAGAAAACAAGACAATGCAAAATTTACTTACTTTACCTTAATGATATGCTCTTGATAGTGAGAATGATGTGAGTGAAACTGCTCAAGACCTCCAAGCTGTTTCTAATCCTGGCCATCTTGAAACATCTTCCCCAGAGGTAAACGTTATAGTTGTCTTTCTTGAAATATGCATGACACCTGACATGGCATTCTGGTTAATCTTGATATCTAAAGAAAGCAATGTTGAATGAAAACGATCCTTTGCACAGCATACTCTTAATGGACTTTGTATTAAGATTGTGCACATCTACAATCAGTGAAACTCAACTTGGGTCACACTGCTCTGATATCTGTCTTTCTCTCTTCCAATGTTGTTTTGTAATGGTTTTGCGGTGGAATTGTCCAAGTTCGAGGCCAAACTTGAGGGGAAACGGAAAAGGAGGTCGAGCACAACATGTCAACGTTATTGCTTCAATTGACCCAAGTTCTAATGTCACAGATTGTAGCTGCGAGAAAAATTTCTACACTTAATGAACTTAAAAAAAACGATGATGTTCATGTGACATGCCAACACCTACCCCGCAATTTATACGGTTTTAAAATCGTACTTGAATTTTGGTTACAAACACTGCTTTTATAGTAAAAAGGCCATTTATATCACTTGCTCCGCCAAGAGAATGTGTTTATTTAAATATAAGAGAGTTTTTTTTTGCCTTATAGCAGCAATACACGGATGGAGGGCGTTTGGTGCAACAATGCACTGACACCGGGGGTAGACATATCCCTGTTTGGTAAGCACTGTTCCCGGATGTTATTTTGCCAACCACCAATCAATAATGAATCAAAGCGCCGGTTAATGTAATATCAAAAACAATTTAGTTTTTTCAATCATAACCATTCTGTGTCTCTGTATCACCTCTCTTTTAGCTTCATGAAATCCTCAAAAGGGATGTTTTGGTAACTCCGCTGACCATGTCTACCAACTGCTTTACACGTTGTGAGAAGTTAATCTTTTTGACGTTCGAGTCGGGGATATTCGACCATAACCAGCTGGAAAAATTCAGAATCCTTTCAGTCGAACTGTTAACTAACCTTAGAGCTACTCCCTCCTTTTTGTCAATTTACCTTCTAAAAAATTTGCAGATCATAGAAGTGTGATTTAATGCAAGAAATGCAGAAAGCTCTACCCACTTCAGTGAATTTAACTGATTTCAAAAAACTAACCGCTTTGAATTTCTTTTCTTCTAGCGGTACAGCATGTCTACAAGTCCCTACTGGGCCAGGGGTAAGAGTAACAAAGCTAGGCAATTAACCTTTTTAAACAAATCTCGGCTACAACATAATATATTAACATTAAGCTGATTTTGCTGACTTGATTTGGCCAAGCAAACACACGATTGTGTGTGATACATAGTGGATATCGAACAGGAATTATCATTCTTACAAATTTTCTTAAAACGTTAGACAGTACTGTTTTAAAAAAATTTGCGTACATCTTTATCCAGTATATATACTAATAAAAAAAATTGGGCGAGGAACTAGACTGGAGTTGAACAAAATGAAAGTAAGATGACTTGGTAACATAAACAACTCAAACTAATGTAGTTTTCTTTTATATCTCCCACAGGAAAATCAGCACACTGAAGTTGCTGTGTTTATCATCTTAATCATTCTCTTGTTTTATGTCTCTTAAAAATTATCTGTTCGATTTTGTGCAACGTTTTTGTCTATATGTGTTGTTCAATACTTTCAAGTAAAATTATTTAAAGAAAACGTTCACTTCCTTGTCGTGCCGTGATGAAACAGTAATGCAACAAAAAGTGTTAATTGTCATCCTTGTTGACGTGACTCCTTAAAGTCCTCACATTTATACTACCCTCAAAGCAAGATACTTTAACGACACCAAGATAAAATGTGTCTTACGGGACACAACACCATATTCAAAGAAAACGTTAGCCCGGAGAACAAGCGCTAATTATTTGCGGTCTCACCTTCTGCGCCCACTTCGTGATCCCGTGAAAAACGCACAAAATAGCGCCTTTCAGGCTGGCAAAGAACACTTACATAAACAAAGAAAGAATATATCTAACTGACACAGAGGTACAAAATTCTGATTCGGGTCAAAATCAAAATCAAATTCCAATTGAGACGCCGTAAAACACAATTTTGCGGAAACGAAAATTAGCGAGCAAGCCATGTTAGACCCCTTAGTTAAGGCAAAAAATGGTTTCCTGCGTTATGCGTGCTCGGCAAATACTCTTTCTATAGCGTCTATATCATTAGCTGTTCTAGACGCACCCTTTTAAAGAAGAGTTCATTTTACCCTTAGAAATGAGGTCTCCCTCAAAGAGCAGGGGTAAGAGGCCTAAAATGAAATGTACGGATAAGGAGAGAAGATGCGTCATAACATATAAAAGCGACAGTTAACTTCAAGAACATTCCAATTCAAAGGATTCGCAGAAACCTCTATATCATTCAACTACACATCTGATTAATATTCTTGTTTCAGAAAGAGACTTTGATAGAATAGTCTGTCGCTACAAAAGTACGTCTTTACAACAATGGAAAGACAATGTAACGAACGGCTAAAGTGCTGGCAAAATATGTTCGCTATACCAAGGTCTCGTTATATGGAGGTTCTTTACCATATATTTGACTAGCACTGAGACAAGAGATATCCTTCGTTCTGTCAAGGACCTGAAGGCGTTATATAAGGGTTTGATATTTCGAGGTTCCTCGATATTGAAGAAAAGCAAGTTAGAGGCTGTAATAAAACATACCCAGTACGATACTCAGACATGCTAATGCAAATATCCAACTCGCCAGCAAGCTTCCAGGCAAAACATCGTACAACGGTTATATTTAAAGTTTCCACCATCGAAGAGAAGAAGACTGATGTGTCTTTTTAGTCTCAACAAGTCCACCGACTGAAATTCTTTTACGCCATTTCTTTCTGACTTGTACTATGTTTGAAAACTGCGCTCTTAACGCAAAAGTGTAGATGAAAATTCAATAAAAATTTGCGTTCGTTTTTCCCGGAAAGTTTTTTTAAGAAACAAAGGAAATGTATATTACGTCTTTCTTGGAAATACTACGCAAGGGGTCTCCATGGCAACTTAATTATAATCCTCTCATGCAAAACGAAATATCACCAAAAGCATAAGATATATTTCCCCGCAAACCGGCGTAGCAAGATTTTATGGCTACAAACTTTTTATGCACATAATAAATATACTAGAACATACAGTAATCAAGGCATTGAATGGAGTAGAATATACGCTACGACATGATATGACTATGAAATGCCACTAAACGCGGAACTCTTAATCCCAGGACGACAGAATCGATTGGATAGAACACAAGACGTTTCGAGTTTGCTTTCTCCAACCTTTTTGAGGCCTTTTTAGTGAAAACAATGATTCGCTTACACAAACAGAAAGAGCATACGTAAGGCCTTGATTCTAACAGGCTGTCTAAACTCGTAGGAAGTAAGCAGCGCTTTTACTAGGACGCTTGGAATTTCTGAGTACGTTTTTGTGCGCTTTTAAGATTTGTATTCACTCCGAATTTATGGCTCCAACTTTGGACTAACATTTTCTAACATTCCTTTTTGGGAAGCACTTGATCTCAATATGCAAATCTATTAAAATTTCAACGCTACTAACAATTCACGAGAAAAAGTTAGAAAAGAAATCAGGACCTTAAAGTAAACGTTGCAAACTTTTTCACTCAATACCAACGCTTTATCACGAAAGATTGTTTAAGTAACATATCAAACACGAGAACAAGTGTTTCAACCTATTTCAATATACCGTGAAGTGGGTTGAAAAACGAGGCGTAGTCGAGTTTATTTTAAGACCGCGTTCGAGGCAGTTTCAGGATATGAGCCGATATTTGTTCTAGCCTGATTTAATTAGTCGCATTGTCGTATTGTCAGTTTTCATGAGTTACCAGCCCGGTATTTTCTTCAGTGTTTTTTTATCTTTATTTATTTCAATCTAATTTTTCTTATATTGACCGTATTTGTATAGCGTGGTAAATTTGAAAATAAAACGAATGATAAAATAATAAACGCATTGGTTTGGGGAATATTGCTAACAAGGTTACTAAACGACCGGAAAGACAGAGTGCAATGTTTAAACTTAGAGACAATAACAATCATTAAATAAACAAAGCCGTCAGTCAGCGGAAACTGAAAACAATTTTTCTAGACCACCTGTTGATAAACGACCTTTAGCGGTTTACACATGTCACGCTATTTTCGCCATTTGTGATCATAGCGATACAAGTCCTAAGAGAGCTAGTCAGAGTTGACACGATTGAATAAAGATAGGGTGAGTATCCGTAGCCCACAAAGCCAAGAGGATCACGCGATAAGCAACTATTAACGACACTAATCACATATACATGGACGTTTCGCAATGCGGCACTTGACGGCACGTAACCTCGACTGAATTTTGAGAGCCCCTCTTGGAGTCAAAGTAAAGAATCTTTAGGTGACCGTTTAAGCTGGAATTAGGGCATATGCCGTCTTACAGAGCTATCCAATCAGAGGGAGTTGACTGTAGATATTTTGTGAACCAATAATTACTGAAAAAAAAAACAGTAAAGAAGAACAATCTGATTTAATTGTTTAAATAAATGTCCATGAATATCCCGCCCAAAGTTTGAAACTAATGAAAGACCCACCAAAACGAGTTTAGTGATACTCCGTAGGAGGAAATTTTTGTATAATTACAAGGTCTCTTCCCAGATCGGACTTGCCGTCATATTCAATATCTATTCTCTGTTCACTGCTTAGTTTTCGTTTCAGTAAGTCAACATTCGGAAAAACTGAACTGACACTAATACGGGACATACTACCTCTACAAACAGTCAAACGAATACAACTACTTAACTGCAATAAGTCTTGCTTTCGACTGTTCAACTGGGACAGAAATGTTGGCCCAAGGAAACAAAACGCAAAAGGCCGTGGGGAAGCGGATACAATTTAAAATCACGATGGGGGTCGGCATGCGAATGCTACAGACAAATGGTTCTGGAAAATTTGCAAAGAGGAAAAAGTGTTACATTTTAACTAGCAATAATTACATTTGGCAGCTGTTAACGCCTTCAAGTGGGAACTTTTAATATATGAGGGGGTAAAACATGTTGAAAAGTTTAAATGTTACCGATTTTTATTTCGATATTTAAAACGGCATTCGCCCGCCAACGGAGACTTTCCAAGTTGCAAAAAAACAGGAGCGATAAAAGAGAAAAAGAAATTTTAAGTTCATTGTCATCTACCGAAGTTTGCACATTTACTTCTCTCGTTAAAAAGCCAAGCGAGCTTCGCACGCCCTCAACAACTTCATATAAAAAGCTTTGACTTCGAACAGTGATAACAGCGTGCATCTTGAATGAATATGATAATTTCATCAAGTGTCTTATACATGATGTTTTACAACTCGAGGCCAGAGGCTATAGAATAAATTGTAGCTGCGTAAGTGACTCAAGGCGCTTTCACGATGATAGTCCTTAGAGACATAATGCCTTCGTTCACTCACCGAAAAAAGTATTTAAAACGAAAAAGCAAAGTATTTCAACTATTTGAAACGGCAGGAAAGAGAAAATGCAATGCCTTGCCTTGTAATTGAGTCAGGTCCCCGAAAAATGTCACCAAATACAGTGTATGCATTTACAGCACATTTTTAAGGGCGCAGAGCAATTACACCTAACAATATCACGCGTGCCACATCACTTGTCTCAGCTTCCTTGGGTTTATTGCTATTTTTTTAATAGCAATATATTAATTCCTCCTCTGTTTTGCAAAGCAAACACCGGAAAAGTGGGCCTAGACAAAACAATAAAAGGACGAAGACTCTCAGCAAATAGCAAGAAAGCACACACCGGGATACTTTTTACCTTCGCGAACGATTAAGAGCTACAATATTGTTATAAGAAGCAGCTTATGATAAACACCCGGTCACTTTCGCTGTTCATGTTCACAGCCCACAAGCCCGAAGAGAGCTGCACAAGATCACCAGCTAACGGGAAACAAACATAAGGTAGGTGAGTACACAGAAATACAATTGTAGGCGTGCTTGCCACACTCCTTGCTCAAGAAGGGGCGCCGGTCCTACACGAGACCTTGATGTCTTCGTTCTACTGTTCACGGAAATGTTTTCACCAAAACACTAATCATATTCACGATGGCAACCGTAACTGCCCATTCAGTGTTTTTCAATCAAACAATCAAAAAGATCTCAATCTTACATCAATGTAACCCCTAACACGAGTGCGTGCTTTGTTTCTGGATAAAGAAGCAAGTTCAAAGAAAGAGAAACCTCTTGACGGACTGTTTGATACGGCCACCAAATTTGCGTTTTCATTTGCGAGGACGCTGAACAACTGCTACAAGCTCCCCTACGTAGAATTATTAAAATTTTAAGTAGATTACAATACAATACAATACAATACAAAACAATGTTCTTTATTTTGAGAGGGTAGATACATACTGGTCCCATTATTTGTTTCAAAACAGCACCCTTCAGACATACGATATATATACGAATAACTTTCAAAACAAAAGAATATCGTTCGACCCTCGTGTATTCTGATTACATTGTTCTGATTGTATTATTATTAGTCGTAGTGATTTTAAAATATTGCTCCTCCGATCTTCTGCGATAGTGTTTTAACTGACAGACGAGCAAGAAAAACTTTTTAATTCACTTGGTTGCCCATTAGAAGCCCGCCTCTGCTGACAGAAGTGTTAATCAAATGAACAAACGATAAAAGATATTAAATAAGCGGCTAAAATTGATGTCGATAACAGGGTCAACCGCAAAAATGTCGCGGAAAATTTTTGTCATAATTGCATTCGCAACTTTTGAATTTGCAGCATGTCCCTTGTGGGCCACCATAGTAAACACTCACAAGCGACCATGAAGGGTAAGACGCGTTGAAAGAGCGAAGTCTGCCTAACTCAGAAAAAAAAAGGACTTGCCTGCAATTGCAAACTAGAAAGAAATTAACTAGAATAGCGATTTCAAATTTGTACATATTTTTAAACCGAACGTCGTAAATGGAAAAGCGCACTTCAAAAAGCATATATTTTGAACGATAGTACGCTGGACAAAACTGTTCTGGATTGACGTTTTACTATATAAAAATAAAATAAGCCAAAGAACCTTAATGATATTTTTGTCCTTTAAACTTCGTTACATTCCACGCATGGGAAATATTTTTATGTTGATCACGCAAGAAGGACTTGCGTCACGGCGTATCCAAACTTAGTAACGAAATCACAAAGGTATGCAAAATCACGTGATTTCTAAGAAAAACAAATCAAATGTTTTTCACTGAAAACGAAGTGCGATCGCGTTTCAATGTCGTCTCCAAATAAGTCTTGCAGCGAAGACAACTTGGAGCGAGCGACTGACACGCAGCACTATAATCCTTTGATACACCAGCACTTTAGAGAGTCAAAGATTCAAGTTGTATTGCTACCAACGAAGGGCCATGAGGTAAATCCAGAAGAGTTCTTTCAAGCTGTTGTGCAAACAAAATGTGAGGAAACAAGCTCCTGGGGGAAGAGCAAAGAAGTAAGATCCAGCAACTATTCGAAAGGTCCAAACAGCCGTGGCTGGTAAGAAGCGCGAGCAACAAACCGCCATCTTCAAAACAGATGGAAGACCGATCTAGTAGCTAGAAGAGTTTTAAGACGACGAAACTCTGAAGAAAGTGCCGTATTTCCGTGGTTAAATGAGTTGTAGACTGTCCTTACGTTTTTCGCCTGTTCTTGAAGACTTTATGTGAGTTTTAAAAGTGGGTAGAGAG
The DNA here is from genome assembly GCA_964035525.1 of Porites cylindrica. Classification (NCBI taxonomy): domain Eukaryota; kingdom Metazoa; phylum Cnidaria; class Anthozoa; order Scleractinia; family Poritidae; genus Porites; species Porites cylindrica. The sequence goes on along the minus strand of OZ037780.1, from coordinate 6,058,409 downwards.
AAAAACGACTTGTTTTCTAGATGCTGCAGACGGACAAGCTCTCCTTCTTCGGGAGACGTAATGAAAGGAAAGGTCCTTACAATATACTCATAGTACTAGTAACAGTTGACACTACAGCTGTCCCCGCTCTGTATATTGTCGGTCAATAGTGTTCTTGCTCGTTGTGTAGCTCTTTGAAATATACCGATTCACAATGACGATTTTCACAAAAATTCCATACAATCCAGGAAACGCAAGGTTCCATGCACAGTTTCAGCTCGATTTACACAGCTTTGATCAAAATATTCTCAGTTTCGAGAATAAACTATGAGGAAAGATTTAATTAGAAGTTGAATTTTTCGCTAGTGATAAGCTAGCCGTTGTTCACTCGTCTTGCTTGTTTGGGGCTGAGTCTCATTCCGGTCAAAGAGAGAGAAAGAGTGTCTGGCAAGGTTTCCAATATAAATCAAAGAGTTGTGAACTCGTGTCGGGCAAACTCTCCAAGTGTTTATATATACAGAGTTAAAACGCACCTTATAACTTCATCTGCGCTCAACGAGTGTCTTTTGGTCCATAACTTTTAAAACAACTGCTCCACAGAATGTCACTGCGTAACGCAAAAGAGCATCGAAGTATGACTGCACAATAAATGTCACAAAATCTACCTGAGCAGTCCCTTCGGATTTTCTGTCTTTACGTCATCCTAACCATTTCGCACTTGCGGGCGCAAACAATAGAAACGTCATCATTACCTACCGATTCCTCGCGGCCCCTGTTCAAGCAAATCGAGATTTTTTCTATATTGACTGTATGACTGTATATTTCAACTGTAAGTACTTTCCTTAATATACGCGCGAGTTACTAGGGTGCCTCCTCGGGATTTCACCCTCTGCGCGAAATCCCTGCGGGGGCAATGAAAGCGGAGTTTAAAATGTATCGGAAACGCGAGGCCTATGCAACGTATAGTATAATACATATAGCATGATACATTTTATAAATATGCTAATAAGCGACTAAGTGTCAAGGCCATAAGGGCAGGCGATTTTTAGGTAGGGGACCAGCCCAAAAAAGATGCAGCCGTCAATCAAATTCATGGCCAAAAATAACTTCGTTATATCCATATTTCGACAGTAAGGTATAAACTATTAACATTCACTGACCGCAGTAGAGGTTTGAGTTGGAAGACGGACGAGATCGCACAGACGTGTGCAGAAATCACAAAGCCAAAAGTTACACATAAAGGTAAGAAAGAAAAAAGAATTAATCATAGACGAAACAAGGAAATTCTTTCACATTTTCTAGCGCTAGGAAAGGCGAAACGTGTGTCAAAAATTCGGTGCGGCACAAGGCGGATTGCTGGCGGAAGGTGCGTGCAAGAGGTCCAAAATCGTAGGGTAAAGGAGATAAAACAAAACGACAGGAACTATACGAGTTAAATGTAGTCGCAAATCCAGCACCCAAAATTTATCGTTATTGTGGTTGTGTTTTCTCTACAGCAACATCCAACTTTATCATTTGGTTACGTTTCGCATTATGACTGCGAATATTTTAGAAATCTAAATATGAGAACTTATCCGCGCCATATATTTTGCTAGGAATACAGCAAGTGGGAAAGCCGAAAGGAAGAAAAAAAAGAAATCGGTTCGAAATTAAGCCCATTAAAAACATCAAAATCAATTTTTCACATTCCAAAAGAAAACGCTTGACTATAACGTCGGTAGGGTCGTTTAACAAGTGCGTCAATATTCCTGTTTGACTGGTCAAATAGGAATTTGGTCATATGGTCTGCGAGCGCGTCTACGACGAGTGGATACAAGACGGGGATTTCTAGAACACACTTGACACAGGTTAGGTTCACCTGAGAGTTATCAGCCAACAAAAACAAAACAAAAACGAAAAAAAATCAAAAAAGTGTAAAAACCTGACACAAATACCGATACAAGATAATAATTGTAAAAATTCACGGCAGCCAACTCTAAACAAAACGGAACCTGTAAAGTACATCGCACCAGACAAAGCTTGCGTAACTTTATGAACAAAAAAAAAGTACGACGATAAATTGAATGCCACATTGCAACCACCTAATAACAATCTTGGGTCCATAAATATCCGAAAGCCTCCAGACATCTGAGACATTGTACGTCAAATAGTCGAATAGAGTAGAAACCTTACAGCTCAAATCCAAATCTTTATAGTTTGACTGTATTTGATGCGTGACCGATCAAAAACAAGATCTATAACTATATTAACATGATAATACAATAAGCCGCCAAAAAGTCGACAATCTGACCCAGCATTAGCAACATACCCCACACACTTACACTTCGGGATTCGCTCAATGAACGTTTTAGTTTGAAACATGAACATTAACTCCCTGAATAAATTGAAACAAAACCCGTCTTAAAAGTTTGGTACGGAACACTGCTCACGTTCTTGAGAGTCGTTTAAAAGTAAGCTACTTTTCTCTTGCACGAAACCTTGACGTTCACAAGGCAAACGACTAGAAGGACTGGAAGGTTTAAAGCCAATAACTTGCATAATTCTTCAAACGTTTATGTCAAACATGCACTAGAGAGCACAGACGCCAAAGTTATCTGATAGTATTGTAATCGTAATACTTAAAGGGGCTGTGTCGCGAATTTTATCACAATTTTCACAGCAGGAACTGACACCAAATTGAGTAAAACATAAAAATAATCGCTTAAAACATTAAGAGATCGGGTATTTTAACACAGGAAATACACAAATAGACACGGATAGACAAACTTGAAGATTACAGCGGATTAAAATTGTGGGTTTTTGAAAACTTGTTAGCTTAACAGTTTCTCAAAGTTCATTTTTGTTTCTATTTGTCGTTTGTAACGTTTGATAAAATGATTGGAAAGTGCATTTGTTGGACTAAGAAATTGTGAAATTGTCGTTTACGATTTATCTCTTTGTTAACGATAAATTCCACAGGGCATAATTAAGCATAATTGGCAATATTAACAAACTGAACTAGACAGCCGTGACAAAACCAATCTTTCCATTAATTAGTCTTGTCTTGTAACTTAGCCTGCGTAGCAAGCGTTTCTGTGTGGTTTAGGAGCAAAGAACGAGGAACGAGAGTCAAACTGACCGCGCGACGAATGGCGTTCATCTCTCGATCGGTCAAAACCGAAAATCCCCTTCCTCGGTCTTTCTTTGCTCCGAAACCTAACGGAAACGCTTGCTACGCAGGCTACTTGTACAAAATCTACCTTCGTTTTACAAAAGCTGCAATAAACAAACTAATACGTCCTGTCACCCGCCAGGCGTAAAAAGATTAATTTTGGAAGCTATTAGTAACCTGTGGATAAATTCATTTACAACAACTTCGATTTCCCGGAGGCAGTTGTGCCTATTGTCAGCTATTTACCAGTAACCACTGAAGCCGAGAACATTTGATAGCCTTGAGCGTTACTCACTCTTCCCTATAACTAGTCTTACCCACGCTTAAAAATGCATCTTCATTTGGCTTTTAAAACTAACTTACGGAACTCGCTTGAATTGAAACAAATACCTATCAACGGTGATATTAATGCCACTTAAGCTACCTCTTTTACGACAGTGAACTGACAGTTTACAAAGCGTGTTAGATTCTCTTGTTTATGTTACAGAGCGACCAAGGCAGCATTTATATTCTTACACAGAACAAGAAGAGTGACATAAACAGGAAAAATTAAATATCCAAGTTTCTTCCTATTGCAAAAATATGCTGTGGCCCATTCTACGCTGCGTACACATATATTGAACTAAAATTTATTTAACAAGGGCTCTTGTTAAACCTACGTCATTACGTTTTTTCTAGAACCTGAAAAAAGTACACGAAGAAGTCAAAAGCGTTTACATTTGAAAATAGAAAAAAAATCAATTGATCAATTTATACAAGCGGCTTCAAATTACCTTGCGAGCAGAGGATTCTTCTGGCATGGCTTTTAATATTTACAAAGTCCATCAATTTACAACGACTGCTGTAGTAGCATACAGTGTAGGGTCTTTAATGCGCAAAGAAACAAGGCAATCACTACTGTATTTCAATAATTTCAAGTTTACTTTAAATCACACTCCCCTAATGTAAAATTTCGCTCTGTTTTTGTCAAGCTGGCACACCTGCATATAAACTTTGTTACGTTCTCGTTCCAAGAATATCAATGATTAGTAAATCATTTTTGGCTATTGAATTGGAACAAGTTGGCTTCCCTCCAGACCACAACATCATTCTAACTCCTAATATCATCACCGTCGTCATCATTTAGCCGCACGTTTGGCCTTAAATCAAATTTCAAGAGTGTTATTGACCAATGAAAACCGCGTTTTAATTACACTCCCACAAAAAGCCGAAATAATTACCCTTAAATTCACAGCCACAGTAAACGTGACAGGGACGTAACACACAGAAGTTCATGGATTAAAACGAGTGAAGCAGAAAAGGTACTTGTTTTACCCTGTTCGCTAAACAGGTCAACAGAACTGTAGAGGAGATAGAAAGAAGTATAAGTTGTCGCAGACAATAATAGAGTTTGAAATAAGACAGAAAAGTAATTTAAGGTGAGTAATGTCTCCGTGTTTCCAAGAATTCGACCTCTTAAAAAAGCAAAAAAGTGTCATCATATAAGTAAATCAAAACATCATGCCTGCTTGTTAAACGTTAAGGGTTAGAAACGTTTTTTCTTTAGTGTGTGTTTTTCTTCTTGACTCTGTTCACCATAACCAATATATAGGGTGAACTTAAAACGGTTTAACACGCTGGGTCCAGCGTTTGTCGTGTTGGTGAAAAGGACAACCTTAAAAAAAACAAAACGTGTGCGCCAAGCAACGAAGAAAAACCAAAAAAGGCAAGCACAAAATATTACCGCTTTTAAACACACTAGGAAACAAACAGATACAAATAGCTTCATGGAATAAGCACTATTGTAGCTAAACGGATTTTAAAAATATCTGTGCCTTTACATTAAGCGTGAGATTTATCCAACGATAACTTGGTTGGGATCACCGTGTAAATGTTCAGATCATACGAGTTTCGTTTCGTTTGGTCGTTTATTCGTATTTGGACTTTTTCAAAACTGAGCGCAGACGAACGGCGTGATTTTTAGTCCAAGCGCCGTCTGTGATCGGTGATACTTCAAAAAACTGTTTTGGTACGTTGTTTCTTAAATTGAGTTTCACATGTTCCACCACAACCGAGTTGTGCCTTCTCATCGTAAATATTGACCTTGCATTGCCGTAAGTGATCTCAAACCGAATGTCTGTCACCCTTTATTTTGTGGTCATTTGAACTGCATTTTATAACTTGTTTTACTGTTACAGTAGTACCAATACACTGTACACAAGTTTTCGTTGCAAGGTGCTGCAGCGAACGCCCACATTCACTGGCAATGAATGACATGCCAAACAGTCTTGGAGATAGAAACACGAGCGGTAAAAGAAAAAGGCTCACAGCTTTATTGACCTATTTATACATGCCAATAGGGATGTATCTAGTTCTTGGCTGATAAACAAAGCTAATAAGCATAACAATTAGGAGATATGTATCAGATTAAATATCTCTTGTTCAATCTTAACAATATACAATCCTTCAATGAAATTAGTAACATAGTTGAAAAAGCCAATTTCCTTAAATGGAGAAGACTCAGACAAGCACCAACATCTATTCTGAAAACAATAGAGTACAGTACCTTTACAGTCAATACTTATTTTACAAAGGGAGATGAGATTTTTGACATGGCGGAAAAGAAAACAAACGACTGCCTCGCGTTAATAATCTCTGAAAAAGCTTTACTATCTAGCAATGCAAAGAAATTAAAACACGATTAAAGACTTAAAAGACTTAAAAATTGCTTTCAACCTTTTCCACCTCACAGCACAAGTGCCTTACAATATCATCATGCCAATTGTTCAATTATCTGATATCAATCCCTTTATATTTCCGCTCTCCGTGGGAGGCAAGGTCTAATCAATGTTCATACTCGACCAAAATTACTAAATTTTGTCAGAGTTATCCCGTCCGCTCTTTGTCTCCGGAACTTCAATCAAATGCACGACTAAAGAATTGCCAAGTGCTACTCGCTGATCGTGTCCTATCAGTTCTGCAATAATTTACGATCGAGTCTTGTTTAAAACAATTTTAAGGTATTTTTTCCCTTTGGTTTTGTTTTTTGTTTTTTTTGCAGATGGCCACATCAAAAGATTTTTACGATACGGTATGTGATACCAGGATACAGACGATGTGTTATAAAAGTGGTAAAGTTACGCTAGGGTACAGAACTTCCACGAGAGGCTGTTGAACATTGTCATCACCATCATCATCATCATCATCATTATTATTATTATTATTATTATTATTGATATTTTTATTATTGTTATATCTATTTATTTATTTTTTGTTATAAAGGAAGGCGACGAGTCAGGATATTCTGATGACGATGACAAGAACCATAGGTAAGAAAGACAAATACATAGTTATGCGGCTAATCCTTCAAAAACCTAACAACGCCTTCTGGACGACGAAGGTCAGAACTTCTGCCCTTTTTGGTGTGCATTTTGGTGTTTCCGACAGCTACGTTGAACTAAACCGCTTTTTAATCTCCTGGGACTTCTACAGCAGCTTTATGGTGTTTAAAGCGTCCACAATTTCCACTCTTTCCGCTAATAACGTTCATTTAACGAAAAACATTTTCGCCAGGACAAGAAAGCACATTTCGCCATCTTATTCAACTGGGTTCGTATTCTTTTGAGCTCTTCACATTCAATGACTTCCCATGTCTTTTCATTAGCTTTCACATGACCTTAGATTTAGCTCTCACTTTCTTAAATTTTCCAATACTTCATTGTTTTAGGGTATTTTTTGACGTAACTTAGTTCAAAAGATACAAACTCTGGTGTCCACCAATAATAACTCTCCTCTATCTTTCACTGTTCTTGCTTTGACATGTGCAATAACTAACCTACAAAACATAGGTTTCCTTGACCGACAATTGAATTCCATAATTTTCCAGGTTTTTCATGACCCGTATGAACTGTGTTCAGTTTCACAATCCCAGTGAGGCAAAAACGACAATATCCCTAATTTACACTATTGTGAAAGTGGTCTATTCTTACGACTATTTACTATACAATTTGATAAAATTTAATTACCCGTATTATGACGTCATTTAGTAGCGTCACTCAACCCGCGGACGAAGATCTTGCAAGCCAGGAGCAGTCAAGTACAGCATACTCCCTCGAAACGGAGTCACATCGTCAACAGGTAGGCGGCTGGTTTCTGTCTTCCACTTGTAATTATGATGGATCCCCAAATAACTGCATAAACAAAAATACATAAGCACTTGTTGGGAGAGGCCGATTATGATATGAATAATTATGCAGGGAGATAGAGGAGGGACTTATCTGCCAAAACGAATTACACCATCCTAGTTCTGCATAATTCTTCGTAACATACGAAAGCCTAATCTAATCATTGTTTTAATATTTATTCAAAATATTTCCAACTTTAACCTCCATCAGTGTAAAGTTCCCTTCTTCATAACCTGCCTAATCGTCGAGTGTTCCTCGGCAGTTTCATGTTATGAACTCGAGATATTTATTCTAGCAAACAGTCTTCAAGTAGCACTTGCCATCTATTGCGTGGTATTTTCGCTATTCTTGCTATGTGTTCAGGCAGTAGTTCGGTTATTTCTTCTTTGTATATTGTGTGAATTCTTCCGCCATTTTCTCCAGCTCTGCCAAAACAGCCGTGCCTTTTGCAGTTCTTTTTTCTGACTATACATCAGTACAATTGACGTCAGCATACATACACTGTTTACAGGAAACCATTACGACACCTGAAGGAGGACAATGAGGTTATCCCTATATTAAGATTTCTCCTTACATATAACCCACCCACCCCAGGAAAGGTTAGCCACACCACTGGTCTACGTCCCCTGCTCTTTTCCAACAGTGGTGTGGGTTCTGGCGTTCTCATGTCACACAAGAACCAGCTAAGCCAATAGAGCCCTTCATAGATAGGACCATCCAGGGGAAAAATCTAGGGTACATAAGAGCCATTTTCAAGTAATATATCAAGCATGAGACGTAGTGTTTCATCACCAGATGAAACACTGAGAAGAGAGTTGAAAATATGACGCGCAGCGGGGTATTTTTGACGAACTTTGTGGTGTTTCATCTGGTGATGAAACAACGTGTTGAATGCTTGATATTACTTGATATTACTCAAACAATTGATTTTAGAAGGAGAAATTATGGCTGCAAAAATGAGCAGTTTTTCATCTGATTTCCAAACACTCATTAAACATTCATTTCTTCTGTATTTTCTTCATGAATTATTAATGAGTTTGAAAAAGTTCATTCCTATTACAGTCGACCAGCAAAACATATCGAGTCAATCCTTAGAAAACTGCTTTTACCTTTAGCGTTGCTTGACAAATCCCTAGTAGTTCTTTTTTCCTTCAATTTCGACCCAGATTACTGCCTAGAAACATCATTCAACACTCCTTTCTTTTCTCAAACATATTGCAACTTATGTCACACACACGTAGATTTTTCTCCTGTATATATAGGAAGAAGACGATGAGGGAAGCGAAGCAGTGACTAAAGCCGAAGGTGAACAGACTTCGGACCATGAACTTGATCGCCGCACTTGGTAAGAAGAGTAAAAACCGTGACTAAAATATAAACGACTGTAAAACAAACTATAGTTGGTCTCTGCTGGTTCCCCAGCGTGTTTTAAAGGCGGTCTCGAATGTTAGACGTTCCCCAAGCATGAGCAAAATAGAACAATAATATATTTGGGGCTAATTTCGCGCGAACAACTTAAGTGTTCTAAATCGTCTAAAGAAATAACGTACGGTTTTACACAGGAAAGAGTAATTGCTTCTTTGTACGATATTTCACCTGTCCTCACTAATTTTTTTTTTATATTACTCTTAGTTTCGTACCGAATTTAGAGGTGTATTCGGAAAGAGCCCGTGGCTGCCAGCCACAGGTAAGTACTTTACTGCCCAGGTTCTTGTGCTACCCTTGGGGTTTCATTTACGCTAGCTTTATATTGTAAAATGTAGGCACTGTGCAGGATCATGCGATCTCCAGGTCACAACTAAGAAAATTAACTCAACTTCGTAGAAGTTTTCTACTGATAACAGTATTGGATGGACCTGTCAAATTATAAATCGCTCAAACATACATGCTTTGGCATGAAACATGCACCCCAAAAACCCTTTCTTACCCGCCTTAATATGCTCAAAGCTAAAACAAAATATCAATGTAATTTTTTTACAGACACATACTCATTAACGCAGATAAATTTCCACCAATAATTTAGGAGGGTAAAAACTACGCTAAACTTACCATGCTCTAATCGATAAATAAACTAAATTTTTCAAAAGCCATATAATGTATGACACATCCTAAGTACGTTTTCCCCGAATCTTGCTAACTTAGCAGTCCCTTTTTTCACCTTAAACATGCGACGCCAAATACACTGGACACTTTAAAAGACAGGCCCTAGTAGTTCAAAAGATGGATAACGCCGAGCGACTGGATTTGTGTCTCTCCAGTGGATAACGCAATCATATCATATCCAACAAGCGCGAGTGGAATAATTGTTTTATGAAAAACACCCACAAAATATCGAGAATTCTTCCCGAATTTATTTGTAAACACAACCAATTTTCAGGTTGTTTTAAATTTTGAGCAGAAGCGTACAGTTACCATATTTGGAGAGCATGGTATAATGGCTCATATACCATGATGGCTAAGCCAATCCTAGCTCTAGAATTGCATTATCCAATGATTCAGATTTTAATAATAACAATTATCCGCTGCATGGCGATTTATCCGGGTTGATAGCGCTATCCAATGTTTGAATAACCGGGCCAAATATTTTTGTTTAGACACAACGCAAATATGATCTTTGCTTTTGCGTCATTCCCTAATAACGTACGTCTTTAAGGACGAGGGTTAGCTTTGTGCAACCTACAAAACCCTGATGTTTAAAACTGCCCCGGTAGCTAAGGAGTGGGAGAAGTATACATGCAGAGAGGTACCAAAGCGTTATCAAGCAAACACTAATTTACTGAAACAAGGGTGTTTAGTAGCCTGCGCAACAGACGAAACTAACTCTCTGGCTACTAGTAGCCGGGGCTAGATTACGTCTGCAAGACAGACTGGTGTTTGACTGTATTAATACTGTATTTTAGAAAAAATTTCAAGAGACGGCTTTAGGTTTTAACTTAATTGTTATCATATCTTCTACAGGAAAACGAGGAACCGCCTAACCCTGTGGCTGTGTTTATTTTTGCACTGTTTCTACTTTTATTAAATACTCTATTGTGAAAATAAATTTGTATAATTGTTTGCTTGGCTTTGTTTTTTATATTGATGGTGTAACATAACCCTTTTTGGCTGCACATAATATTTTATATAGTCGACAGTAACATCCACTTTTCGAACTGAAGAGGGGTCCGAAAAACGCCAACTAAAATACGAGATAGGCTTCATAAAAAGCGCATTATCATCATGTCACGTACCTTAACCCTTTAAGCCCCAAGATCAATAGGCAAATTCTCCACGCTGATCTCCATACATTTCCTTTAAGAATTAGTTGAGAGAATTTAATAAAAGATCAAGGCATTTTCTCTTTCGTGATCATTTTATATATTCTCACAACCGTATCTCTTGACAATGTATGGATATTGTTAGGAGAAAATTGTCGTTGGTCACTATTGCTTAAGTTATTTCCTGGTGCCTTTACTGACACAAAATGCTCCAGTAGAGTTATGAAGAAGATATCAAACAAATTTCATCAGGGAGCACTAACCATCACACATTTCGGTGATTTTTGCAGTCACAGCCGGAGAACGAGAAAAATTGGCCCAATTTTTTCAAGTTTTAACTGATCCATGTCCTTTCTCGCCATCCGAAGCAACAGACGACAGGAAACAGTTTTAATACTTAAACCGTAGTCTTAACCAACAAAATTGGACTTCAACTGATGCGAAGTCAAAGAGGGCAAATCGCTTGACATAGCCCTTTTAAGAAGTAATCCCAACTCCTACTTTCTTGACGTCGGAATCATGTTCAACATTTCCTCACCAGGACCTCCGGTTAAAAATCGGGGAACATCGAAACAAAGGAGTACTCAATGTACATTGGCACGTAACGTGTCACGTAACATAACTGTTCGACAACTGACTACCTTTCTGACACCCTATCGTACGGATTTGCGGTACTCTTCTTTACAATTTGAACGCTTTAAGAAGCTTTAGAAGCTTAACTGTGTTGACATAGACTACTACTGCAAAACAATAGCCTAATACGTATTTAGACGGCGACTTTTGGCGATGATTACTGTCCCTACTATCTGATTTGGAGTATTTACGTAATAACAATTTCATTTCAACTCGCACCTGTAAGCAGAAAGTACCAGAGAACAAATATTCCAGTTGATGAAATTCATGCCAAAAATAGGCGATCAATGAGACAAGCGATGCTGGGATATCGCCCTATCGGCAAAATCCACCAGTGGGCAGAACTGTGGACCAATATTTGCCTTCACTTGGCAAACTTTCTTGACCTCTCAATTGTGTTGAGAACCGTGCTTAAAAAGGAAAAAATGACCCCGGAAATTAATATGAAAGATTAAGATTACATACCAGAAACAGAAAGGGTCAAGTCACGACTTCACTGTAATTTCGCCGAAGGAGTGTTATACGCTCAAGAGGAAATGACGAGAATAAAACTGTAATAAGCCGACCTTCAGTTCATTGACGATGGGTAAAAAACACTTGATAAAAAAAAATATGATGTGATTTTGATTTTTACTGATTAGTTTGCGGCAGTGATTCTTTTTCTACATACCTTCATGGATAAAGCCGATAAGAATTTCCACACCAAGATTCAATGAACAATTTTCAACCTTTCTTTGTTTGTTCGTTTTTGTTTTTCATGTGAAGGCTAGGATGTCTGGAAGCGCATAAAACAAATATAATTGTCCTAACATTACACTGTTGGTAAGGAAGAGCCCGAGACCGATACAGATGCTTAATCAAAACAAATAACTGAAATCGCAACGTGACAGAACCATCACAACCTTTACGTTTGACCAAATATGGAAGTTATTTAATACCATAAAAACTGAAAAAACTAATCACATGAGACCATTTCAATTCAACCGATTTAACAGAGGTCACTATTTTTCATTCCTTGATATTTAGAAGAACAGACGAGTTTCCAAGGGTTATCCCATAGAAAAATCTTACACCGAGCTTTTTACGTACGCTTCATAAAGCTTTTGCCACAAGAAGTGTGGGACTACCGACCACTCTAGTTGCGAACTGCCACATCGCTTAACAACGTAAAACATCACAACCATTTGTCTGATCGATACAACAGGAGACTTGGACTGTTAAGGAGCGCCAGGGAAGTCATTGCCTATACGAGAGCAGTTTGTGGAAAGTGTAATTGAAAGGTAAAGGAAATTTTAATGGATATTCAGGAATCAAAACTTAGATACCACTTTCTGCTGACAAACACATGATTACTATGCGCTAGATCATCGCCAGTCCTTTCTGTTGAGAAGCTCGCTAACTGAGAGAAACATTGTTTTGACTTCATACTTAACATGGTGATATAATTCTGTAGTGAGCCACAAGATGCATGTATGGATTTTAACTTTTGTAAACTGCAGAGAATATTCTTTCTTTCAGATACGTCAAGATCGATTTCACGAGTGAACGCCCAGCAATACTTGACCTAAAAGAACGAAATTGTCTTCGAAAATCAACCACAACCACGGGAAGATGTTTCTTGCGGTCATCGAACCACTCGTAAACAACTCAAAACAACAAAGATTAACATTTAACGGATACACGTACTCTTCAACTCCGGTTCAATACAACATGGGACGTCATGGTTTAACCTGCTGCTTCTTGCAGGGATGGACAACGTCAGTCGCGTCACGCAAGCCTCTTCCCGCAAGCAGCTTAGTATCTTTAATTGTAAACACGTTGTTCAAAACGAAGAGGCAAACTCGAACTGAACAAAAATGAAAAATAAATACACTGATGATAGTGCGCATGCGTGCCAGGCTACGTAGCTCATGCAACAGAAAACACTGAAGGCGCAAGACACTTGAAAGAATTGAACATCTGAAGTTTTTGGAGCGTTCCCTCTTGGAAATTAAGGAGGTTGTCTTCAACAAAAGGTAAGTTCTGCCATTAAAAGACGCTACGTCGAAAATGTTAGTATTTACGACCCCATATTTTGCAAACTGAAATGACAGTTTTTCACGCTCATTCGTCCACATAAAAAGTAAACTAACCTGTCGTAATTTACCAAAAACTAATCTGTCATTTTATATCTGAACCGAACAGTTTAAATGATACAGTAGCAGAGTAGCCCTAAGTATTTAGTTGACAACGCAAAACTATTGTCAATGACCGCTTTTTAACCACATGAGTAACGTTAACATGTTATTGACCGCACCGCAGTGTTTTTTCCTCGACGTAACGCCAACGAAATAGATACCGTTCCCTAATATATTCATGCAATCAGACATTGTTCAGTCCACCGTTCAAGACGTCCAAAGTAAAATAATTTGTTCCTTGAGTGCCTACAGCACTTGAAGTTCGATGTCAATTTCGACAAACTCAAACCTTTAATTTGCAGGTTGAACTCGCTTAATTCCATCGCTGAAATAAGCAATCTCTTATGTGAAATCTCGATGGCACTCGAATCTTTTCAAAGAGGAATATTTCTTTTTACTCACTTCAGTAGGCTCATCAAACAGAAGTGTTTAGAAAGTATTGCTTAAGTAATGATCTTGATTTTCGACGTTTAAACAGATCACTATATAGACCAAATATTTAACCTTACTCTTTGAGGCATAGAAAAAAACAATGACTAAAGCACGAGTATGTTTAGGGACTTATCAAGAAAAAAAAACAGAATTACATTTTAATATGGGTTTAGCTGGCACCAGTAGTAAATAAACTGAACGGTATTTCAAAAACAATTTTGGACTTTCAATACTAAAATCGTAAGTTAAAATACTTCCGGAGATAAAAGTTCCACGTGTACACCAACCAACTATCGCGCCTTTTAAATTGCCATCAAACTTGTGTATTAAAATAAACAATCCAATACCATCAAAAATCATCCGGCTTGTACAACGAACAATACATAAACCAGATATCACTCATAACTGGAAAAGCGGTGCTAATGTTGTTTCAGTTAGTGGAGGCCATGGGACCGGAAATTGATTAGCAAGGGATATCGTCTGGGTTTTAGCACATGCCGGGATGCAGCTGTGTTTTTGTTTCGAATAGCTAATCAAAAGGTCATAAAGACTTCTTCCGGATTTTGAAACCACAAATCCACGAATGTTTCATTTGTTAAGTAATTATCACATTCCTCCAATTAGGTCATTTTAAACAAAATATTAAACAAACAACTGACCTCTTAAATTCGAAGTTAATGCAGACAATTCAGGCATCAAACTAAGCACTAGTATTCTAAGGGGACTTACTTTTATCATGACTGAAATAATTAACCCTGTCGCTCTTTTATTGCCCACCCATGACTGAGTCACAGTTGTCCCACTGGGCGCCCTTATATTTACAAGTATTCCGTCACTAACTTAATTCTGACTGGTTAAAGGGGAACTGCTAATTCCAGCCGGTACCAGTTTCGTTGCGTCACTCTTACAGACAATGGTCTTTAGGCATGCACAAGTGATGTCATTTTAGCAGACAAAAGTTTTGTAAATGCAAAAAGTGCCGTCATAGCTTTCGTCAAGAGAACATGTGTTTTCGCACGACACCACTTAGCGAGCTGCAAACAGTTAGAGCAGCAATTTTTGAACTTTCAAGATTCAAAAAGTATTTTACAAAACCTCAGGGCTTTCTCATTTACGCTTCATAGGCAAATGTCTAAGAATGGTCTGGAAATCTGTCTCAAGGACATGCTTTAGGACGTTATGATATTCAGTTGATATTAATTGTTTGCTTCTTGTGTGCGTGTACAGAATAAGACTATTATTGGATTCGGTTTCCGCCTGATAGCGAGAATTATAAAGGTTTCGTCTTGTGTCATTCCCCTCAACCTTCGGCTTCATTAGATAATACAATCTCGGTCTCGATAACTCACACTATCATGCTCAACCTCATCCAATAATTGCAGCATTTGTTTTTTTTTTTTTCAGTTCAGATGGCTTCAGCTCGAAAAGAGGTAAAAACCTTCAACTTGATTATTTTATAGCCTTTTTTTGGATGTGACTGAAGGGGAGGGAGTCACTAATTGCTACTGTCCAAGGCCCTATGTCATGTAAGAACTTGCATTACGTTTTCAAAGTACTCTTTACATTATAACAAATGGTCTGTATCAATTAGAGAAACCAATATCTGATTTCAAAAGCTTTCCACGACTTGGAACTCCAACATTTTTCCTATTAATGACACATTTTTTTACACGTACATTCAGGATTCCCCTAGCAATAAAAATTCATCAGCTCACGTTCCTCCACCGCATAAAAAATTACACGCGTTTTTCAGGAGTGGCAAGAACAAGAATTAGAAATCTTGCATTAAGTCTAACTCGAAATGTTGTTATCAACTAAGAGCATCTTGTTGTTATTGTTATTAACACTACGAGAATGGTCGAACAATTTTACGCAAATTCGAATGGTACTGTGTATTTTACAACATAAATTGTTGTAAATATCTCCTCTATCTCATCATTGTAATATTTTTGTTTTATTTTTTTTTTCAGTATTTTTCAAGGCCTGGATACACCCTGAGTGGGAAGAAAATAGAGCAGTGTACTCAGCCAAGCGGTATTCACTGGCCAATTGTGTAAGTAACAAAATGAATAACTGCAAATAAAACAAAACAAAACAAAAAGAGCTTTGATAACAGAGAGCGGATAATCAGCCCTTTTCAGCGGTGAGCAAAGGAAAGTGTGTGCTCTCTTGTCAATAACAACGGAAAAAAATAATTCAACAACTCCTACTTGAAAATCGTTTTATAGCTTCTTTAAGCACAAATGAAAGTAAAGCTACCAACTACGACCACCTAATTCACCTATTTTCAAGCTCTTTTGTAGTATTTACTTTCCCCACCTAATTCACTTTGGAAGACAACACTCAGTTACTGAGTCTTTTTACTAAGTAAAGTAATTCTAGTATTTTTATCGCCTTTTACAGAGTTCCAGCATCACGGCTTATTGTACCAGGAATTCTTCAGGTTAGTTTCTATATGAACGTGAGAGACTGTCGAAAAGATAAATGCTTTTTGAAATAAAATGAGACTTGGTAGACCTGGGGCGCTTTCCATTTAGACAAAATTTCCGGTTAGACCGGTTTAATTGCAAATTGAACGCGCAGTTCGATCGGAAATTTTTTCGGAATAAACGGGCGACCTTCCGAGGTATTCCAATTTTTCCGTTCCAACCGGTTGGAACAGAAATTTCTGATCTATTTGCGCAATTCTGGTTCGCCCGGCGGCTGGCGCCTGGAATTTTTCCCGCCATTTCCAATGTTTGCTGGTAAGGGTTGTTCACAGGCAGTCACAGTTTTTCTTTTCATTTCTTATCGTATCGTTCAAAATGGCATCCGCATTTGTAGACTCAAAGTAGTTTTGAACTCTGTTTATATCTCGGCTAACAAAAAAGCAACAAACTGCTGCAATGGCCACAAAGTCAAAATTATTTAGCTTTTGGACAAAGTTTCACTTTCTTCGTCGAAATTGTCGCGAAGTACCAGGCAGTGCTACAACGTCCATTCTGTTGGATTTTTGGTTCACAAGAGCAAAGAGAGCCTTTCCATTTGACCCGGGATGTTTCCGGAATTTCCAACAGGAAATTTTGCCTAAATGGAAAGCGCCCAAGGTATTAGAAGAATGGTTTGATAAATTCTATGCATAAAACTTTTCAAAGTCAAATAAAAATCTGCAACGAAACTTTAAAAGGTTTTAACTGATTGAAAAAGGGATCTAAGATGAGAAAATTCAGAGCCCAAGCTGAGTATGGGACGCATACCAAGACAGGTCTGTTGATAGGTAGCAGGAGATTAGTAACCCCTTCATCCCTAGAGTCAATTATAGAGGCATGTAAGGTGGGTTCTAACTTACAGGGTTTTCATTATTTTTAAAATAGAAGGGCCTCTAGGGTCCGATACATAGAGGCAAAAGTTAGAATTTTAGGTCGAGAGTCGGTTATTTCGCCTAGAAACGGGTAATATGCTTAGAGTACACTGCTGCCGGTAATTGCCGGTAAATTCCCTGAGACTTACCTGTCTGTGGACGAAAACCTTTTAAAAGTGCTAAAACACTCTACAAGTAATCTTCCTGGCCTCTAAAAAAGGAATTTGCTGTTTATCTCGATTTGGAACAACTTATCTGAATTGAACGTCCTCGCGGACGTTTCCTTTTAAACTAAAAAGGGCCATAAGTATTACATACCCAAACCCTCTTCGTAGTAGTGATTTTCCATTTTTTTATTATTTTCATTACTTTTAAGTTTCAGTATCGCTTTTCCGACAAAGGACTTCCAGTCCAGCAATGCACGGAACCAAATTGAAACATTTTCCTTTCGGTAAGTACAGAAGAAAAGCCAAACTTTTTATGCTCACAGTTATCCATAACGTAAATAAAGAAACCCATCCTTTGCCTAACTTAATAAGGAACGGATTTTTCAAATATTTAGAAATTAACCTAAACACCACACAAAAGAGCATGAATTTAAAAGTATTACTTGTTTGGTGTATCAAGTTGCATTAAAATAACCAAATGTTCTTGAACCTCTCTATCGTGTGTCAATTAAAAGTTAACAACTGCATCGCAATGTATAGAAGAAGGGTGCCTGGGATGTCTGGGGGCCCTTCACTGTGACCAGCCGGCCCCTAGACAGTGAACCGCTCCCGTGGCTGGCAATCATGAGCCCCTACACCATACTGAGTCGTCCAGGCACCCATCACACTGTGTTTACAATGGAAAATAAGGCAATGGGAAGGGAGGGGTATAAATGTAAACGAAAACCGCACTCCACAGAAAAAGGCCGCCAACCTTCAACACACTGAACTGAATGAGCTTTGAGGCTACCACCGACAGTGCTCAGAGCATGTGCCGAAATCTGCTGCCGCTGACCACAATGGGCGTATCGGCTGCGCAAATTTCCCTTTAGTAAACGGTTGCTGCCGTTTCTAGAACACTAAAATATTTTTGACCTGTTTATTGAGAGTGTTTCTATCAAAACGAAAGAAGATCGCAACCCAGGGTCGAACCCGGACCTTTCGTATCCCATTGTTCTCTCTCCCTTACCACTACACTACCACACCTACCAGCCAAAATTCCGAAAACGTTATTTACATAAACTAGCAAACTGTCTTTCTTAACAGATGCATCAATAACAGGTGACCCTAGCCCTTTCCAAAACTTTTCACGTAAATTCAACTTGGACTTCCACGTCGTTCTTTCTAAGACTATTGAAAAACGTATTATTTGCCTTATTGTAACTTAATCCAGGGAATATATTACATCTATCACGACTAAAGGCTTCGTTACCAATGGTGGCATCGACCGTTAAAAATGCAACGACCGTTTACGAAAGGGAAACAGGTATCGGCTAATCTTTATTGTCAACTAAGTGGAATTGCATTTAACGGCATTAAACAGGCGCAGGAGGTATGGCAGTTCCGATTTTGTAAACCTTTAGTAAGAATGCTTTTTTTTCTGTTTTCAACAGATGGAAGCGAGACGAAACAAAGACGAAACGTTGGCTTAATTCCTAATCTTATCGCTCTCCTAGAAACTCTTTAAAATTCAAAAATCCAGGTATAACGAGCAAGTACTGATTCTAACTTTTAATTGATAAAAACGATGTGGAAAAAAAAAACCAGTTGAAATATTTATCGAAGGAAAAAATAATAATAATCCACAAAGACAGTTGAGTTATTTATTTGAGTTGAGCGCGGGAGCACTGTAATATATTTACTCCTCCTTAAGTTGTTGTTTGTTTGATATGAAAGAATAAAGAACTGACAAGCCAATTTGAATTTGTTTCTTGTGTTTTTCACACCCTGCAAGAAACGTTTGAGCCTCTTTACTCACGTTACCGTCAGCCATGTTAATTTCTTGGAGCAAAAGGATGTGTCCCCAAAAGAAAAGAGTTCAACTCCTAAGAGGATGGCTTGTAACACCCTGCTCTATAAACTGCGGTTTCGCAAGCTAATATATTTCGTCGCAATAAGTACCGTTTTGTCCATGACGGAGATAGGTGTTTTAAAGCATGGTTTCCATATAATCGTCCAGGTCGTCTCAATCGCTCAGTAGCCTTGATAGAACTGAATGTCCAGATATATGCTGACTCTGTAGGCTGGTTACCATATAATCGTCTAGATCGTCTTGATCGACCGAGTCCCCTGAAAATGTGTTCAGGCAATGGACACGATCATCTGGAATTAACTGCCTCGATAACTGATGCAACGCTACTGGGTCGATTACAATCACCTGGATAGAACCTGTATATAGCCTATTTTCCATATTATCGTCCGGATAATCTCGATCGTCCCAATCGCAGAGTGCAAAGAAAGTAGTGTCTAATAGCCCGGGGCTAGTGGATTTTGCTAGCGGGCTAGAGAATTCTGTTATTAACTTCCTCCGAAGGACGAGGAATTCAAATTACAGAAGTACTGTGAAATCAATCTGCTCATCAAAACGTTTTTGGGGCTAGTTGAAAAGATGTTTGGGCTCGTTTGGGCTAGTAAATGTTAGCTTCAGCTTGCTCGAATGGCAAGCTGTAAAAATGACTTTCTTTGCACCCTGTAATCGTCCCAAAAATTAAAGGAGATTGAGACTATCCGACGATTACATGGAAACCAAGCGTGGGTAGAATCTCCCTCCCCCCTCCCCTGGACGTTTCCGCTTTGCCCCATGGTGTCTTACACACACGAGCACTTCGTTTGCACATATAACAGCCAATGCAGAAAGGCAATTCGGTATTTGATTTAAGTTCACAATCTCACTGGAAGAAAGAACCGGAAGACATGCTGATATGCTAGTTGGTGCGATGTCAAAAATAAAAGATCACGATCGATGAACTTTCAAGAGACTTGAGATGCTACGGATATCGGCCCAAGAAGGACCCAGAGTCAGTATTTTGCTTCCATTTGGATATCTTTCTTCTTGATCACTCATTTATGCAGTGGAAGGTATTTATAATGATGTAAATGTAAAAGGATGCATCAAATAAATATGAAGGATCAGGATAACAATGCTAGAAACAGCTTTAAAACAAACGATTCTTCCGCAATTCTGAATTTTTACAAGCTTAGATTAGAATGAAACGTAACGATTAAATGAAACAGAAATGGGCCCATCTTAATACATATTAGCAATAAAACCGACGGAAAATAATAGTGTTGCGTTGCAAAGCTTGACTTTTAACTTTCAGTTTCCATTCGTTTATTTCATAGGCATAGATCAAAATTACATCCAACCAAACTCTCACTGAACTCTTATGATTCACTCACGACCCTTAATGTTTATCGGCCGCGCAGATATAATTTGCAAACTTTACAGCCTATGCTACGCTTTAAAATTAATGGCTGTATAAACGTCGAGTATAAGACGGATCAAAAAATCTATGAATAATTAATTAAAAATTATAATTATTATTATGTAAAGACTTGGAAGTCTGTAAGTGCACGTATCTGCTTTAAGAGTCCCACTGTTTTCTATTAACTTCACTGTTTAGCAAACCTTATTGTTTCAACTAACATTACGAAGTCTGAGGTCTAAAGCAGATGCCAGCACAGCCAGATAATCAAACAAACAACTGCAAGCACGACTCACGACGCATGAAGTTGGCCAAATATGGAAGTTACCTAATATCATATTAACGCATTATCTAGTCACATGAGAACATTTCAACCATTCAACCGCGTTATAACAGAGGTCAGAAATTTCAAGTTCCTTTACAGACTTTGAGTATAGAAGTATCAGCTATCCCATGGAAGCAATTTACGCCTTGCTTTTTCACCCAACGTTCATACTGCTTTGTCAAATGAAATGTGAGGGATTGACCACCTTATTTCTCTATTTCAACTTCCACATTACTTAGCTACGGAAAACAAGACAAGTTAGAAACAACAATACGGTCTGATCGACACAGCGGGAGATTTACATGTCGACCAAAGCAAGAGAAATCAACGCCAATCGGATCGTAGAATACTTAGCAGAAACAAGTGAAATGGATTCAAAGGTAAGGATAAGGTAGAGATACTGAAAAATCCTGAAGAACTTTGATCAGACTTCCTTCTGCTGACATTAGATTATTATGCTGTAAATCAATGCGAGTCCTTGCCCCATTGAGAAGCTCGCTAACTGAAAGAATAACTGTTTTGTTTGACCACAAAGTAAATATCCGTTCTAGTATAAGTTGAAAGAAGTGTGGCCATAAGACTAGGATTCTAGGATTCTAGTTGAATTTCCTATAGAATAACAAAAAGAAAATATTCTTCCTTTCACTTCAGATACGTAGATGTCACGAGTGACCGCCCAACCCTGAAAGCAGAAAACAGTCTTCGGAAATCGACCGCAACTGTGATTAGAGGTTTCTTGCGGTCATCGCACCACAAAAACACCACACAAAACAAGACAGAACAACACAAAACAGATAAATTTACTTCTAAGCTTCAGCTCAATACAACATGGAACGTCACGGTTTAGAGGACTTGAGAACGTCAATCGCGTCACGCACTATAAAACAGCCAAAAAGCGTCTCGCAAGCAGGCTAGGGTTTGTAATTGTGCAAAAGTTGCTCGGAACGAAGGGACAAACATCAAGTTGGTTTTCTCAAACGTATGAAAAATACACTAATAAGAGAGCTTATGCGTTGCAATTTTACCGCTGAAAGCATGCGGACACAGCACCTCGATCACAAGAAGACAGAACCATACACCGTATTCATAAATGGCGGCCGCTCGGAACGGCCTGGTTTCGAATTCACGAGAACGAGGCTTTAACAGTGGATGGCGGACGTGGGTATGAACCTAGCTTGAAGCCACCAAATCATTGGACTCAAGGAGTTTGTCTTCACAAAAAGGTAAGAAGAAGTCACCTTAAAGGACACAACGAACGCTTTAGTACTATTGTTTGAAACTTTTTAAAAGGAAAGCTCTTCATGACTCCCTTTAACATAAAAAAGCCACGCTGCTTATGTCGTCACACAGTACAACTGTTGTGTGGCCTAGTACAGTTGCGAACAATTTCTAGTGAACAATTACTAAAGCCAAACACTATATACCATGAAACTGGAAGAAAGTTGGTACTAAGTAATTTTATCTTCGTATCAGACTTAACTAGAACCATTGCCAGCCACATGCAAATCCATAAAGTGATCGGCAGCTTGCCGCGATTGCATCAAAGGGGTTTTCAACTCAAGCAGAAATATCCTGTTTCTATTTTTATGAAGTTCAGTCCATAGTACGTCTCTCAGGAGAATGCTTTTGTGTCGCAAGTGTATTACAGTACTCAAATTTCTATGAAACTTTCCATCTAACTCGCAACGTAAATTCGCATTTTGAACTATTAAAATGAACCGGCAATAAAGGTTTACCGCAAGTTTGGTTACCCAAATCTTGACACCACTCAGATAATACTAACTTATTTCACTGGACAATTAACAAAATAGAGACTACAGCACAGGTAACATTCTTGTTGGTAGTGAGACGTATAAACAGATCAATGTTAAGATCAAATATTTAATTTTTAAGCATGGAAAATAAACAATGCGCATTCTTGAGTCCCTTTAGAAGCTCGCGTAAAGTACAATACTTTAATGAAAGAGCCAAGTGCCTACATTTGTAAGGATCTATCTAACACCTGTAGAACGTAAACTCAACCCTATGTTAATAACAAAGTCGTACTTTTTAAGTTTGAAGTTGTCAGTTTAAGTACTTTCGGAAACAGAGTTCCCACGAGTAACGCAACTTATTAAGGCGCGTGTCACCAAAGGGAAATCAAAAAATCGTTCTTACTTGTGAAAAATAAATAATTACAAAGATTTCTTGAGAAACTATCGGCCCCAACGGTCGAAACAATCATCCTGCATATAAAAAGGCAAACAAGCTGACAAGATATGATTGTAATGTCGATATGTTTTGTTTTTGGAACGGAAATGAATTTATATGTAAATAAACGCAGCTGTGTAAATATGTCTTCTTATCGAACAGCTAATCGGATATCAACGTAAATATGTCTTCTTATCGGACAGCTAATCGGATATAAAATATGATAGCTCATATAAGTTTCGTCTGGAATTTGTAATTAATGTGATAATGTTATTTAAAACACTGAAAACAGCCTTTTAATTGCCTCTCTCAAACAAAGTAACACCCATTCAAAGTCAACACATTTCAAATTAATAGGTTACTAATTAAAGTCGCCTTTTGTCATTTCAAAAACCAACAATTCAAGCGTTAAACCTATTGTTTTGACAAAAGATTTAATCACTATTATCCTTAGGGTGTTTACTTTTAAATACAAAAACAAGTAATTGGCCATATCGTGCCATGAACCATGAAGAACACTAGTCTACGCAAAACAGAACGCTACTGTTTGTAATAGAGAACACTATAATGGGCCTTGCACACTAAGAGGAATAGAGTATTAAAGAAACAATGCCTTTTTTCTTTTCAGTGCGTATGGCGGAACCAAAGCAGGTAGGACCTTCAATTTTGGTGTTTCAATTCTGTGTTTAATATTGCGTTATTTCTTTTCCGCTGGGTTCATAATAACGAGAGAAAACAGATGTTCTCGGGGCATTTTTTGCCAACTATATCTGAGGTTACCTTGCAGAGTGTCACCTTGTGTCTGTAACTAAAAGTTTTATGTGACATGTCACTGGCTACAAAAATCTAGCACCCATTTCTTAACCAGTTAGGAATGAAGGCGACATTAAACAATTGACGTTCGCACAATGGTTTTATGGCGCTTTTCGTCGGTTACAAGTATTTGCTTCCCTTTGCCGTTGACTTTAAATCAGGCAACAATAGGCTATGACTACTAGCTAGAAAACCTTCTTGTACAAAAGACAAACATTAAGGTCTAGTTTTGTTTAACAATATTAAATCAGTGTAAACAAATATATTTATCGTCCTGAACAAGATAAACATAACAAAGTTTCGGCTAAATTTTAATAAATATCTTCCGTTATCGCAGATTCCAAGACAATCGTAATAATAATAATGTAGAATTTGTATTTTAACTTTTGAGGAACGCGACGGTGAAAGCCCCTCTGAACAAGACGACGATAATCAGAGGTAAGAAAGAAAAGGAAGGGGAAAAAATCACCGATAGATTCACCACTATCGAGGATTTTTTCCTTAATTATTAAAGAAAGTGTAATACATCTTTCGCCAAAAGTAACTCAGGACACTCAAAAGCTTTCCAGACCTCGACTGCTAACAATATCTTAGTTCCTTGTTTCAGAAGATGTAGTTAGGGCATTTCATTCGAAGAAAAACTTCTTATTTATCTGTGAAGTTTACCTGACGAGTTAATACAGTTAAAGAGGGTGCACAATGCTATTATGCTCCCTTCCCGTAACAAGTATACTGACAGTGAACAGTTCCTTGGACTTTGTTCAAGGTAGCTTTCTTTCTAATCTGACGCTAACTTGAAAACAAAATTGCAGTATTTTGTTTGTGTGAAGATTACTTTGGTGCCTCCCCTGTCCCCAGGTAGCCTAGAGCCAATTAACAAATGTTCAAGCACCGTATAAGCAATACGTGAATTTAGTATTTCTTTTAACATTATGAACAGTGTAAACTTTTATTACCTGTATTTTGTCGCCATTAAGGGATACCAATCAACGTACGGATGGCCAACAAGGTGCCAGACAGGAGCCAAGTGGTGAAGAGTACGGATACTCCCTTGAAAATGACTCAGGCTCTCACCAGGTAAGCTGCTCCATCCACTTTGCACATAAATCCTGATACAATCTCAGCAGCGTCTGCAAAAAGCCAAAAGTTAAAAAAAATCAACCGAGTAACCTTCTGACTCACTTCCTCGGGAGGCTATGCATCTTCGTATACAAGGGAGCAGAGTTTGGTGGGGGTTGGGGAGGGGGCAGAGGGAAAGAAAAGCTAAGATCTGTCATTACTCCGCAGAGCCAACCAGCAGGAGGGGACGAAGAGGAAGAACAGGAGGAGGTTCCAGTAGCCACACAAAGTACGGACCACCAATGTGGTCGACGTGGACCAATCTGGTAAGGCAAAAATCACTTTGACATAGAAAAAGAGAACCTGCTAACTACATATCATTGTGTAGAATCATCCAATAACAGGCAATTTGCACCTATCCTCTTATATCAAGTGCGAGTATTGAAATGCACTTTAGGTGAGGAAAAAATGATATGTTGATCACTGTTGCCATCTAACACATTTCCTTTACATGTCTTTCTTTAGTGGTATAGCTTCTCAGCTACCCTTTCTCGTTACTACAGCTGCATATCAGGTAGGTGTACAACAGCAGCAATAAATAACTGCAGACAGTTTAGGACCTATGTTAATGCTAGAATACCTACCTTTGTGACAGCAAATAAGTTTGCAGAAAGTAAGAAAAATGAACTTCTTTTTTACTCGAAAAAAGCAGCAAAAAGCAAATCAATAAAGTCAAAATCCCACCCATAGGAAGCTGTAGGCTGCAACTATCGGCATTTAATCCTTTCTATATAAGAACCTGTTAAACCTAAAGGGAAATCAGGTTTCTTGTCCATAAGTTAAAGATTTACACCAGCATCAACTGACATCAGCAGCAAGCCCCTCTAACACTTAAGATAATTAACTCAACTTAACGGTCACTTCTGAAGATGAATACACACGCTACTCACAAGTTTGCATGAATGTTGTAAGAAAGGAAAGAAAGACTTGAATAACATTTTGTGTAGTTTCATTTATTAACCAGATATATATGATCTCACATATTCTCTACCTTTTTAGGCGGGCCAAGGGGCTTTAAGTAGCGAAGAAAATAGACAGCTGCGCCGGTAAGAAAGAAGACCTGTTTCAGCCATTACAGTACACCCAGTTTCACACTACACATCCCATCTGACAAAATATTATAAAATCCCGACTTTTTCCTCTTTTTAAACCTCGACTTCCATTTTTTTTTGTTGATATCTCATGCATGTCTCGCAGCATCCTCGGAGACCCAGGGGCAGTCAGTCAGGTCGGGAGGAAAGGCGGGACGAAAGTTTTCAAGTAAGGGCGAAAGAGCCCCTGGGCACCGACTCTTACCACTATTTCCAAAAATTCGAGTGGATGCCGGCTCCTGATTGGGCACAAAAAATGCTTTGTGTTATTGTGCCCAATCGGCGAACACATCTCAAAGAGTTCTTTTCGTGTGTTCGTACATGACGGCTATGGTCTCGATCACGGCTTGTCTAGCGTCTTACTAGGTTATGCACCAAAGAAATGCACGCAGTCAGGAAACTTTCAGTTTGATATAAAATCCCCCCATCTGATTCAACTCGCTTACTTTGTAGTCTCTTTGTCAAATGCAAGCGAACTCTTCTGGAGCTGAATATCCAAGTTCACGAAGAGAATGAATTTTGTTTTTGCTTGTTTACGTCCTTCACAAAACGTGAAATTAGGCATTTTCACGGGTAGTCGTGCAGTTGACGGCAGAGAAATGTACAAAAAAGCATGATGCACGTGGAAAGTTGTTGTTTTGCCTTGTCAAGCTATTACTTATTTGAATTTCTCATCGCCGCTGCATCTTAATTGTGATCCGTCAAAAACAGAATATTCTCAGGGCAAATTCAATTGCTCTTGCTGATAGTAACCCAAACGTTTTTTTCAGCTCATCGGTAGTTCCTTTGTTTCTGGTTAGGAAAGTTGAAAATAAAAGTTTTCCTTGTACGCAGAAGCTTGGTGAACGAACCGGGCAAGTGTGGCGAGACAATAGCCGTCATGTACGAACTCACGAAAAGAACTCAGGAGAAACTGTTCGCCGATTGGGCACAATAATACAAAGCATTTTTTGTGCCCAATCAGGAGCCGGCATCCGCTTGAATTTTTGGAAATAGTTCGGTGAGAGTCGGTACCCAGGGGCTCTTCCGCCCTTACTTGAAAACTTTCGTCCCACCATTTTTCCCTACCCGACTGACGGCCCCTGGGTCTCCGAGGATGGTCTCGCAGCTAAGGAGCCTACTTGAAATAACAATTAAAAGCATAGAATGATATAAGTTGCCATGGCTTACAATAGCTTATTTCACACTAATTAAACGGAAGAATGTAGATTATTAGATATGCATTCGTAAACTGATTTATTTTTTTGTATTAGGGTTCAGAGAAATGACGAAGACCAACGTGACCTGCTACAAAATCAACAAAACGCACATGAGGATCGAAATGTACGTAGAAATATATACACAGTCATCACTTGGGTAGTCTCCTACGCAACCGTTCGTTATGTCGTCACCCAAGTAACGGCTGTGTCTGGGTCACGTAACACTACTTTAAAGAAAAGCGTCGCGTGACGACGCAAATAGTAACGGTCACGGAGGAGACAAGTAGAGATACGGCTCAATACTTATCATATTTATGCCCGTTAGCTAAAAAATATAGTCATCTTGCAAGGCAAAATAAACATAGGGGAAAAACTCTAAGATAGACAAGCCTAAAGAACAGCACACAGATACTCAAATGCTCACTCATAACAGAGCATAAACCTTCAGTTCTCAACATTTGGTTGTTTCACTTGATCTGGTACTTAAACAAAGTAAACAAGAGGATAACTGAGATCTGACGGGTTCTTGATTGTTTGTTTTTTTTTTAATCACCGCGAATTTAACAATGTCATTTTTTATTTCTATTAGCTTTTTCAATTGCCCGGGTGGACTGAAACTGGAAGAAGAGTGCAGCAGTGCACTGAACAACACCCTCCAGGGTATGGCATAGAACAAAAAATACGTTATACAGGTTCTCCCATCAAAATACAAGACCTTATTACTGCCAGAACTCCCATGGACTCTAAGATTATCGCTTTTGTACAGCCTTAAACCCTAATAAGGCTTTGGCAACACCCGAGGCGGATCTCCGCCAGTTTTTTTTCGGATTATTAAAGTGCCTGTAACGTAAAAATTTTGATTATGCTAACTGAAAGAACACATTACTAACAATAACAAAATGAGATTTTTTAGAATTTTTTTAAGTCTAAATCTCTTTGACACACCCTTTCTGCTAATCACGAAATTGATAGGCTCATATCTGACGTCATCAAACATAGATTCAGTAACTGAAAAACGGGATTTTATGCAACTGTTTTGTTTGTATCTTTTCGTATGTACTTCTGAAAGGCATGATGACAGAAAGTTTTCTCCTTTCTTCTCTTTTCTGCATTCTCATTTTCAAAAGTATAGTAATAATTTGCTTTGGCCTCAAATAGCCCGGCCTCAGACTCGTACCCAGTCGCTATAGACGCTATTTTTCCCTCTTCCCTTCCCATGAGACCCCGCGCGCGCCTCAACCTAATCCCCAATCTTCTCTCATCCCAAAAAAACACTTAAATAGCGACTTGGTACGAGTCTGGCCCGGCCTTACGATGAGTAAGACAACAAGTAAAAGAGAGAGTTGAAAAGAAAAACAACACTTTCTTTGCTCTTCTCTTTTTAGGGGTGTTTCCTGTGATTTAAGAACTGGAGACCCACAGGTAGGTAGTTTGAGTCTTATTTCAACTTTTAAATGTAAAACATTGACAATATGCGCATTGAAATGTACTAGCCTTGGAGGTATGTACGGTGGGCATTAATTTGGAAAAATCAGCATAACGTGAAAACAGTAAACGTTATGACGCGGATTTTTGGCCGGTTTGCAGGCTAGGTTCGTCTTCAAATTTCAAGGCGATGCAGTGAATCAATCTTAATGAAACTTTCAGATATTATAATTATAAACATCGTGAAGATTTTGTTAAAAAGAATTCTGTTGAGCCGTTCTAGAGATATACAGAAAAGCGCTAAAAGTCAAAATTTAGGATAAAGTTGCACTTACACAGGTGGTGACAAAACACGTTAGTTTTCAGAATCGCAAGGAAGAAAATCCACCAAAATTTTCTGTCATCGAAATATGATATTAAGCAGCATTCTGACGCTACGTAAGATAAATCTGAGTTTTTTGAACTTTTTTATTAAACAATTTATCCCGGCTATTGAAAATATAATGTTTGAAATACATTTACGTTTTATTTGAATTCAAATATACAGAATTTTTTACTTCTCACGGGGGTTATTTTCTAAACACCACACCTTAAGTTCCTGATGACGACTTTTCAGTATCAGGTCTAGATGGCGCAAAATTCGGCTTTTATTGATTTCGAAGATTTTTGTTTGTTGTTATCATAGTGATATCGATTTTACTAAAAACTGCATTTTGGCAAACTTCAGTTCCTAGTCAATCACTGATGAAAATTTTGAAGCGATCGGACAAGGATAAAATCACTTTAAAGGCGATTGAAAAACATCGGTATGGAGTCCGAAAAACTGTATCGAAACACCTGTTTTCCGAACTAGGCTAAATATATATTATCATACAAATCTTTAATTTCTTACTTTAGTTCGTCACATTTGAAGATAGCCGTTTGTCCCGGAGACGCTGAACTTAGCTCACGAAGTTTGGTTCGTCTTATGAAAAGTTCTACGTTTGGCCTAGGCCTAAATCTACTCGAAGTTAGAATTGAAAATCAATTTCTGTGTAAGGAAACAAAAAATTCCTCTTCTGGACAGGAATCAAGTTTTGGATTTTTCCAAAGAAATGCACCTATCGTTAGGTCAAGGATAAAGATGCTTTTTTATAGTTTACCTTAAGTTAACGGCATTCTGTAAATTAAATTCACTTTCTTACATGCCGCTTTTATTTTATATTCACAGGAACATGAATGTGTGTGCGATACATGTCATCGTACATAAAAAAAACTCATTTAGTTTAAAGTTTTCTTGTTACTTTGTAAAGTTATAGGTTTAAATGTCATAGATACTAAAAAGAGAAAAAATTTGCAATGGAGACCATTACATGGCTCTTTATCAGGTTCATTTTTTCTATTTAATTTTATTTATTTGTTTAAATTTATTTCTTGAAGCGAAATTGTCACCGAAAGAAGTGTCGTGAAAAATAAAAAACGCTAATAGTTTCGCATTTTTCAGCTCTCCATTGAGCTGGTATTTTCGCTGCGAAATCAAAGGAAGTTGAAGCTTTTTCTCACGTGTTGCATTGGTAAATATATGATCCAAAACTTACATTTTGTATTGACCCTAGTAAGTTTGTAAGGTTCAGTGTTGAAAACGAATGAGAAGAATAAAATGTTATCGTTTATTAGATCATTGTAGCCGCAGTCAAGTTATTGTAATTTCTTGTCTATCTGCTGATTTATTTATTGAGTGGTAATACTGAATAAACTTGTTGAATAACGATTGATTTACCACGCTTAAATAAGCAAGAATTGGTTGAAGTCCCCCACACCATGAACAATCGCGAAAAGCTTGAAACGTATTTCCCCATCCTCAAAGGAAGCTACAATCGGCGACAAAATTGTTGAGACATTGTACTTAAATAGGGTAACTTCGGAGAACAAAAGAATCCGCACCCCTCCCCTGTCCTAAACGACAGATTTCCCTAACCTTTCATATACTTCAACTCGTGAGATCCCTACCCTTTTATATATCTTTTATATATCCTTTCGCGGAGAGTTTCCCCGTAAAAGACGTTATAAGGAGTACCCCCCCCCCCCGGGGGGAGTAAACACGGTCAAAATCGTGGGCACATTCTTAAAAAGCACTTGAATTCACTGCTTCTGATTGGCGAGAAAGTAACAGTCAACTCCCGTTATTGCGGACACCCTGATAACACGGACAGCAGCCAGATCCCCGGCAAAAAATAATTACAGACGTTTGGGTGAAATAAACTCCCGCTTTTACGGGCTATCGCTATTGAGTTTTTGTTTGAACAGCCGAAAACATATAAGTTTTAATCTTGAGAAGCCCAAGTCATCAAGTATTGTTGAGGGTTGATCGGTGACACACTCAGATGTACTAAAAATCTACTAAGTACTTGAATGGCCTTTCTTATTAGCGTGCCGAGATTATCTAAGTCCACTTACTAAAAGTCACAAAGTGACCATCGTGTGATAAACGAACCCTATCGTAGGCTTTAAATGGGCTATCGCCACCTTAATTATTATCTGATTTCCGACACTTCAAGGAAATACATAACTACAACACTCGCCCACGCGTTTACGAACTCGTCTAAGCGTATCCGTTTTTATTTGAAAACGAACATTTCTCTCCATTTCAAAAACAAAATATCGTCCACACAAGGCGTTTTCAAAACGGTTTCTTCCGTCCAGGCGTATCCATGAACATGTTTTAACGCGACTCGCCTTGAATCGTTCTAAATTTTCCCTTCACTACTAGGAAATCACTGTTTGATCGCAAAGTTGTCCCACCAAAGCACTTTACGTCCTGATCTAACCCAGAATCTCAGAGGTCTTGGTTGCTACTCTGTTTAGTTAATTTGAAGTGGTCTTTTGGCAGCCTGAACAATTATCCTAAAAGAAAACTGAGTAACTTAACCCTTTGAGCCCCAGTAACCACATACAAATTCTCCAAACTGATCTCCATACATTTCCTTCAAACATTAGTTGAGAGAATTTGATACTGAAAGATCAAAGATTTTTTCCCTTTGTGATCATTTTATTAATTCTCATAGACTTTGCTCTTGACAATCTATGGATTTTGTTAGGAGAAAATTGATGTTGGTCACTATTGGGACTTAAAGGGTTAAGTCAAGACAACCAGACCGATACAGTCGGTGATCGTTTTCAAATTCGTGTGGCCGGAAGGCCGATCAAAAGAAACAGATACGAGTGGACAGGACCTAAGTCTTCCTTTTCCGGAACAACTTAAGATCCAGGAAGCTTTTTGATTAGATGGGGCCGGCCGGCAACTGTTTTACATCTTGCTAAATGAACCTCAACGCGTAAGCTCAAACGTCACCCTAGATAAATGTAATATTGAAAAAATGCTGAATTCAAACATTTCTGCTGTCAAGAAACTCTTCGAAACTTGAAACCCCTAATTTCATCCGTCCTTGCTAGCATGAAGCTCTGGTGTTTCAGGACTAGGGTCCACTGTTTCTGTGGTTTATTGTTTTCTCACAACGCTGTTCCAAAAGATACCATTTCTCAAATAATGACATCTGAGTGTAAGACTATAAGTGAAAGTGTGTAAGTGTTGTTCCATGCGTATAAATGTTTTGTTTCAGTTTAACTCACTCCCTAGATTCTGAATGCCAGGGTCACCAATGCATGCTTATTTTCACACTGTAATAGTATGCGAATCAAACGAGAAAACATAGACGTTGTCCATAATTAGACATCTATTTATCAGTTTGTTGCAAAATTTGCTGACTAAGGCCTGTGAGGTTCCAGAAGGTATCGAAAAATCAGCGTACAAATGTAGAATTTATTGTTTTGAAGTCACGCTTGAGTATCATATGCCCATAGATATCGAGAAGATATCGCTGAAGTCACCTACTGATATTAATGTGTCAATCACAGGATCGTTGGCTCTGAATCAAAAGGTTTCTTTGTTTCAGTGTTTGGCGTATTTAAATAACAAAAAGTTTGTTTGTAAACAAATACCTTCCCTGTTCTATTCTTAGAAATATTGCCACCATTTCCGAGAACAATGTAGAAACTGCCAATGCCCACACAGACATTGAGAGCACTGTGATTCAAAACACACGGGCAACAGTTCGAAGTCAAACAAATGAGCAATCAACTATAATACAACTCTGATAAGGAACCAAAACAACTTCACTGAGTTACTGAAGGGTTCGCGTGACTCTCAACTTGTCAAATAAATTCACCTCTGTCAAGAGCCCATTATGGCTCTTGTCTCTGTATAATCATTATCAGAAAACGAACTTCAGGTTTTGACACCACAATAATTGGGTGCAAGATGGTACATTGTATTAATCGCAACCTTAAAATAATGCTGTGCGAAGCAATGTTTCAAAAGAGTTTTTTATTCATTATTTTAGTACATGTTCTCATCTAAGAGACATAAGAGGGACAAATCCCTTATTATTCTAATGAAAACGGTAAAAATCCCTTTAGAGCGAAACATAATTTTGTGGCTACGTAAGTAATTTCTATCTCTGCGAAGCAACAGAAAAAAACCGGGCAACAAATGACAAATAGTTGGGGTCAGGTTAAAAATTTCTTTTTTATAGTATCTAAATGACACATTGATATTGGCGCTAGAAACATAAGAAGATAAACTAAGTTACCTGCATACGAAATAATGACAAAGTTGCCCAAAATTATCAAGCTAGAACTATGGTTCATATTAATATGAAATTTAAGGCGCTTCAGCGAAGAGAAGGAGGAAAAATAAAAACACAGGACTATATGGATTGTGTGCAGGCTTGTTACGCTGACTGAGCCAGTGTAATCAAGATACTTAAACCCCTAATTCAGTGCTGTGGGCATGTTTAGGCACATTCCGTTTACAAACAATACAGGGAAATAACCCAATGAAATGCACTAATGATCACATAAGGAAATATATCTTGAAGTTTGAACATTCGTTCAATCAATCTGAGCAAACTGCTAAGTGAAATGTAAGAGAACAGGTGTGGACTGAGTGCGCCAACGACTTGCTGGAAGTAAAGGTGAAAAAACTGTCTAGGCAACAATTGAAAGCAGGCAAAGAGATGACTACTTGGAAAGAAGTCTGTGATCAGAAATTACATTATGCGACGATTGAAAATATTTCCTCGGTAAGAATAAATACATTCCTCAAACGAAATGCTTTTAACACACGGTTCAATTCTCCCTTGACTAGAAAAACGTTCCCTGGCCGAAGAGAAATTTTTTAAATCTTAATTGACATATAGGATTGAAATCTCACCGCTGAGAAGTCGTCCAGATTCATGTGTTATCGCTTAGATAATTTGTGTACTTTAAGGAGGCGGTTTTCGTACCTTTGATTCTGTGGCTAGAATCCTTTTTTAAATTTCAGCGGTGTGAGCATTTTTAAGTGAAAGCTTCCGAACACTACTTTAAACTGATTCTATTTGACACGTAACAATCTATCGCATTTATTTTAGGTTTGCGCAACTGGTCTACATAATATTACGATGTTCACGTTTCCTTAGCCTGTGTATCATGTAAAGGTCCTCGAGAAGCATATTAGGGCATACAACCCCCTAAAAGTGATCCTAACGGGTCACAAGCCCGTAACTAAGCGAGTACAACGGTATGCTGGAGTTTCTTATTACAATGACTTGTACTGGAAGCACGCCAGACGCCAAGGTAGTGATGGCCTCACTGCACAAGAGCTGCGGTGAGTATTAGCTTAAATGTGTTAAAATTCTTTCACTCCTTAAGACAAGCCCTGAGTCTTGCACAATTAGTTAACAGGACATTCTTCTACGTACATAGGCTCTCCAGTAGGGAATATGACGAAGAGAAGTCGATAAAGCCTGGGCAGACTGGGGACTGGGGAATAACCACGCTTCCTCGTGAGCCTGGACTACGAGTAGTCCCTCATTTTCCACAGGGATAGTTGAGTGAGCGAAATACGCGAGCGCGCGTGAAAACTGCCGGGCGTGAGGAGAAGCGAGACGCGCCTGTCACCTGTCTGCGTGTCACTTTCCTCGCGAGTGACGATTTTCACGCGCTCGCGTATTTCGCACGCTCTACTACCCTTAAGGAAAATGAGCGACTACTCGTAGTCGTGAGCCTGTTAACAGTACAGGCTAACGGTATTCAATTTTTTATAATCTACAGCGAAAATACACCATGCAAACTTTAGAAAAGAGGGTCGGTTGCGAATCGAACTCTCAGTGAGAAAACCAGTGAACACAAAGAAAAATTGTACTCAATTTGTACTCAATTGTTTCCAGGGTCCTCTGCTACCTGTCCCTGTGGGTTTCAGAGAGAACCTGAGAACGAGGTTGCATCAAAGAAAGAGAAAGAGAAAACCGGAAACAGCCCCGTTGTAAAAAAATTGGCCGTTAGCAAGCCATGAAAATGTCAAGCCTGGGTACGGTCTCTAACGGGGGATCAGATAACAGGAAGGTCACACTTTTATTAGTTACGCGTACTCTTAACTGAAACTGTGGTGAAATTAAACCGGTGAGATCCGATAAGCCGACCACATCAATGAAGGGCGGATGTAATGTAATGTAATGTCGTGGATTAGAAAGACAACAACACGCGTCCTCTCGGACGTCAGCATACTAGGGGGCCGCTGGCAGCCACTATCAGTCCATCAAAGGGTGGTTGTAGGATGGTTCGAAAGGTTTGGTCGAACTTTCTATTAAGCAGAAACCACCTTAGGACTAAAAAATTGCGTCGAATCGAACAGCACAATCCTTGTAGAATTCGTTTTTGATGAAATATAACTTTGCATGGAAAAGCAAAGCGACCATGATCAGCATGAACTCAAATCCTACATTCAGATAATTTTCAGAATAAACTTTAATTCCGCTGGATAACTGTTGATCCTCTTTCCGTCTCTTCTTCTCCTTTTCCTTCGCGTTCACGTTGAAAAAAGTAGCCTGAACTGTAGCAATTAAAACGCCATGATTTGCCCCTAAGAATGCTGGAAACGACAACCCCTCGCATGTCTTAATCAGTAATGTCTGGAGTGGCACAGTAGAGGATGTTAGCATCGACAACGAGTACGAGTTCTAGAACGAGATCAGCGATTTTGCGTACTGCGCATCCGTTCTGCGCATCTCCACGTTTTCAAGTCGTCCTGTCAAGTTGCACTTAGAACGACTGGGAAGAGCTGGTTTTCAAAGGTAAATTCCGATCGTTTAATGCAGTTTCTTTTCGTTTCTAGCCTCTTTTTATCATCTTGAACGTTCCTTATATTATGTTTTATGTAAAATACTGCTTTTCAATTCGAGGAAAAGCAACCGAACGCGATATTTCCTACACAGTTCTATAAACTCGAACTCGGTGTCATCGCTAACATAGAAAGCTGAGAAAACGACTTCGAGTACGAGTACGGCTTGAAGTCGTTCTCGTACTCGTACTCGTTGTTGATGCTAACATCCTCTAGTGTGACCCAATATGACAACTATAGTACAGGACACCATCAGTAAAACATGAGTGAGGTGAAGAGAGGTGATCGCAGCTTAAGCAAATACAAATAAAAAAATGCGCTTGTTTTTCACTTCTGTGAAACTGGTAGCCCAAGAAGGGGAGTCGATGACGAAAAGTGGTCGCAGGTGGAGGTTCACCGTAATAATAAAAACCTGTACAACACTTGAAACTAAGAGAAAAGGAACAAAGTCTCACTGGCTTTCTTACGGGCTTAGCTTTCTCTGCCTTAGTTCTATTTGTAGAAACAAATAAAAGGTGAAAACTGAACATCATTGTGTTTCAAAATCATCTAGTATTTACATAAACAGTACATGTCAGTCAAAACAACATCGTCATACGTCAACGTACGTTTATGCAGTCGTGAGTGAACCACGTGTGGGAGCAGTAAGCAAAGGCAGCTTCCAGTGCGTGCTTTCTTAAAAAAAATTCATTAACTCTGCAGGTGGAGTTAGCGCAGAAAAAAGGTAGGTGTTCAATCTTTCAGGCTGAACGTTTAGGTGACAAACGGAATGGTCAACGGTATAAGAAAGAACGAATTATCTTCACGATAACATGTCAAAATCAGGTACCTTTACACACGATCCATGCGGCACGCATCAAAACTCAAAAACCTTCTATTCTACCCGGAAGGTAACAAAATAGTGACCAGGAGTAGAGCATACTGGCCCTATGAGGATATGAAACTTAGCGACATAAGCTTAAGTTGTTTAGGTACGCGCAACCTTCGAAAACAATGAAAGTTTGCTCGTTCTTCATAGTTTAACTGTACGCTTTCTTCAATTTTACAGGCAAGATGGCAGCTCAGATAAACGGGAATAACAACTTCCACGTAAGTAGTCAACAAAGGGTCTACCCATAAGGATGAAAATAAACAATGTTGCCACGGATTGAAAGGAAAAAGTTGCTGTATCTGTTTTGCTGTACCAAAACGTTTGTACCACAAGAAATTCAACTCTCCTGTTGTTTCGTAGAAGACCGTGAGAACAATTAGATTTTGAGATTAAGTTATCGCGAGCACTTGACAGAAAATTATGGATAGTTCGTAATCTTTCGTGACGCAGTCTGTTCCCAAAGAGTTGGTTAACAATCTTATTTTAAAGTAAATGTGAAGCCTAGGTCCACTTTTAAGACCTCTACTTTTATGTGGTGCTCAATTGCCTAACCATTCTCCACGCAGGCCCGCTTCGCGTTTGCCTTTGCCGGCATGAAAAACACGAAAAATAACGCCTGTCCTACAGGCTGGCAAAATTCTAAAGCAAGAACTAATCAAAGTAAAACTACTAAACAAAATTCTCCTGTAGCAATGTTCATCGTGCACAACAAGTTTGGCTCTTACTTTTGAGTGTCTGTGGTATTAAGTCTATTGAGCTGTGCAAGTAAAAGTGTCATTCACTCATTCAAGTTAGTTCTGCTTTTCAGTTTTGACAAAAAATCACAGCGTCGGACAGCGAAGTACTGTTTATTAAGCTCTGCAAGCAGTAAGCCAAGATAATATTAGTCATTGCACGAAAGCCCCTTAGCAGTGCTAGCTGTGCATGTTGTGGTAGTTGTACTATACAAGGAGCTTAAACGTTTCTTAGCCCCGAGTATTTTGTGGTTATTTCTATAGAACTTGTGGCTTCCAAGAATTCCTAAGGGCTAACCATTCGTATAAAAGCTGTTTACATGTGATGCTGTACAAGTTGAAATACTATCACTTGAATCAAATTACTTAAGTCAAGTTTTCAAAGTAACTCTCCATTCTATGCTTATTGAGATCTGTTTCTGCGTACAATGTCCTTAAGCGAGATTACTTGCAGCAGAATGAAAGTTACAGGAAAGTATATGTACTTTCCAGTGCTCCACGGCACCATTAAACCGCTTTTAGGCTTTTGTAGGGTTGTTCGTGTACACGTACATTAAAATGTTTGTTTCATGCCTTTACCTTAAGGAGTCATAATCTGAATAATCTAGCTCTCCTGGAGTAACCTTAGAAACGGAAATGAGAAGTAGTCTCCTTTTACACAAATTTTGTCTGTTAATAGTGCTCAGTGCTAACATGATTCTCTCTCTTCTTTAATTTTAGGAACAACCAAACCCTGGGTAAGTTTATGGCTATTACTGAGTATTAACTTTGCTACTAATTATTTATTCTAGACCGAAAGGTCATTATCATCGCGCGTTTGTTCACAGTTGAATTACATAATTTTCTACCCTCGAGTTCTCAGATTGCAGCCTTT
This sequence comes from Porites cylindrica, assembly GCA_964035525.1. Lineage (NCBI taxonomy): Eukaryota > Metazoa > Cnidaria > Anthozoa > Scleractinia > Poritidae > Porites > Porites cylindrica. Next base: position 6,020,026 of record OZ037780.1, on the reverse strand, counting down.
TAGTTTCATATAAATAATGTATGTACTTCCAATTGGTCTCAACCAATATATAGGTCTATCGTTTTAGAATCTCAAAATTGATCTAACAGCTAAGTTACAACAAGCGCAATATAATGTAGTAAAGAATTGGATATTAAACATAAGTATAAAATTTGGTTCTTTTATCAACAAATTAAGCGTTTGTTTTGATGAGAAATTAAAAAGCGAAACTCACGAATGTGTGCAATCAATAACTTCGCAAAGGGTAATTGATATGCATCGTATTCATACCAGACCTGATCAACACACAGTGTTTTATTTAAACGTATTAGCTGATTCAATGTCGGGCACTGAAGCATGTTAATACGATTTTTCTGAGGCCGTTAAAATTACTATTGGTCAATAAAGAATTAGTGCATTCCTCATAATAGTTTCCAATATTTAGCTATATACATGTTTTCTTAAGTGAATGCAAAGATACTGTGCATGTACAACTACATGGTACACCTGTGCAAATTTATTTTGATAAACATAAAGTATTAAAATTCAGTTGCTGAAAATAACATTATCTTATAACTAATTCAAATTAATTTGAATGCATCAAGTTTCCTTTTTAAAACTGGACATATTATGTTTGACACTTGCAAAGTCAATAACCAAATAACCAAACGGTGTATAACTAATAAAAATTGTAACAGTCTAGAAGTCTAGAGAGTGTGAAGAAAATTACCTCCAAGCTTAGAAAACTTACCTAACAAGCATTTTCTGGCACTATAATGACAGGACACACATCAGGGCTGTAACTGAGGGCCAGGGGGCTGCAGATTTTCCCCAGCTACTAAAAGGATGAACTGCGGCTACCTCCATAGGAAACAAAGGGAAAATAGAACCAGAAGAACCTTCTACCTGCTCAATTCCCTGCCTACTAGTATTATGGGTGGTTTAACCTTGTCGGGGACTTCATATCCTATTGTTTTTCCAACTTGTATATGTTATGTATACTTAATATTAGCAATCTGGTTGTCCAAATGTTACATGACAGACATGGTGCAGTTTTGAACTTTGAGCAATATGGAAGTAAAAAAAAAAAGTGTCAATATAACTTGCCTGTGCATTACATCATATATTTAAAAGCTATTTTGCGCTTTATAAATAATAAATTATTATTATTATTATTATTATTATCATTATCATTATCATTATCATTATCATTATCATTATCATTATCATTATCATTATCATTATCATTATCATTATCATTATCATTATCATTATTACTTACCAACTTGCACTGTTCATTTTTGACTTCCAGATTTCAGCATTTGATGCAACATCAGATCACATCCCTGGAGGTAATAAATTACAGTGTTTTCATGCTTTTTTTAACAAATAACACAGGTTTACTCATTCATATAAGCAGAAAATCGATTTAGGCATTAAATTTTCTTTGGACTTTGGTGAACCCTCAACAATAATTACAATAAAATGCCAGGAGACTGGGAAAATGTGTTCATTGTAACAAGGGTCAGGGCTGTCGCAAAGATTTCAAGTTGCTGGGGAAATACATTAAGTAGGTGGGGAATCAAACAGCTAGGGATTTCTTTTGGTTCCAATTATCTTTTATTTTCTTATGAAAGTAGCTGGGGGGTTCACCTTCATATTACCTGGAGGAAATCCCTGGCCCCTTGCCTTAACGACAGCCATGTGTGTACTTTGCAGATCTATAAATCAATTATTATCCTGCATTATCTTTCTGTAACTAGGGCAAAGAATATTATTCATTATACTCGGGTCTTCATTAGGATTAATTGGTTCCAATTGATTAAAAGGTTCCATAAGATTGTACTATTATTCATTCAAAATATTTCTCAGTTTCTGATTGGCTTAAATCCCTCAGCTTAATCTTCAACCAAATCTGAAAGACATTTGCTTTTTTTTTTGCAATTGATGTAAATTTTAAAATAGAACACTGAAAAAGGGAATGACTGATGTCATGCAAAGACATGGGTTTTGCAGTTACATGAAATTCACACCAGTATGAAGGTCATACCAAATTTCAATGAAGGTTGGTCTTTTATGAGACACTTCAAAACATAATGTACCAACAAAAATTTCAAACATGACTCCATTTAGCACCATGCAATGATTATAAGACTTGCATTACATGAGCTAGTCTTGCAGGAGACTAATAATAATTTTATACTGAAACAAATGGTCATGACGTGTTTCCATGACACCAGTACAAGTTCTAAAATCTCCACAAAGAGAAGCTACAAGGATGAACTTGCATCAGGTATGACTCAAACTGGTATGATATTTTTGTACTGGTGTAGTGACCAGGTTAACAAATACAGAGCTCAAAATGGGAACTGAATAAATTGTGACCACTATGAATTAAAGTCATACTGAAGCAACGTGAGCAGGTACAGGCTCTCCGCTGAAATGGAACAGTGTGAGATGCTGGGAAACTGCCTACCCACAGTACCCACCCCTCCCCTAACCCAACATTAACACTAATTTCTCTCTTGAGACAAAATGTTGGGTTAGGGGAGGGGTGGCTGGGCTGTTTTTTTCCCAGAATTGTATACCAAAACAGTTTAGCAGTAATACTTTAATAACACCCTTGAATCTTAGTCATGTGTACATCCAAACCTAACCTAGTGGATCACAAAAGTTCTCATTTTTTGAAATTCTCTTTTGCAGCTAGGAGATCACATTCATTTGCCATTGAGCATTGAAGAAACAAGGTATAATAAAAATTATTGCCTAGAGCTAAAAGTGAGGTTAAGGTAGTCGAATGGCTTTTACTTGTGTCTATAATGTTTACAAATTGATGATGATTTCTGTTTGTGTCCATCAATGCGTTCGTGAAGGTAGCCGTGAGTATAACCAACATATCCTGCATCGCACAGGTTACATTGAAATTGATAAACTAAACATTGTTGGTTAACAATGGCTGGCTTGACTTCTTGAAATTTAAGGTCTTCGTTGAGTTTGTAAACATTATCTTAGCGAACATAACTCGGACGTACCACCTTTTCTTTCAGAACAATTTCACGTGCTCACTAAAGGTTCTAACAAATTTGATTGCCTAATTAAGGAGATGCTCTTTATAAGAAAACTCAAACCATCCCTAAACGTGCAAGCGGACTCGATTCGCGCAAAGGTATTCACTTGAAGAACTTGTGATCCTTTGTTATTATGCTAATTTGTAGAGACTATAGAAATCAAATCTTTGCATTATTTATTCATTTTGCCTTGAGAATGGTGTCATGATGATACCGAAAGGTTGGCTTTTAGTGTTAATATTCGCTTGCTTATGTTTTAAGAAATCGTTATTGATCAAAAAGTAAAGTTTGTAGTCGAAAACCCACTGCTTATTATACAATATTGCAGGAATGGAATTTGATACTCGAGTAGAGATAGCAACTAACAGGTTTAAATTTCAAATAATCAGTTCGTTATGAGAATCTATGAGGGTAAGCTTGACCAGGGTTGACTGTAATACAGACATAAAAGGGACATGCAACAGACAAGCTTTACCCCAGAATCAAATCTTTATAGTTAGCAACTTGTTAACTCTGGGTTAACACTAGAATTAAGCAATAATTATCATTGTTTAAACAAAACACATGCACACTGAAAAGATGCCCATGAATTGAAACTTTAAATTTATTCCATAGACCAAGCAGGTTAATAATAATTAATGATCAAACGTTTTATGGGAGGGACTGGGCTGAGTTCAGATCTCAAAACTTAGCAGGGCTTCTTGTCTTTTTTTTTTTCTCACTTCAACTTAGACCTGGGCAGCAAGTGGAAGACTATTTTTTTGAACTGCTCTCCACTAATAATGAGATGGTAAGTCCTATATGCAGAGCTTGAAATAATTTTAAGCCTTGATAGTTAATATAAATCTACAATTAATTGCAGCCAATAAACCACTTCCTAATTTTGTTCTGTTGGGTGACCTGTAAATAGTGGGGATAAAATTGAGAATGGTGGCCATTTTCTCTGAGGACATCACAGAAATTTACATGTACCTTGTTTCAAGTAAGCTGCTTGCCCCATTTTTTAAGGTTACTTGACCTTACACAGTCATGGTCTTCATAATCATGTGGTATCACAAATGTTCTCTTTGACTTTTGCTTCAAAACCGTGTGATATCAAATCAGTGTAAATCCACACTTCATTAATCTCTGATTACCACCAGTTTATTTTCTTCTATCACATATCACACTTTGCAAGTCAGTATCTTTGTGTTGCATTATGACAGAAAAGTGGGAGAGTCTTTGTTTTAAATAAATGTCACCAGTAACCCTTTTCACCCACAAGGGTACCAAAACCCAAAGTCTCAAAGTAAGAACAACATACCTTACATGCACATTATCAACAATTCCAGTAAAGGGTTATAAATAAGTAATCAATGCAGCTGTGAGAGTGCATGCTTGTGCATGGAAATAGTCATTTTTTTAACTAGATGGTATACAGCTGTACAAATTAATGACAGTGTCTATTTCTGTAATACTCTGATTCCCAAAAAAACAAGTTGCATGGAAGTGAGGCTTAATAGCCCTCGCAACAAATTTGAAATAACTTACATAGCTGACAATCAAGTTGATTTTACTCCAGAGAACTTTCTTGGTGCTACAACCAGCTGCAAAAATGTTGAGACACTCCCACCGAAAAACGACCTTTCTTGCTTCAAATCACTCGTGGTTACATGTCTGTAAACTATAATACTGACCTCCTTCCTCCCTCCCATTCAAAGTTGTTCCTCCAAGTTTTGAATATGGTCTTGTATTGCTAGCAACTTTGATAAGGGGTGGAGGGGGATAACAAGCACAAGATCATGGACAGGCCATTTATGCTAAAATACGGTACAGTGTCTCAAGTACTTTTGCAACTGGTTGTAGCTTTAGCGAAGAAGAGATAGGAAAATTAACCATTGCTCAACTAAAATATTGGTTAAAATGCCGCTGTATGGAATGGTAGGTGTACATCATCCAAATCGAACGCATGATCGATTGATCAGCTGTTTATGCTGTTTATTTTCAACTTCAGTCAGGGGTTTCCCTCAATCTTTTTGAGGGGCAGTCCTTAGGACTACTTTAGCCTAAAGTTGCCAGTCCCAGAGAAAAAAGTAGGGGTCCAGCATTGTTTTATTGTAAACTCCAAGAGACGAATGTAACAAAATTAAATAAACATATCTTTTACTCAATCAGTTTTTGCTATGTTTACTTTATTTGAAAAGGAAGACAGCACTTAAGGTATTTCTCACTAACTCAAACTTAGTCAGGATAATACACTAACAATGTCCTTGCTTCAATGCTACTTTAAAAAATATTAACATTTGCAAGTAATCTCTTTAGGTTTAGCTGCATCTGTTCAGTAAGAAAGTTACATGACATGTTGTGTTCAACACTTTTCATTTTTGCCTTTCCTTCATGTCTCTAAATGCACGTGCTGCTGTAGGAAAATCAACATTTTCAAAGCTGGGTCCAACTAGTCTGATCATCATTCAGCTTGGTTGCGATTGCATTTTGTACAGAAAACCCTCTCTCACAAGGAGCACTTGATACTGGGATTACGAGACTGACTAAAGCTAGTTGCACAAAATCAGGGTGGACATCTTTATACCCTTGAATGAGACAGCTAGTAAACTGTTCAAAGTTCCCAGCTCTGTAACTGGGCACTTGAAGCTTGAACTGAAGAACTTAGCTTCTACACCTATTTGAGTCAAGAACAGTTTCAAAGTGAGGACAAAGTTTGTTGAGTTGTTCATCGTCATCGTTTCCTAACTCTATTGCACCATCAGGTAGACTTCTAGGGTTCAAAACAACATCAAAACATTTCAGTAGCTCCAAGTCATTTTCTAGAAACCCGTCGCGTAGGTTGCTGGTAGCCTTGTGCAGGGTATCTCCTTCGTACTGAGTTGAACCAGGCTCTTAGGTTGTTGTTATCAGCAATTTCAACTACCTTGTAGATATTCTTCCTAGTGCCAGGAACATCACCTGCATCTGCCAACACTCTGTTTACCACAGGAGATCCATCAATCATTCGTTCAAATGCCTGAACAATGGAAGTTACACTGTGACTTATGAGAGACAAGTTGGCAATGTCCTTCTGAAACAGAGGACTAAGTGTCCCAATAACTGACAGAACATCAATCAACAAGGCTGTGGTTACAAGAAACAGTGTTGAAGCTGTGAACTGCCAAATTCCAACAGCTGTAGCATTAGAACTCTTTTCATTTTCCAAGAACATGACAAGTGAATCATAGTCCTCAAATATCATCCTGATGCACGTCTCCACAGACAGCCATCTAACTGATGAAGGATCCACCACCTGTTTAACTTTTCCGTGCATACGCTGCTGAATTTCCTTCAGTTTTTGTTATATTGCACGCTTGAATTTCAATAGAATTTGTACATGGTGTTTATTTTCCCTTTGTACTGTTCAAGATAATCAATGTCCTTACTTGCCTTCTAGGCAGTAAGGTTAAGTCTGTGAGCAACACAGTGTACTTGGATAAGAATATTGTTCAACTGCTTCAACTTCACCCCAAGGCCATTACAATGTCCAGTCATGACAGCTGCGCCATCTGTTCCAAGTCCTACAATTCCACTGTAGTCATCCCCCTATACAGGGCTTTTTTCTTTCAGATACTCAAAGAGGGCATCCTTAATGCTAGCAGCAGTGCAGTTGACTATTCTTTTGTTTCCCAGAAATGAGGTATTAGCAGAGCCGGTTTCTGAATTGACATAATAATCTCCCACAAATAGCTAATTTTTTCTCAACAGAAATGTCACATGACTGTTTCATCAAGTGGGTGTGCATCCAATAGGACCCTTCCTCTTTTGGTTTTTTAGCCAAACAATGCATCACTGACACGCATTTACATGTTTAGGAAAACCCTGCTAGTACAAGCTTAAATAGCGGTTTAGACACAATGTTTTCATACAAAATTTGCTTTCTGAGGGTCAAGAACCTGTAAGCAATGAAAAACCTAGGAATATACATGTATGACCCTGACTCAGAGAGGAGCTTCACTAAAGCAAATTAGTGAGAAAGAATGAAGAACTGAGGTAAAATGGGGAAACCACGAGTGATGCAGCAAACCACTTCAAGAACTTTCCCACCGTTGATTCAGCATTTGGTGATAATTTTACTGTCCTTCCCACGTTCGTTCGAACTGATACATTAGAACACCTTAAAAACTGTGGAAAGAACATCAGGAAATCTGCTGATGCCGCTGCCTAGTTTGCAAGTTCTAAAGGGCTCAGAATGCTCTCATTTGTTCACGACCTCCAAGTGTGTGAGAGTCCAAATTCCAAGGATGATGTTTTTTACCTTAGAGCGCTTTGCCAGGCCTCCTATGGGAAATCTGTGAATTACATGTACAAAGTCAAAATGGTAGTTCAGGGGAACGGCAAACCCAAAATTCTAGCTGCCGAGTGTGACAACATAAGCCAAGCCTGTACAACATAAGCCAATCATGACAGAGAAACTTTTTAAACCGCCATTCCTCAGACATCCTGGGAAGAAAGCGTCAAGGTGTCTATCCCACGCTGTTCAATCCAAGACCATCAAAATAGCATGAGTTAGACCTAGAATCAGTTGAAAGATTGAAACAGAATATACAAAGAGTAAATTCTGCTGTTCCATTTCCGAAAAAGATCCCTGATGCGGATAGTATCAAGTTACTTGGCACAATAGTTAGAGAAGTTGCGTACGGTTCTGCATTTCACATGCAACTCAAAGAGTTTGGAACAGACATTCAAGATAACAATACTTGTATCTCCTCTAACTGTTCACTTTCAATTTCAAGTTGTGAAACAGAAGTTGATTATATAGTTGAGGGAAGAAAGGACATGAAACATCATCAGGACACCATATTTCAAATAATATCACCAGTGAAGGAACACCCAGTGTCTCTGCAAGAAATACATAATGGTTGTGAAAGAATAAAAAGAAGCCTTTTCAAGACTGAAGATGAAATTGCTGAAGTGGAGTCTCAAACAAGAACACAGTCTGCTTGGCAAGAAGTGTATAAACACAGGTTTGGTAGAGAGACAGCTTCAGAGAGTCACAGGGTTGGATGCACTCATAAGGTAGGGACTTCCCCTTCTAAAATAATCAAAGAAGTCCTCTACAGTGACAACAACTACATTGTATCAGTCACAGGCCATGAGAGATGACTCAAAAAAATGATCAGCTGGTGAGAGACAATAACATTGAAATGATGCACAAGCAGGGACACACAAAGGCCACACTAACACAATGTGGTTTCTTGAATGAAAAAGAAAAGGAATTTGGGTGCCTCTCCAGATGGTCTGATAACAGAGCCAAGCAGGAAAGATCCACATGGAATGTTTGACGCTAAGTATATCATTTTCAAGGATGGTGAGGGCCTGAAAGATGCTCTTATGTGGAATTCTATATGCACAACATCAGATTCTGGTGTACTACAAGTCAACAAGAATCACATGTACTTTTATCTAGTACAACAGCAGCGGTTATGTTGTGAAAAGACTTTATGGTGTGCTTTCAATCCTGGAAAGTAATGAAGAATTCTTTTGCACACAAGTTTCCTTTGAGCACAAATGGTGGAAGGAGAAACAAAAGAACACTGAACAATTTTATGATAAATATATCATATATGAGTTAGCTTACCCCAGACTCAGAGATGGCCTACAGTGACTGTACGTACACGTGTAGGTATAGTTTTAACTGACCACATACAATCAACTTTCAGGAAATCCAGTATAAAATTATATATCTTCATTACTACATGAAAATTTTTCCAGACCAAACATAGAAATTTTCTCCCTAGCTTTACATTCTTGCAATTCATCATGAAGGAGCCTTTCATTTTCCATCTTTATTTCCTCTACCCACCTTTCAAGAGTTGGTGGCTGACAACAACAGAGTCGTTCTGGAAATTTGCAGTTTTTTTCTCTCTACACAGCGATTCTTTGTTCACTTTAGTCCAAGGAAAAACCGATGGCATTGAGGTCTCGTCTTACATGTAGACCAGTCAGACTTTGTTTATTATCCATCAGTAAGAAGTGTTCTGAACAACAGAACTTGTTTCCTACAGCGGCAAAGAAGTTATCTCCTCTTTTCATTAAAATTTCCCACTTCTTTCTTTGTTGTGTGTCTGATGGAAACTCATGAAATGATACAAATGTACATGTAGGTCAGATCGATTGTCACTTCTGTTACAAGAAGCTGCTGCACAGCATTTGTGACCACTTTTTCTATCTTTCTTTATAAATTGACTCAGTGAAGTAGCTTTAAATTTGCCCACAACTCAGCTTCCATTTGTTTTTCCCGTTGTTTGTACTGCTTGCAAGTTCTTGACCCTGACGAAAGCAAATTTTGTATGAAAACATGTGTCTAAACTGCTATTTAAGCTTGTAGTTGAAAATAAACAGCATAAACAGCTGATTGATCGCACAAAGCCGGATGATGTACACCTACATGTTCCTTTCCAACAGTTCCTTTTTATTACCATTTTGATTTATACGGCGGCATTTTAACCGAAACTTTAGTTGAGCAACAGTCAATTTTCCTATCTCTAGCTAGAGAACACAGCTAGCACCACAAATGCCCTCTGGAGTAAGATTGACTTGATCATCCACCATGTTAGTGATTTCAAATTTGCTGCAAGGGGTATCAAGCCTCACTTCCATGCAACTTCCAGTTTTTTCTGGAATCAGAGTATTGAACATTGCTGATATAAATTTAAAGTCATGGAAGACAATGTGCTTTTCAAAAAAAAATCCTATAATGAGCAATACAATACAATACAACTAGGAAAAATAGGATTCAGAACATTATTATAGGAATAAGAACATGCAAGTCTAGTGAATAATAATAAGTAATATTATACACATCTTCATGTTACAAAGTTACTGTATCAGTATAATTGTTCAACATCATACATGTAATAGTACCATTATAGCTCACAGCTAAGAAGATAGCATGAAGCTCAACATAGCCCCTTTAAGAGGGTCTGACCGGAGTTGAATGTACGTGTATCATACATGTACTTCTCTCTTAAACATCTATAGGCAGTGGATCAGCTGTGACAGAGGAATCAGTGGCTATCAGCAAATTTGTGTGATACCCCAGTCAAAAGTTCTTCATCACAAAAATAGTTTAATTGTGTAACTTTTGTTTACTGTCAGTCACTGTAACATAATTTATTAATAAATACCAAAACATTTCAGCAATAAGTCATGTTAAGATAAAATTACTTATAGATCCACCATGATGTTGCTTAAGTAAGGTATATATCATGTGAATAAAGATATATGAGAATTTGTGTTGCACATATAAGAAATAAGTTTTGCCATTACAGGCAGGGCAAATGAAAATGTCATCTACAGATCTTTCTGCCCTGCCTGTAAAGCAGAATATGTAGGAAAAATGGACAGGTATCTCGTAGAACATATGTGTACCAGAGGAAATTCAGCTATTCATCAACACATGAAAACTTGAAGTTTATGCTTAATCTACACAGTAACTTACCTAAGACGTTTCTTAATGAAAAAAACATTATTTTATTAATAATATGTGTATTTATCATATAAAATGTAAACATACAGAAACAGTCTTAATGTCAACACAGCAATCCTAGCAATGAATGTCAACTTTGTCAAACTTGTCTTCTTTGGCTGTTTAAATAATGCCTATATTTCTGTGATTGTATATTTAGCTCAGCAAGTTTGTAAAAATTTTTCATAGTTTTGAATTAAACCAGCATTTCAATAAACATTTATTTTGTCGTAAGATTTCTCGTTTTTCCTAAAATAATATTAAGGAGCAAGATATTCTTTGGCACTGTTTTCACCTTATATTTTCTACACCTCAAAAGTTTGAATCAGAGAATATTTAATTTTACAGTTTAAGGTTTCACAAAAAAAATTTGAAGATCTACTACAGCTGTAAATGTAGAGATTTGGCTACGATGGATAAAACAAGAACCTTGCACTTCAAAAGAAGGGGATCTGCCCTAAAGGTTCGTTTTTAATCTACAATGTACATGTAAACTTACCAGTCCTCTTCCACAGTTATCATACAATCAGTTCTAATTCTTGGCAAAATCCAATAACGTGTCCATGACTTTACAACATTGGTCTCCACTGACCTCTTTTCCTTATGAGCTAAAGAACAAAAACAAAACAGAACCGACAAGTCAGTACAACAATAGTAATCCAGATTAATTTTTTTGAAAAAATGTGCAACTTAAAATACTATGCCAATATACAGGGTAGCTTGTGAGCAATATCTCTGTTTGGGGGACACAGGGTGGGGAATTCCTCTGCCCCTTGCCAATAGGTCGTACACTCTCCTGTGGCTCGCTTCACTTGCCACTTGAAATGGAGTCACATTAGGTTTTCGCAATGTCAACTACAACCTTGGAACTTGGTTGTGTCTGCAGGTGTACACCTGTGGGCAACTAATTTAAGGTAGCATGGGTTTTACGACAAGCATGACAGGTGTTGTCAGAAGCAATTCACCATTGCACAAAGTTTATTGGCAACAAACGATGATGTTAAGTTGAGCAGAAGAAAAAACTGTGGGTTAGGGTTGGCCATGTCAATCTTTGACCTGCCTCTTTCAATCGTGTGCACATGCACTTCTTAGCAAAGCAAGCTGCTGCACGCTGCAGTTTAGCTGTTCACTTCACTTTAAAGACAACACAGATGTCTTGCATCCACCTCTTTATACAGACTTCGAGCAGCCCCATTTATTTGTTATATACATCTGTATGTATTAAAAAAATATATGTATTACCTGCCTCAAAACTATAATAGTGAATAATAATAACAATAATAATAATAATAATAAACAATTTATATCAAAGCTTTTTCTTCAGGCATCCGAAGGTGCCTTACAAACCACTCAAAATCTAAAAAGTAAAAGCTATCTCAAAAACATCATCGCAAAGTCCACAGTCACTAAAATAAATAGATGATTTAATTAAAAGCTTTCTTAAAAAGTATTCATTAGTCTTTTCTTAAAAATGCCAACAGAAGAGCTTGATTTTATGTAAAAAGGCAGCAAATTCCAAAGTCTTGGTGCAAAAACCGAAAAGGATCTATATCTGTAAGTTCGAAGATTAAAAGAGGCAAATAACTGTTGCTTAATTATTAAGCAACAGTTTCGAAGCAGATCACAAACTACGCAATGAAGAGTAAGGCTCTTGGAGACCACTTAAGTACTGAGGAGCCAAGCCTTGTATCGCCTAATATTGAAAAGCAACACTTTAGATTCAATACCCTGCTCAACATTCATTCATGTTTGCAGTTTGTTAACAAGGAATGAATGTTTTAAGTCAGCATTTCAATCACAGGCATAAGTTATGTGCACCATATGGAGATGTGCAGAAATCAGTCTAACCAAAGCCTGCATGGTAAGCATTCCCATGTGAGCAAAGTACAAAATTTGTCAAGCAACAACAGCTTGGTATGGTATGATTTTATTGATTGACAAGTTAGTAATTTGTCAAACAAATTTCATTGAAGCATACCTTGTGAAAAACACCTGGACATCAAGCAACCAGAATTCACTCAAATCATCATGTTTTTACCAAAGTTTTATCCGCAGACTAACAGACCTGCCAACCCCTGACCTTGCTTACCTTTCGGTCAGGTGCTGGAATCTCTCTACTGAGGTACCAGGTTGTTTCTTATTCAACAAGGTAACATTTCATTTCAGAATGATTTTTCAACAAAAACCGTGAGATTGGGATTCTTGTCGTGAGGCCGTAAGAAAAGATAAAAAATCGTGAGACTCACGGCAGAATCGTGGGAGTTGACAACAAACGGCATAGTGCTTGAGGTTTGGAGGATAACGATTGTACTGCTGACTGAATTGGCAAGGCAATAATGTAACGATCATTGTTTAATTTTTCGAGCAATCTGCTTTCACCAGAATATTAAAGGACGGAAGAGGAACAGACTCTGCCAAAATGATTGTTATTTTGCCACTTACAAACATAACGATTGGCCAAGAAACATGAGCTTACACTGTAGGTAAATGACATCACTGTCAATTCAAGATATTTGCTGTGAATTTCCAAAATATCTGGGATGAAATCAACCGTGCTCAGGGTTTCTTCAGCGCATTGCGCCTCTCTGTCGCGGCTTCGCCCGCCATACACACTCGTAGCTTTGCCGCAAACCATCAGGAATTAGGAAAGAAAAAAGGCACCTCCGGCATTCAGGCTATTGATGAGCTGAAATCGGCAAAGTTTGCAGTGCACGCCTATCCATAAAATTCGCTTATTTAAAAGTGCATCTTCAACTACATACAATTACGTTATTTAGAACTTACGGTCAAACAAAGTCACAAAGTCGACATCCTACACACTCTCTTAGCTTCGGAGGCCGTTTCTGTTTTTGTCCAAGTATCAGGTGTGTCATTTCTCGTGTCAGGGACCGTGCGAGAGGCGACCAACTGACCTTTACACCACTGACCAGATGGATCACATTACCGACCTCGTTCCCAGGTTGAGCGGAACATTCCTTTTACTAGCCTGCGAAAACAGCCGTTTCTCCTCGCAAGCGGAGAAACGTCTGCGACTCAGCGACAGAAATTCCAGACTGATGATGACCTAAGATGATCATGATGATCATCTCTTTGAGGAATCCGGCAGAAACACTGATTGGTCGACGGAGTTATATTGTTTTAGCTATTGTTTACGAATGACAGACAAAAGACAAAAGGCCACAAAGGTCAAATATATAAAGGCGATGAACCTCTAACAAAACAGTCAATATAAGCACAGGCCGCCCAAGCTCAGTGTGTGAGTTTACTCATTGACACATGTAGTTTCATATTGCGTAATTTAAAATGGCCGGAGTATAAAGGATTTCGAAAGGATTTGTATGGGAATTCAGGTAAAAGATTCAACTCGACAAATACTCGCTAGAATGTTCAATAAAATACAGCTTACCGTATTTACTTTGCTTGTTTTTGTTAGCTGTGTGGTTATTTTTCCGATCCATTGCGATTTAAGCGATTTCCTTTAACCCCGAGTTTCCACTGTTTCTCTTACAGTCAGCTGTACAGTGGAAACTCGGGGTTAAAGGAAATCGCTTAAATCGCAATGGATCGGAAAAATAACCACACAGCAAACAAAAACTGAAATCGCGAATATAACGTGACGCTAAAATTAAACTCAGCGCACAAGGAACGGTTCACGTCATGAAAGGATGGGAGAAAGCGGGAATTACGAGTGTTGTAACTGGGAGTAGAGTGCTTACCTTCCCTTCATAATTTTCAAGACATCACAAAAATAACTTGTGAGGTTTGTTTATCGTGGGTATCGTGGACAATTGACTGTAAATAATTAATTAGTACAAGCATGAACTTCTTGGGGACAGTTACAGTTCGTTGAAAAGAAAACTTTATACGGCGCTCCCCTTCCAATAAGCGCCCCTCCTTTTAGCCGAAATTTTAAGTAAGCGCTAGGGCGCTTATTCGATGAAACACCGAAAATCACCGAATTTAAGAAACTTTGGTAATCTATCCATCCGAGAAAATTTGGTTATGACGTGAGCGTACGACCGAACGCTGACCGTACAGACTCTAGGGGAGGGGGAGGGGAGTCAGCCCGTCGGGGGAGGAGTATGTTATAGCTGAGGTCAGGTGAAGTTTTTTTGCATTTCAAACACCCCGCTCGTTTCGGCGGTAAATCACATGGCCACCCAGACTTTTAGCGAAAAAAAAACGAGTGCCTCTTTGCACTAAGTTTTAATGTCTACGTTAACTTGGATAACAGGGAAAGAGATAGAGCGAGAAATAAATAACAACGGGGACCAATTTCGTTGGAAGATAAACATGGAAATTATGTAGCAGTAGTGAGAGTGTGGTGCACGTGCAAAGTTGTTTTTTGTTAATTAGAAATAAAAGTGTGCTGCACGTGCAAAGTTTTTTATGCTAATTAGAAAAAAGTGCGCTGACGTGCAAAGTTTGTTTTTTGCTTATTAGATCTGTGTTTGTTGTTTTTTACCGTTCTCGTTGTTTTCACCCCGTCTTTAGTAATAGTCTTTAGGATTCCTCGATTTTATATTTTCTTTGAGGAAACTATAAGTATTAAAGAGAGCTTCGTTTTTAGCCCTGGCTAAATCTATTTAGTATATACTAAAACAGTGGATAGTGTTTTTCGGGCACTCAGATTGGCTACTCAATCAGCGAATATCGTGCACTATTCACTGATTCACCTCCAGTTCTTCCGAGCGAGCGACGCCAAACTCCCGTAGGTTGCGAGCAAAATGCTTTCCCGGCTTGCTGCCGTAACAAACTAGGAAATTTCACAACTAATCAAGCAAGCTATTTCCGAAATCAAGAGATACATGAAAAAGGTGACGAAGTTCGGTTTGGAAGTTTTAACAGGTAAAGCTTTGTCTTTTTGACTTGAATAGTTATCGATAAAACCGGTGAAAAAGTTTTTTGTTTATAAATGCAAATTAAGCTTAAGTCTTGCGTTAGTTTATTTAGTTGACTAAATAAATAAGCTTAAAACTAAATTTAATAATCTTTTTTACAGAATTATTTTAAATACAAACAGAATTCACAACTCCTTTTGAAGAAACTTCCCCGCAAGAGCTAAAAACAAACGCCTTCAAAAGTTTTATTTGTCGCTAAGAAAAAGCGGTCATCATCGGTCATCGCGCCCCAAAATTGTAATCGTTGGCAACAGCAAATGAGTTAAAAATCATCATTTTGTGCTCAATTATCTCACTGTTTTAGTATATACTAAAACAATTACTCACGCAGACGTCCCTTTTTCGCGTGAAACAAAGGAAATAGGAGACGTCTGACGTAGGATATAACCTAATGCACGAAGAATTAAGCACTGAGAAATCAATACTAATATAGTTAGGTAGAAAGAAACTAACACGGTCACAAAAAACAACACTAATAATGCAAAACTGAACTAACATACGGAAAATCGTTAGTATAACGGCGAAGCCAACGGTAGCGTTGAACAACACCACTACAATAAGAACTACGGATATAAAGCGATAAGAAGACAGGGTTAAACTTTTAACATACGAACAAACTGACCTACGAAAAAGTGTAAAAAAGACAGGGCTAACACCGCTAAAATGTCTGAGCTGACATACGGAAAAGCGTACCAGGGGCCCGTTACTCGAAAGTCCCGGTAACTTTTCGGGCCCGAAATCAAATATTCAAATCTAAATGTAAAGAATAAAAGCGCGGGACCTGGCTAGCAAACTACTACATTTTGTTTCATTAACTGATAGTTTTATCACGTTAGATGCAAAACTATTGAAACCTCCGTCTTGCATGTAAACAACAACAGCTTTACGGGCCCGTTAATTATCGGGACTTTCGAGAAACGGGCCCCAGAAGACGTGAGAAGCAAACACGCGTGGAGAACTAAAGTAGATGGTAATGCTAATGATTAACTTCGCTTTTTATGCGCTGCCCGTGAGGGCAAAGCCCAATCAAAAAAATGAGAAGCAACATTCTTTCTGAGGTATGTCAAAAAAGACAAAATGGTGGACGGAACTCCCAGAAGGCTTTGCGTGTCCCATTCCCCCTTCAATGGGGCCGATTTTTGCGGGGAGGAGACGGGTCATTTCAGGTCGTCGGGCGAACCCATTTGAAAGTCGATTTGGAACGAACTAAAAATTATTACGTGGAGTATTTGGCCCTATATCTATGCCGAATGATTATTGAATTTTTTTCGACGTGGTATAACTTTGCATGAATTTAATTTTCGGTCATAAAGGGGAGAAAAACCCTTGTTTTTGCTCGTGAAAAACAGTTTGCATTTTAAACGCGCTAAACAGAAGACGAGGTGTTTTCATCGTACTTCCGGACTTTTCTGGCTTAATCTAGCAAAAATTTTCTCAGTGAAAACACAACTATTGACAGTACTGTAACTACAGGTGTGGATGAAAGTCCTACCGAGGTGTGGAAAGGTGTTGACTTAGACAGTGAATTACTAGAGAGGTCCAACGAGAGCTCTAGGAGGAAGAAAATCCAACTCAGGGAATTACTGGCCAAATCTGTAGAAGCAAGAATGAGGGTGCCTCCTAACACTGCTGTTTTTGAGACCCACCACACCGGGAGAAATATCTAGAGTTCGTAGAGTGAGCGAGCAAGAAGCGCCAGACACACGCCTTCCCAGTCGCGTGTGTCTCGCGCTCCTCGCTTACATTGCGCTGGCCTTCGCTCACCAGCAAAACGCAAAAAATAACGCCTGTTATGCAGGCTAGTTGAAGAAGACAAGTGCTCAAGCTGCGGCATGACGTAGCCTTTGAGCAAGCGTAAGGCGCTCGCAGGCTGGTGGTCATGGGAAGTATGACGTATTTTTCTTTCACAATCAAGTGATCACTGCATATCACTAGAGGGCAGATAATCTTTCAATTGACAATGGCAGCTAAAGATTAGTACGCAGGTATGATAAAGTAATCTTTTGTGCTTGGTTTGATGGCTTATAATTCTTTCTCCTGTTGCATTTGTAGTATTTAGCAAGGGTGTCTTTATTCACGATTACTGATTATAGCAAAACGATTTATGTTAGATTCAACAGGGAACTGATCGAAGGAGAGCAGCGTAACTATCAATCGGCTCACACGACAGGAGACGTTAAGAAAAGGAGACAATAGGATTCGCCCTGACGTGCCGTAGCCATGCCGAGGTACAGTCCTATGCATCGACGCTTACACCTGAACAGCGAAGTGAGGCCAATAGGCAACAGCTCTCCACAGTTGACAATACAATGGGCAGTGGATCTAATACATCACCGCAGTAAGTGTCAATTTAAACAACATCTATTACCAAAACTGTCAGTATTTCAACAAGATAAAGGGCATTCTAAAAAGGGTTTGTTTTTTCAAAGAGGGCGACTTATACTACTACAAATTTTGGTCAAACGTTAAAATGAGAGCATTTAGCCTTTGGGAAAGTCTAGACACGTTATATCCAGGAACTAGCCTGCAGAACAGACGTTATTTTTTTTGCCCATGATTGGACTAAACCTTATTAACCCATGGACGTAATTTTGAGTCGCTGTATAAAAAGCAGTAAGTGGATCACTAGGCACAGGTGTGTTAAACATGTTGGCCAGATGTCAATTCACCTTTGCAGGTTGCCTGTTTAATCGCTGGTCAAATAAATGCGGCCTGGGTAAAATTACTGTATTAGTGTGGAAGAAAGAGGACAGAGTGCAATATCGCTAAAAAGATTACATTTCAATTCCTCGATACTGGTGCTATTGTACCTATCATGTAGCGAATCTTGTCCATGGCAATCTCATGTACCATATGCAAAGGCAAACGTGTCATCCTTCCACTTGGGATATATATCTGCTACTCCAAACAAGCCAAACTTCGTTTCCATTGTTGTCACAGCTCCATCTAGAGTATGTCGTAAATTTCAAGTGACAGAATGATGTGTATTCTGCGCAGAGATAATCTCGCACCTTTACGAGGTCTTCTGATGAAGACGAGATATAGGCAAGAGTCGTTTTTCTCTACTTTTTGTGATTTTGTATATGTATAAAGATATTCAGCTTAAAATTAAACCCTGTCACTTCATCTTGATTGGACGGACGACGCAAAGCAACCGTCTTTCCACGCATGCAGATTCAGTCACAATTGATCAGAAGAGTAGTTTGCCGGCCTGCATAAGCTGCCCAACACTCAGAAAGAATGTTGGGAGAAATGTCTTAAAAAACCCGCTTCTGAGAGTGCGCTTTTATGTCTTTTGGTACTATAGCTGTAAAATACTCAAGTCAGTTGAAAGAGAGCTGAGAGATTTGTTCGTATAGGGATCGCGTGACCGTGGCCCCGTGGAAAAGTTGAGTAATGACTACTGAGCTATGAAAAGAATGCGATTACTAATGCCTTCTGGAAACAGACCTCTGCTTTTTAGAATGGACCATTTGTTCGTTCTGTGTTCCCACTAAACCACAGTTTCCGTACTTAACTCATAAACGCCGCTGACAAAGGTCACTGAGATTGCTTAGTCAGCTGCATTTAATATCTTGCGCCCAGTTGAACTGGGGATATTGGCTGTGTCGTGTTAGTATGGTGTCTGAGCCAACTGTTTGAAAATGACGAAGTATTACTGAAGCTGTCTCTTAGAAAAGCATAGTTCCTTGCAACTTGTATTGTCAAGGCACTGAAAACCAACGACGAACAATCAATTCGAAAACAGAGGAATTAGCAAATGTCGCAAATATTCAAAACACTTCGCGGAAATCGTTTAGTCAGAAGGGTATATGTAACACTTCAATAACGCAAAACAGGAGTAGAAGGAGCCAGTCAGACTGCCAAAATTGATAATTGGACGAATTTTTACCCAGACTACTTTCTTTTCACGTGGAGAGGCTGGCTAATTACTTATTACTTCATAATTACTGCACATTTGACAAAAGCCCACTGTTTGAAATCACTGAACTAAGAACTGTGAAAAGGACAAATATGCTATATTATTAACTATCTACATTTTTAATATGTAAGAATACATGCTAAGATAACCCCTTTCTGATACATTAAAGTAATTATGAGCTGCTTCATTTAGAAAAGTAACAAACTTGAATTTATCGCAAGTTACAAAAAAACTTACTGTCTTTACACTGGCCCACAAACATGATGACAACAAAGGCATAAACTGAAAGGAATACTTGGCATGAAAGATGAAAATTGGTCGTCAACCCACCCACGTCCACCTCCGTTGACAAGACAGTCGAGTGGCCCTTGTTAGAGGACAAGAGAGGCGCTTTCTTCAGAGTTAGGCAGAGGGAATATTATGCCGTTGAGCACTTGACATATATCAAAGATTCGCGAGTTGAACATATAAAGGCTAATTGAACAAGGAGAAGCATGGTAAGGTTCTCGAAGCCTTAGCGCAGAGAAGATATCAATAAATCTCCACAACGTCAGTTCACCTTTGTTAGAAAGCCTTGCTTCCAAACTGGAGAACGTGCAATTATGCAACATCGAGGTACTAAGTAGCTGCCATGTATATTTAATACCTTTAGACTCAATCTCAAAATTAATTGCATGACGTTTAGCTCGGAGAAGCGGCTTCATGATGATAGTGGCAAACTGGAAGGCAAACTTACCCAGATAACGAAATTTGTCCATGGACCAATCAAATGCATCACATGACTGTTATAATTCAGCCACCACACTTTCAAACTCAAAGTTGCTTGATCAGTAAATGTTGTTCAAATGGCTTCTGACACGTGACCAGTTACAAGTATCCGACGTGACAGCTATTTGCATTCCTCAGGGGTGACTTAAGTGGTCTTCGTCGCATGTAGGTGCCCGGGCGCAGGTGATTTTGTCCAATCATAGAAGCGATATCTTAGACAACACGAAATGATATGGGTTTCAATAAACCGAGGGCTGAAACGGTTAAAAGTGTGTTCGACCTTTTCTTATCACATTGAGAGACATCAAGCAAAGATGATAGCCGCGATGCCAGAAGCTCATAAGCACAAAAGTGAGCCTTATGTCGCATTGTGTATCAAAGCTTTTTCTAATCTTGTGCTTTTCCCTACGAATACAGTAAAACCCTGATATAAAAAAGCCCATAAAACGATCACCCCCGGAAAAAGAACTATATCCTTTGCTCCAGTTACAGTGAAATTTGTGAAGCAGTACCCCGACGTATAAAGGAACCCAGTTATTACGAACACGTTTTCCCAGTCTCTTATCAGGGTAACTCTGTGTGAGGGAATCCAGCATTTATCAGTCTGTCGCGTGACGCATGGGGGTGAAAACATGACGGTTATTCCTTGACACGTGCTATCCCTATTATGGCTCATGAGTTCCGCGCTTTTTCTTTTCCGATCTTCCGTTTTCCCTGATTCGTAAATAACTTAAATAAAGCACTCCACTGATCGATAAGTAGCCCAATACCCTCTGTGTATTGATAGACTGATGTGACAATCAATATAAGACGATATAACGAACAGCGTAGTAAAAGTGCATAAATTTCTAACTGATGATGAACATAATAAACCAAGCCATATCGACGAGATGTATGTGACTCCGATGAAACATTCTATTCAGTGTCGTCCGGAAGAGTGAAGATTGTTTGGCAAGGAAAGCAAGGAAAGGCAATGACAGAATTATAATGATGCTGCTGAAAGTTCCAAGTCAGTTTCATTTTCAGACATAATCGAAGATGACCAATGAAAGTTTCACTGGCTAGACGTACAAGTTTCCCTCGTGCGTCTAAGTAAGAGTTATTTTATACCTACCTCTCCTTGCAGGAAATTAAGTCAGTTGATTCAGGCCCTTTGCAATTCCATGAAATAAATGTATCAAAAAATGTTCCTCTTAAAGGTTTCACACTACCTTGTCCCTTTCTATCTCTGTTCCTTAGAGCCTTCGTTACCTATTCAGCGGAAGAATCCAAAACAGAAAGTACAAAATCCTGGTTCCGGGCTTGATTGCGCCTGCGTGGAGTTTCAAGTCAGGCTGCCATCGAACGCTGTCAGTGAACGCTTGAGGAGCTCTCTAGGAAAGTAACTGGGAGAAAGAAAGAGAATGATTCTCGGAACTGTTTCATCCATTGCCTTTCTCTTAAGGTGACTTGAATATTGGACCCGTTAGCTTTGGGTTGTTTTTTTTTCCCAGTTCAAACCAAGGGTGGCTTCATTTGCAGCATTCAACTATAGCCGTCGCATTTGGTGGTTGAAATATTTTATTGTTTTTTAAGCTGAGCAGTTCTTCCCGCCTAGCCCGGCCGGGAATTTCGACAATGGATCGACTTCGGAACGGCTTTGATTCAGACGCCGAACATTTCGTGTACCAAACCTAACGCTTTTAAAAATTATAACGTATTTTGGGTAAGCAGTTTGACTCCGACATGAGCATTTTTCTCCTTTTTAATTTAGTTCGGCTGGAATTAAGATCGGCCTCTTGGATCGGCGTCTAAATCAATCCAGGCGGTCTAAAATGATAATTTGAGTCGGCCTTTAATAATTCGAATTAGGTTCGGCTCATGAAAAGTTCGGCGTCTAAGCCGGGCCTTACCGTTGCAACTTGAAAACATTATGGTATTTTTCGAAGTGGCCTATTTTCAGCTGTATTTTTGCCGCGGGTTTGTTTTTGTCCGCAAGGCGAGAGTTGACTGTTAGAAAAAAATTAATCTACAGTGAAAAATGAAATCAAAATCGGGGGTAATTTGAATGAAACGGCCTAGTTTGAAGATCAGAAGACGAAAATAGATGCTACGCTCTGGATGCTATTATAAAAAGAACCTACCTTGCGATCTGTTTTTCCCTTTCTCCCTACTATCTCCCTTGGAAAAATGAAATATACGAAGCTATTCTATTCCAATTTGCGGATTGTTGTTCACTTTTTTCCAAGAAAGACGTTCCTACATTTGTAGAAAAGACACTGCTTACGCTTTTTCATTTATAAAACTTTGCCTTGTTTTCTTGTTGACATAGAATGTTTATGGCGGTCGGCTTTCAATATAATTTGATCAAACACGAGTCAAAGAATTGTGGTACGCTAACAAGAACAAGATGCAGCAAGCAAACAAATACCAAAATTACTTGTAGAAAGTTAAGTTGAAAACTAGAGAATCGCGTAGTTTTAAAGCTTTACTAAACAGTTCTTTAGCAATGATATTTGGTCGGTATGACGTTTTGAGCCTAGATTGCTGCACCTGCATACGACGTGGCTATATCCCTCGATTAGGACTGCGCAATGCCATATTAGGTAATCGAAGCCCCTCCTTTGTGAGGAAAAAACAACTATCTCCAAAGTAGCCATTACAAAAACTAAGAGTGCAACCATTTTTTTTTCTCGTCTCCTACTTTCCATCTTTTCGCTCTTTCTTTTTCTCCTTTCCTGTTCCTTCGCCGGCGTGATTTGGAGCTTTTCGGGCGCAAAATAAAACCTTGCGGCCTTTAGGCCCTTTTTCACTCAAATGGCTGCAAAGTTCGTTAGGTTTGTTTTCAAAAAATCAGCTAAATGTATATTATTCAAAAAAGTAAAACTGCCGAAATGTGCTGAAAACAATTGTAAGCCAGAGCTATTGGGATCAGGTCTGAACGAGTCGATCACGAGTTCTTCCTCTGGTCCAATGACATAAACCTGACTCTCCTGACTGAACGAGGTCAAACTTACCGCGCATGACCACAGAGTAAACAGTGAAGTGCGCGCGTATAACCACAGGCGTCGCACGCTCACGTTGCGAGTGTGTTATGTAAATTAACTTTCTCACAAGAAAGTCGGTGTCGCGTTACAAGCAACCGTTGAGACTTTGTATGAGAAATAAAACACCGCAGACCTCAGTATTTTGTTTCTCATACAAAGTCTCAACGGTTGCTTGTAAGGCGACACCGACTCTCTTACATAACCACTCGTAACGTGAGCTTGGGATACCTATGGTATAACTTTTGTGTTGCCATACATGTAGCTGTAAGGGGTGCAAAAAAGACACTGCATCTTGTCTCTTTTGTTGTAGAAGTAAAAAATATTCCAAACAAGTCTTCTCTCTGTCTGAGTCCTTTATTCAAATCATTTAATCTTACACACTGCATTACATAATTGATGGGCTCCTGATAATGTCTCATGGAATTAAGCTGTCCCATTCGTGGACTCCGCTGGACGAAGGTCTTAGAATCACGCGTATTCGGTATCATATTTGTTACATCGTCTTACACTGGAATACTGAAATTCATGATTTGTGAGTACCTTTTCACGGTTGAACTTGGTGCAGATTAGGTGAGTGAGGTATAGCGAAGGACGTTTCTTGCAGCCCTTTAAACAATACCAAGAATCAAACCACGATTAATTTTTTATCTTTGACAAGATTTAACACAAGGGCTACTATAAAAAAGGAGTTTTCTTAGGGAAGAACGGGACTCGTTTGTCAATTATCAGCAGTTAACGAGACAATACCTCAGAAATTATAAATAAATGACAAGTCAAGATTGCCATTTTAAAATAGTTTCTTGATGAGGAGTAAGAAAAACATAAGAAAATGTGCCTGAGAAATATTTTGATACATAACAAAAATCTAAAGTTTGCAGTGAGAATATTTAAACACATCTACAATGCTAGTTGTTTGAAGTTGTTGAATTAACTCAATCGCATTTCTTTCTTTTTACCAAGATTTAAAATAAATTCCTAGAGTTTTTACAGCAAAAACTTAAAAAATAAGTATACGATAATAATCTATCACAAAATATATCTACAATTGTTTTACAGTCATTGGATGCTGATAACATAACATAGTGAGGTGTTAAGCCTATTAAGCTTGAGTTAGCCCAGCTCTTTTTGAGACGCTGGTTTCCCTTCTAACAAAAAAAAGAGAAAAGAAAAGAAAAAAACGTTAGCATGTGCTATGAGTTTTATTTGCATGAGAATAAAAAAAAATCATTTTCATATCAATGGCGTTGAACTTAGCCTCGTTTTGAAACAGAGGCTTGAGGCAACTTGGAAATGGCCTATGAGTTAGCTGAAGACAAAGCTTGTTCCTAACTGTACCAAACGTACATAGCCTGCTGTCTATTTCTGTCGCCAATTCATAGGAACATAAGCCGAGGGATTCGTCGGAAAACATTCAAGTCTCAGGATCTGTCAGGATAAGCGGCGTCTTTTCTTCTGTAGGAAGATAAACAGCAGAAATGTCAAGACAAATAAACTGTCTGCCTGTTGAACAATTCCATCGTCCACCTTTAATAAAAAACAAAAAGGGCAGAAGTAAACAAAAAGGCATTAATCTCCCAATTTGGGAAAACAATAGAAATGCGGTGATAGTGGTGGTGGTGGTGGAGAGAGAACAATAGAAATGTGGTGGTGGTGGCGGAGGGAAAACAATAGAAATGTGGTGGTGATGGTGGTGGAGGAGGGAAAACAAAAGAAATGTGGTGGAGGTGGTGGAGGGAAAACAATAGAAATGTGGTGGTGATGGTGGTGGAGGAGGGAAAACAAAAGAAATGTGGTGGTGGTGGCGGAGGGAAAACAATAGAAATGTGGTGGTGATGGTGGAGGTATAACAATAAAAATTTGTTGTTGGTGGTAGGGGTACATAGTTTCACTATTCACAAAGCTGTGTTGAAAATATAAGTTGAAGGTAGGGTCGGTGTGGGGTCCATGTAGAGTCAATCTGTGGTCAATGTGGTGAAGGGAAAATAAAAATAAGACTAGTAATAACCAAAGGTTAGAGAGCGCAGGCGACAACGATCGAAGGTCAAAACACTTTTGCTCCATTGCTATGCTTTGCGTAAGTTTTTCGTGGCAGATAGTCAAAGCGCGCATGATCAAATTGCGTTCTGTGCATTCCATTCATTCTTAGTGGAAATCCAAACGGATGCTGGCTACATACATGCGACGTATGTGTAATAATAACCGGGAGATTAGGATTGCGGTCTCCTCTTGTCGCCCGCAATAAAAAGGGAAACCAAAGTAATTGTGTAGGAGTAGGAGGGGAGTGGGGTAAGTAAAACATTGTCCCTCGTGCTAAAAAGAGCTAGTTTCCCTTCTCCCTCATTAATATGCACGATTTGCCAGCCAAGAATTGGTGAACTGGAACTAGGACAATGACAGCGGCAGAAAAAAGAAAGTGCATGATTACGTTATGGCTCAGTAATTGTAAGCCACAGAAGGGTTTGAGTTTATTCCTCAGACACCATGAATTAACCAATGATATTTACCGATCTTAAAGTAACTAGAAAACCACTTAAAAATAGCACATGACCTTATCTTAATGAGATTCCTCCGCATTTTATTCATGAGATAAAGACAAAAGGCTATGACGTCATTGGCGTTGATGAATTGCCCACGACAGTTAAATAAATCCACAAAAAGGGTTAATTCCATCCCTACCAAACTACTAATGATCGTTCTAAACTAATGGCTGAGTTGAAAGTAGTGTCAACAAACGGCATTACAGAGGTTAAGTATCACTTTTATGGCAGAAGGGAGAAAGCAAAACATCAGATATGCTCATAATGATTACAACGTATCCAACAACAGTCAATCAACAAATAGCTCTTCCTCAAGTTTTCGTTTACGTTAATATATAAATTTAGCCAGGGATAAAAGCGAAGCTCTCGGTAATATTTATAGTTTGCTCAAACAAAATATAAATCGTGTAATGCTAAGCGGCGAAGGCAACGAGAACGGTGAAAAAACAACAAAAAAGAAACTTTTAGACGTGCAACACACCTTTTTTTGTACATTTCTTTGCCGTTGTTTTACACGACTACAACGTGAAACTTCCAGAAACTTCCTAGTTACACGTTTTATGGAGGAAATTTCCTACTCGTTCTTGTTCACTCTTTTTTTTCACTGCCGCTCATTTTCACCTTGGTGGCCGCTAGCATTTCTCATTTTCTCAGGTGCAAAATTTTCACATTCTTCTTCCACAAAAAATTGTCTCCTTTGTTTTTCATCTCTCTCTCTAGCTCTCTGTCGTGCTTTTTATCGTTTAGCTTCCATGGCCTGTCGCCTCCTTTCTCTTTTTCTCTGTCTTTCTCTTTCTCTATATTCCAAACTTTTGGACATGACAATTAATCTAAGCTTAATACTTAAGATAACACGGATACGAAAACCATTTCTGCTTTCCGTTTTAATCTTTATTGACTCTTTATTCTCTGCTTCACAAAGATGCGGGTGGCTATGCAATTTCCCGCCAAAATAACCTCGAGTTGCATTTGGGTTGCTATACCCATTGATTGAGTTATTTTGCTTTGGTTTGCCTGTGGTTCGGACGGACGGGAGGGTCGGTCGGACGTACGGCCACGCGATTACCAAAATTTCTCGGATGGGTAGATTACCACATTTTCTTAGGTATCGAGCTACGCTCGCGCGTGGAGCTTCGCTATAAAAGCTCTCCAACTGGGGGATATTCGCTCTCTCGCGCGTTCTGGCGGTTCGCTTCGCTCCCCACTTAAGATGGAGAGCTTCCTTACAGGCTAGTTAGAACACTCGTCGAAAACGGCAAACAACAAATGTCAAACGCAATAAATGCGATGACAAATGACTTGACAGGTTACTTGGCCTTATTTGCCGTTAAGAAAAATCAAACTCTGAGGGATGTGAATTGATTTTTTGGTTTTTAGTAGCGTTTAATAAAAGAGTAGGAGTTTTGTTTCTAACTTTAAATATAAGGGCCAAGTGAAATAAATTTGGCATTTTGTAATAAGAAGAAATAAAGATATACCCTTAAAAACAAAACCGTTGCGTCGACCTGTTCATTGAGAGATTGAGCTTCACACGCACATCGAAGAAGGGGCCCCTTCTCCGATTTTCCCTGAGGGGAGGGGGGTCTGTACACAGGCTACCTCCTCAAAAACCAGGAACATCACACACCTAGTTTGTATCCAAACTTATCTTGGTATGCTTTTGATGGCCAAAAAGTGTTTTTAGCGAGGTACAAAGTTTCCCTCTAATAACCCTGACGCTAAGAACTGACTCCATGTGCCGTTTAGTCGGCTATCAACTAATTGTTTTACAACCTCTCATTCTATTTTGCATAGTTGTCCCGAATGCCATTAGATGAAATTACCTACGCTGGTGAAATACCTTCCTTTTCATTGCTGAATACTTACTTCGACCGGAAACAGTTCTTGGGGGGAGTTTTCAGATTCCTCTGCCGTATCACCCAATTGTAATCTTTAATACAAAAAATAAATAAAGTGAAATGAGAGAAAAGAGGAAAATAACTATTAACTATTAATTGCAACAACGACGTATAAAACCCATGCTTAAAGCGGAGGTTACACCTTGGGCGGCACTACCTTATTTGGCCTAGAAGGGTATGTGCCGCTGAACAGGGTATGGTTTTCAAGGTCTTGAGTCTTAAAGGGTAAATCTCATGAACTGTGCACGTGCGGGCCGAAGCGCGACGCTTGCCGTGGATTCCGGATTCCCGGGAGTTTTAAAGAGGGGGCTCGCGTTGAATTTGGAAGGCGTTACGGTAAAAGGCCAGCTACAAATGAACTTGTATGAAGCCTGATTAGATTACCAGAAAAGAGAGTGCTATAGTATTATGGTAAAAAATTGTAATAATAAAAAAGAAATTAAAGACTTGACGCTTTATTTTTCGTTTGGCACTTTTGTCCGCTGATTCCATTTACCCATGAAATTGAAATTCTAGGCGACGTCAAACATAGCATTGCGCACGCTCAAGATCTTACATGCGAAAAACTTTGAAACAAAATTTCGGATTTTTCTGCTTCATAAAGAGTAGCATGGTGTCTCACTAAGGCTCGCTAGAAGATTCAACAACTTTACTAAAAATCGAGGACGGGACGGGAACACACGACAGTATATTAAGGTAGGTGGGTTTGTTATTTATCCACATTACACGGATAAGTACAAGACTCGTTTAAACGTGAACGTGCCAAATTACTATAAATCCAGTACAGTCGAACCTCTCTAATACGGACACCGAGGGAATACAGGGCGAAGTGTTCGTATTAGAGAGATGTCCGTATAAAAGAGGTCACTATCATGACGTCACTTTTATGACTCCACTTACAGTTTTAAGTGTTCAGTAGCTAAAACCAGGCTCACACTCGTCTTTAAACTGCATTTAAAGTTATTAACTCAGAGTACAAAGACACTGTCTTTTAGAAGCATACAACATTGTACGTCTCAGCTACAGACAAATTACTGTTATAAAACGAAACGAGCTACGGCGTCGGGGTACAGCGCAATGCTGCATGTAAAAAGTTGTAACACATAAAGCACAATTTTGAAAGCGTCTTTTGCTATTTTCCACATGCAGTTTAAGTAGACAAGAGCTAGAGTACAAAATGTAATAGAAAAGATCTTTATGCTTTCTGTGGTTATTGAAGCCTTCAAAAAGTCGGTTATGTTCCCCTGTACACCTTTCGCAAATCGTTGTTTGGTATACAGCGACTGGGCTTTATATGACTTATATCAGCTTGCATAGCTCATCAGCCAGACTAGACGAGATTCACCCTGTGCAGATTCACCTGATCGGGATTCGGGATTCACCTGATCACCTCAGTGTCCGTGAGGTTAAGTTTATATGAATTTACTCTCTGGGGCCGAGATTTAGTGTCCGTTGTCCGTATTAGAGAGAGTCCGCATTATAGAGGGTTTTTTTAAATGAAATATATGAGAATTTTGTCGGGACATTGGAAACTGTCCGTAATGGAGAGGTGTCCGTATTAGAGAGGTTTCCGTACCCAGAGGTAAAAAAGAATGCGATATTGTTTAAATTATTCTTGTACAAGGTTTTTGTCCACTGAAAATTGAAATTACTCAGTTTCCTGATGGATTCCGTCTTAAACTGTTGCTGCGACTTTGAAGAACGTCACAACGATATAAACCCACACCAAAGAAATTCAAAGATTGCGCCAATTTATTATTTCGCAGGCTTATAACAGCGGACACGTATGTGTCAAGAATGCGCAGTGGGGTAAGTTATCGTTTTCAAATCGATTCATCGTATACGTGGGGACGGGCGAAAACGATGCGTAAACACTACGAGTGGACGCGAATTTGTTTGAAAACGGAGAAAAAAAGTTGCGTTTTCAAACGAATACGGATACGTGTGGACAGGGCCTTAATTAGCAAAACAACAACTTTGCACGTGGAGCACACTTTTTTTGTACATTTCTTTGCCGTCACTCCACGACTACGACGTCAAAATGCCTAACTCCACGTTTTATGGAGTAAACAAGTGACGATGAAATTTTCTCTGTCTTTCTAAATTTGGATATGATTCTAAGGAATTCAACTTAAGGAGAGTTCGCCTGCATTTCAAAAAGTAAGTGGGTAGCAACTAATTTTTATTAAGATTAAAAGAACACTAATTTCTTTATTTTGTAAGCGACTTTTTCGCAGCGGTCGCGGTCCTCGGGTCTTAAAGGCGATGTTACACGAGACGATTCGCAACGACGATTTTTAGCTCAACAAAGCGTTGCAACATTGTTTCGAATGGTTACAACATTGCTGTAACATTGCAGCGCTGTGTTGCACTAAAAATGGTCGCTGCGAATCGTCCCGTGTAACATCACCTCAGACCGGCCTCCATTCTTTTTCCTGAGGCAATCTCAGTTGTTCATTTGTGTGTGTGTGTGTGTGTGTATAGTAGTCTTATTAGGCGTAGTGTCTCTACGATTAAGGCTATGTTCATACGATACCGAATACTTTTCGTGCTGACACTAAAAGCTCTCCAGTATAGTATGAACACCTATCCGATATGTGACTCTCCACTTTAGAGATCCGCGCAGCGCAGCTTCGTTCCATCACAGAAAACACGCCAAAATCACCGTTCTCATGTGTGAACAGAAGCCGTATCCGGTATAGTTTTTGTGCCGGCACAGAGGCTATTCGGTATAGTGTGACAATAGGCTTAATACTGACTTGAACATATCTGAACTGAAGTGTTACTTTGTATCAATGTCAATCCATTACTAATGGCCTTATCTTGCTGAAAGGCACTAAAATAGCGCATTAAACAAATAGAAGGAGTATTGAAATGCTTCTGACTTCAAAGCTCATGCTTGTATAATGGCTGGTTGATGTCTGGAACATTTTGTTCAATTTGAACATCAGCAAGTGTACCATGATAATTTTAGCCTAATTTGCATTCTTCTTCCCCCCTAACGGACGCTTCTTTAAAACGGACACTAGCTATGTTCACAACCGCATAGCTTTTACTCTGGTACTCTGGTACGAAAAATAACCGGATAGGGCTTCTGGTCACACACCAGAACGGTTGTCACTGCTCGATTTCTGTGATGGAGCGAAGCTGCGCCTCACCGATCTCGAAAGTGGAGAGTCACATATCGGACGGGTGTTAACACTAAACTGGATAGGTTTACGTGTCGGCACGAAAAGCTCTCCGGTCCACTATACCGTGAACATAGCCCAAGGGTAGGTCCTTACTGTTTTTCATTCATTTCCGTTGACTCCCTTTAAGGCGGATACCTGTCTGAGGCGATCACTTAGCACCACCCCCACTCCCTCAGTGTCCGTGGTAGAAACAGCTGGGGTGTACACAGAAACCTGTGAAGCTAAGAGTTCGCATGCGCTATCCGTTTCATTCCACTGAGAGACCGAATTCATACTGAAAGGAGAGGTCGTTCCTTGGACGAGACATCAAGGTTGCGTAAATTAGCCAGGGCTAAAAGGGGAAGCTCTGGATAATATTTATTGTTTGTTAAAAACTATATAAAATAGTGTAATGCTAAGCGTCGAAGGCAACGCTGGAGAATGGTGAAAAAGAACAATTGGTCTAATTAGCAACAAAATTAACTTTGAACGTGCAGCAAACTTTTTTTGTATACATTTCTTTGCCGTTGTTTTGCACAACTACATCGTGAAACTTCCAGAAACGTCTTAGTTACACGTTTTATGGAGGAAATGTCGTGCGTGTTCTCGTTCCCTTTTTTTTCACTGCCGCTCATTTTCTCCTTGCATTGGTGGCCGCTAGCATTTCCCATTTTGTTACTGCCGCTACAAAATTTTCGTGTTGTTCTTCCAACAAAAAAATATCTCCTTCGTTTTTTATCTCTCGCTCTAGACCTCTGTCGCCCTTTTTCTCGTTTAGCTTCGCTAGCCTGCCGCCTACTTTCTCTTTTTCCCTGTCTTTCTCCTGCTCTATGTTCCAAATTTGTGGACATGACAATTAATCTAAACTAAATACTTAAGACAACACAGATACAGAAACAATTTCCGCTTTCCGTTGATTGACTCTTTAGTTGTCACTGCTTTACAAGATGCGGCTGGCTATGGGATTTCCCGCCAAAATAACCTCGAGTTGCATTTGGGTTGCCATATCTGTTGATTGAGTTATTTTACATTGGTATGCCTGTGGTGCGGAAGGACGGTCGCTCGGGCGGGTGGTCGGTCGGTGTACGGTCACGTGATTACCAAATTTTCTCGGATGGGTAGATTACTTCATTTTCTTACCCATGGTGCTACGCTAAGCGAGAGCGCCGCTAAAAGTGGACTTGAGAGAAAACTCATTCTACATTTGTCGGTATCGTTGCCAGTCCTCAAAGTTGTCAACCTGTCATGGGCATTTTCAGACATGAGATAGTACCAACTAGCCTCGTTCCGAGTCATCGTCAGTCAGTTTGTTAGTTGTAGTCGTTCTCTCGTAGTTAGTTTTGCTTGATTTCGTCAAATAAGTCGTTTGTACGGTACCGGTAGCTGTCGACTACGATTCAGTTGCGTTTGTTCTAAGTTAGTAAACCATGCAGCTTTCTAAAGTGAGTCGTTGATAGTAGTCTGTAGAGTACGTAATGCATGTCGCAGAGACCCAGTCGATTTGATGTTTCGTTTGTAAATGGTGTTCAGCAATGTGATTGTTGACGTCACCATTTCTCGGCGCTCGTTTGTGTTCGGTCACTCGCGTGCTAAGGTTTCTGCCGATTTCACCAATGTAAGTAGCCTGGCAGTCGCAGCATTTGATCTTGTATACTGTTCCCTGTCTGTCCTCCGGTTTGTCTTTGTCCTTGACATTAGTAAGCAGTCGTCGTAATGAGGTTATCGGTTTGTACGCAACACGTATATTGTAAGGTTGTAGTATACGTGCGATACAACCTTACAATATAAGTGTCGCGTGTCGTGTGAAAAGGCTAAGAAGCAACATTTGCGATGGATTGTAGACTGGGACCCTATTCACGATACTCACCATCTTTGCCCGCGCCTGGTATTTCAGGGGACAATCAAGTGATAAAATTTTGCTAGCCTAAGATTTTAGTCTCGCAAATTTTGCAGTTCGAGTTTCGACAAGATCTACGTCATTATGCATCATCTTCATTCTATGTTACATTCCTTTCACGGGTTAAGATGAACTCAACAAATTGGCCTGCTCCCAACGTATGGGTCTTCATAGCTCAATTGGTAGAGCACTGCAGCACTAACTCAAAGGGGCTCGAATCCCGTTATAGTTAATTTGCAATTGCTTAAATTGCCATTACCACTGCGACGATCATATCTTTATTTAAATTTGTATTTCCGCAGTTCACATCATCTTCTTTCTAAGACCGGCGTCATTACTGTTTGCTGTGATCGAGGACATCTGCGGTCGCTACTGTATCAAGATAAATGAATAAACAAACAAATAAATAACAGTAATGATGATTTCCACCCGATTATTTGCCATCATAGTCTTAGCCTGAGTATCAGGCCTTCCTAAGGGGCTACGGGAGAGGAGAGTTTAGACTGGGGAGGGGAGAGGGGGCTCTCTCCCTTTTTCGTTTCCATCTTTCCCCTTTTCCCCCAGAAACGCCTGACACTCAGGCTATGATAGTCTTTAAGATAATAGGCTCTTCATTTTCTGTTGTCTAAAATAAACAAACTCGACCGCGATTTCTTGTGTTGGCAGATTTTATTGATCACTTGTTTGCCCCATCAGAAACCATGTGACATGCATCTATCCCATCGGCCCCCCTCCCCCCCAGTAGCGCGTTCAAAGAAGGGCTGTCGTTAATAAGGTCTTTTACAGCATTTTTGAATGAGTCTTGCGAGTACCATGATCTCGATCTTAAGGAATGCTAGCCGGACTATAAACGGATTGGGTACCATATACTCGCGGCTTCAGCCTATGACCGCGGACCCTGGAGCATCTCGAAGCACTCGCCGCTTGCAAGAATCATGGATCCAGTCTTTCTATTATCAATGCAAGAAGTAGCCTGAGTGACTGGGTTTCTTTGCTTGGTTTTTCGTTTCTTGGCGAAAGCCTAGTGATACCCATATCACTAGTGATTTGGCACGGGGAAACCATGCTAAAGAACAAGGAGATACCCTGGCCTGTGCAAAGCAAGGGCTGTACACAGGTTACCCAAATCTTTGAGTTTCGGTGTACGGTAAGGCACTGGAAACTAATAAAGATGGCGGCGTGTAAACTCACCGTTTGGCTCCACTGTTTTGATTCACTGTAGTTTTTCGAAGGTTTGTGATGATTGTTTAGATGGCTTTTCTAGAGGCAATCTTAAGGAATGTCGAGAATATTGTTCTAGTTTGTTTAAAAGTACTCGATATGTATTTACCAGCAGTCTTCATGGTGATAAAGTGTCAAGGAATGACCAAGTCGGACCACGTGATAACGAACTGTACCATCATTTGTGAAGGTAAATGTTAGCTTAAGTTTTTATTTCTTAGCCTAAATAATCGTTTAAAAGATACATAAATACATTTTGACGGGTAAAAGTTTCGCACAAGTCCAAGCATTTATGATTTTATTCATTCTCTGACTCTTGCTTCATGTATGTTGTGGTTCAATTACCTCTCAACTCAACTTAACCCAACTGTTTATTAATTATAATTATTTATAATTAATTATAATAACCTGGGGTAAAACTGAGCTACAACTAACAGTGAAACCTCGATATAACGAAGGGACAAGGGGCTTGCAAAATCTGTTCGCTATAACGACGCTTCGTTGTATGGAGGTTTGTTTCCATATATTTTACTATTACTGGGGTAAAGAAAAAAGTTCGTTACACTGAGGACTTTGTTATATAGAGGTTCCCCTGTAATTTTCATGTTTCATGTTTTTTGTTTATGAGGAATACATTCCCCAGGGGCAGGTGGATGGGGGAGATGCTGGGGTGGGGGGGGAGGTGGTGGTTATTTTGCAGCAGGGATACTCAATGGAAGAGGTGGGTAGAGGTGTGCTGCTGAGCCTTTAAACCTTGACTCTGGTTAAGACAACAATCATTCATTTCGCTACCTGTTTAACAACGAGAGACGTTATTTTACGAAAACGATTCATTTTGTTTTTCACAGAATTAAGTATATTTTAAACTAACATCATGGAATTAGATTGTTTAGCAAAAATGTAGACCTTTTTTGCCAACCTTCACAATCTTTAAAATACTTCTGGTCCAAAAAGTCATCTAGTTCAGTGGCACATACCGGTAGCCGTTTAGGCTGTACTATTCCCTGGGGAATACATGTTCTGTGAAGCAAAATATGTGCATAATACGTGCCTAAAAATGATTATGTACACATGCGTCTGGCTGTATGGCTACATGCATCTGATGTAACGCGTACATTGAGACATACGGTCTGCTCGAAATGTGCCAGTAAACCTTTAGACTCATAGGTACAATGTATGTGTTAGTATAAATAACAATGATTGGATGAGGTTGAGTATGATCCTAAAAATAATATTGTGGAGTTCGAGGAAGGTGTTAGTTGGCTTCGGTAGATAACACCCTCCTCCAATAATTGTTTTATTATTCATTCAAAATGTTTGCTAGTTTAAAAACAAGCATGCCTACCACACTCGATGTCATAAAAGTTGTGGTCTTCATTTGTCTGTTTCACGGCAAGTTCAAAAAGTATTTAAGAAGGATTCTTAGTCATGCAGATACAGCTGTATTTTCCAAATAGCAGAAATCATCTGTCAAATTGTAGTCTTGCTGTTCTTGCTAAGATTTTAGGCAGTAGTTTGATTATTTCTTCTTGGTGAAACAAGTGAAATGTTCTGCCATTTTGTAATGCTCTACGGTCCTCTATCTTTTCCCAGGAGTTCTCAGTTTTTAGACCATTTTTCTGGCGATAACATTGTACTATTGATGTCATTTTCAACATAACATAATATGTGACCGTGCACGGGAAAACGTACCTTAACGCTTATCCGTTAGACAAGCAAAAGCGTTAAGCATCCGTTAGTCATCCGTTAGAAAGTTTTCTTAAGAACGTTAGAGGCGTTAGCCCAGCCGTTAGACCTTAGCATGAGGCCGTTAGAACGGACAGTGTAACCGTTAGCAAGAGACATGTATCCGTTAGCCGTTAGCATCAGACCGTTAGACGGGTCAGCATAACCGTTAGCAAAAACTCTGCATCCGTTAGTACGGCTAGAGAAGCCGTTAGGATCCGTTAGAATAAACTAGCATCCGTTCAACGGCCTTCATACTATAATTATTATACACGATCCAAAACAAACCACGTTTGCCGAAAAGTAAAATCATAACAACGATCGACATTATATGAACTGTTTATTTATTCGGCAAAGTCCGGTTGTTTCGAGAGCTTGTATTTTGTACTGTAATTTCTGATGAAAGGAAAGTTAAAAATATCTTATAAATGCCATAAAAGGATAAAACAAACACGGGAAAGCTCGACCAAAATGGCCATTGCGATGAATAAAAGGTCTGCGAAGTAAACACTGATCACAAGTCATGTCAAGAACTTGTGCTCGTGTTTCGTCACGCAACAATGGTTGTCAAAATGCTAATTTGTGGCGATTGCTACGACCTGCGAGGTGCGATCCCAAATGATCAGTAACCTTCTTCCGTTTCCTTTAATCGCTATTTGCAATCATTAAAATAATTAAGTGGTCTTTGTCGTTCGAGCTGAAGTAGAATAATATTATTTGGTTTCAATTCACAAAGTGCGGGTTCAAAAATTTGCATAAAGTTGTTTACATTTTCCAAGATGTGAGAAACGGCCACATTCCGGCGGAAAGGTTGATGAATATTTTGATAGACTTTTGTCTAACTCTGAATCAGACGAAACTAATTTTAAACTACATGCATGTGACGAAAACAACTTTATCTGGTGAAACCAGCGCCAACACGTCGTCGCTTCGAGACTCGTGACTTCAAAAGGCAACGCTTTTCGCATGCTCGGTCAAGATAGAAAGCGTAATCTTTCGCGAATCCACGGCTGGCCCGGGTAAAACAGTTACTTTAGAAAAACTCTTGACAGAGTCATGGTGTAAAAATAAGTACAAGCGACAAATCCATTTGAGTAAAACAAAAAATGTTCCCCACGACTGGCGATTAAAATTGTTTACACACAGGTTTAGCGACGTTAGGTTTGCTTCTCACACGATAATAAAGGACTCGAATTCTGAGTTTCTCCGTCTCGATGAGAAAGTGAAAGTTTATATCCCTGAGTTTTGCTCTCGATTAATGCTCACCGTGGAAATAATTTTTTTTAATGCTTGTCTCATCGACGACTGATGAAATCGGCACTTTATGACTCGTTTTTTTTTTAAATCGCGAGTGTAAGACTGGTAATGGTTTTGCACGATCATGTGTTGATAACATCGGACTGAAAGTAACTGTTACGCTATTCGTTTGTCAAAAGTCCTTAGATGTAAACCGTTAGACAAACGTTAAAAGTCCCTAGATGTAGAGCGTTAGACAACCGTTAAACGGCTCCAGTCATCCGTTAGAACAAACTGCGTAACCGTTAGAACGTTTTCTTCATCCGTTAGACATACTTAGTTGGCCGTTAGACCGTTAGGAGAAAGCGTTAGAAGGGTTTGATCATCCGTTAGGCACAACTAGATAACCGTTAGAACGTTAGGACAAAGCGTTAGAATGCTGTGAAGGCCGTTAACAATCCGTTAGCTATCCGTCCGTTAGAGAGCATTTAACGGATAAGCATTAAGGTACGTTTTCCGGTGCACGGTCACATATTTTTGTAAACTTCTTCCAAATTTGGTCAATGCTACATGTAGCTGGTTATGAAGAATTAGCTGTGGGATTTAAGCCAATCAAAAGTGGAGAGTATTTTGAATGAATGTACGTATGGCCTACAAGCACCTAACTGCCAGATCAGAATAATAATTACAGGGTTGTCAAAAAGATTTTTGGTAGCAGGAGAGTAACAGAAAGTAGCCAGTATGTGTTTCTCGCCCAGTTGGGGGAACACCTTTCACTAGGGATACGTGTTTCCCAGGTGGGGGAACACATATCACTAGGGTTACGTGTTTTCTAGGTGGGGGAACACATATCATTAGGGATATGTGTTTCCCATGTGGGTGAACAGATATCTCTAGGGATAAGTGCTTCCTAGGTAGGGAACACATATTACTAGGGATATGTGTTTCCCAGGTAGGGGATCACATATCACTATTGATATGTGTTTCCCAGGTAGAGGAATGCATATCACTAGGGATTTTTGTTTCCTAGTTAGGGGAACAGATTTCTCTAGGGATATGTTTTCTTGGTAGGAGAACTCATATCACTAGGGAGATGAGTTTCCCAGGTAGAGGAATGCATATCACAAGGGAAATGGAGTTCACGAGTAGGGAAACACATATTACTAGAGATACATGTTTCCCAGGTGGGGGAACACATATCACTAGGGATATGTGTGTCCTGGGCAGGGGAACACATATCACAAGGGATATGTGTTCCCCAGGTAGATAAGGTCCTTTACAAAAAAGGACATATAGATCATGATTTCAACAATTTCTTTTTTTTTTTATTTGACAACTTTTTTAATTGTCCATTTTTTTCGCTTCTTTCCAATAATTTACAGGTGGCAAAAATCTTATGGTAGCCAGTGATAGCGCCGGTTGACGGCGCAATTTTGAGAACCCTGATTATTATGGTAAAATTATTTGGCAGGAAAAGTAAAACACAAAGTACATGTACAGCAGTGTCCGTTGTATTTGAAACACTTCTCTGAAGTGCATGAGATAGAATCATAATTATGTTTAAGTAATATTATTGTTGGACATATATTTTGATTAGGGTGGAGAATAGATTATTTTGTATTTAATTCTTATGACTTGTATGACGTGAAATAATTTTTGTAAGTCAAGTTTCACCAATAAATTCCTTTGAACAACAAAGACCATCTATATCAGAAGTTGAACCTTATCAGCACATGCTTGAAGGCAAAATTAATTTTTCTTGTGGAGACCAAATGGGTATTTGGTATTCACATCATTAAAGTTTTCACAAGACATTGAGTCTTTAAGAATAAAAGGATTGTTATTTATTCAAAAGATTTCCCTGTTTCTGATTGGCTCAAATCCCACAGCTAATTCTTTAAAATCAACTAGTGTGGACAAAATTTGAAAGACATCTACAATAATTATGTCAATAATGCAGCATAAATGCCAGAAAAATGGATGTCAACCAAGAAGTGGTTAAACATTTGAGTCACTTTTAAGTCCTATCTGGAGATATAATCTTTTAGTCCTTTGCATTACCACGAATCATTTCCCTGCCGGCACAGCACATGCTTCACAATTGAAAGGGATGTTGAATTTCACTGCCCTTTTTAACTCGATTTCGATTATTGCCTTTCAATTTCAATTATGTAAATGTTTCTTAATTCTTATAACATAACGCATAATAGAAACAACATGCAACCCTAAACCCTAAACCCTCAATTTGAGAACAGTAGCAGGGACAGGAGGATTCACAGTCACTTGATCATTAATTTTATTGCCATGTTTGAGAACCTGACAAAGAGCGTGTCTGTCACACTTGTTTTGCCTTCTTTGGAAATTCTCAAGGGGTGATTGAAGGACAGCATTTTTACCAGGCAACACAAAATGGCGCACAAACTGCTATCTTCTTTGCTCATCAGTCAAAAACGAACATTTTACCGGTCAAACATCTGCGTTACAACATTCACTGTTTTGATGTTATGCTAATTTTTCCAAAATAATGCGCACTAGACATACCTCCATGACTACTACATTTTAGTTTGAATTTATTGCCTCTTTTGAATGTAAAATTAGGCGTTTATCAATTTCAAAGTTTTTTGTTTATTGTTGTCATAGTAACATCTATTTTACTAAAAGCTACATTTTGACAAATTTCAATCTATAGCCAATCATTGATGAAAATTTTACAGCGATCAGACAAGGAGAAGACCACTTTTAGAGCGATTGAAAAATATTGGTATGGCCTCTGAAAAACTGTAATTAACGAAACACCTTAAAGAGTTCCGGATACTGATTTTACAATATAATGAGTCACTGAGGACACCCTGTGTGCAAAAATCGAACCAAAATCGAAACGTGGAAGCAAAGAATCGTGACTAGAATCAAAGGTCATAATATCACAACTAATTGAGAATCAGATTAATCATTACCCCACTAGTGGATAGTGAGTAGAAATACAATTGCGTAGGATACTAGTTGAATATTTTTGCATAATTGACAAGTGAAAACAGCCGTAGTTCACCATCAATCAGTGTAGCATGAGTGGCAGGCATTCGAATGGGAAAGGAAAAGGAGATATCGCGTGCGGAGGAATGTACACACAGGAGAAGGGAAGAGAGAGGAACACCTGCAGTGGGGGGGGGGGGGGGGGGGGGTAAGTGACAAGATCTAGGAACCAAAAGTCACTTCTTCCAGAGCTGTCATTAAGAGGTGCAGCTGGGGTTTTTCCCCAGATGAAACAGAAGAAAAATGTACCCAAAAGAAATCCCTAGTTGTCTTATTTCCCGCCTACTTAATTTTACCCGGAAACTTGAAATCTTAGTGACATCCCTGTACTTCCCCAATAAAAAGCAGTTTACTAATAATACTGCTAGCTGCTTTTCATTAGCAAAAATGCAAAATAATAATAATAACTAGAAGTAATCAGGGATTAATAAGTGCATTTGAACATTGGTCATGGGTCGATAACACATGCCATATTCACTTCTCTGTAGATAGAATAATGCACTTTCTGTACGCAACAGAAGCTGTAAACAAGTTCTTGATCAATGTATTAGACCTATTCAAAAATTGTTGCATTTACTGTGGAGGCCATGACGTATTTACGGTAGTTGAACCAACCTAAAATTGAGATCCTTTCTGCTAAATGCTTGTGCCCAGCGTTCAGTTTAGTTTGCGTTCTCCTAACGTCAAATGCGATAATAATAACATATCAAACTGAACAGTCACCATTTCCACCATAAAAAATAATGGGAGCATTGCTGAATATTGCAAAGTTTACAGAATGTGTCACTGAAGTAACAGATTCTTGAACCAAACATCAAGGAGTTTATGGTAGACATAATATGTGTAATTTGAAATAACAGATTATCTAATTTGTATGGAAACCTGGTCTTATTGAACAGAATTTTACATGGCTTTGTCATTTTAATTCCTTCAACAGCTGTCGGATGTTTCAGCAAACAGTTCTTTGTAACACCACAAGTCAATCCATGAGAAGAGAAAATTGCAAACATAACAAGTAAGTTATTCATTCAGGGTTTGTAGAGGTCATGGAAAACCTGGAAAGTCATGGAATTTAAAAATTTTATTTTCCAGGCCTGGAAAGTCATGGAATTTAATTGACAGTCCTTAAAATTAAAAGTCATGGAAAATTAAAGTTTTGTTTGGTAATTTAGTTACTGCAGATGACAAAGCAAGGACAGTGTAAGGTAGAGAGGAGCAATATTATTAAACAGTGCAAACGGCGCCCATTTTGGTGGATCCCAGAGTTTGTGTCTGTTGAAAATTTTTGAAAGTGACAACTAAGGGAAAGTTCATTTAATATGACAAGGGGGGGGGGATGAAGATATTGAAACTCGAAGCTTGAAATTTTAGCAGCCTCCCTCGCTAGCGGTTCAATTTTTTAGGAGCCCCCTCCTTGGTAGTCGAAAAAATTTCAGAGCCCCCCCCCCCCCCCCCCCTCCTCCTTCAATTCCTTTGCTCCCCTGAAAAAAGATCGCTAGACTGTATTAAATATATTTACCGTTATTGTATTCAATGGTTTATACTATGACAAACTTGAGATAAAGTTGTGATACAATTTTCTAAAGCATTTTTGGGATGAACAAGAGTGTAATAATTACTGAGACTACATTTGTGATATCTGTAAACCACGTGATATAGCTGAGTTGCACAGGTCATTAAATTGTTGAGTTGAAAACCATCCGATCTGTATGATGATGTCATGTGTTGGTTTTGAAGTATACAAATTTTCGGAGCCCCCCCTCCTAGCGCAACAATTTTTTCAGAGCCCCCCCTTCGGGTGTCTAAAAATTTTCGGAGCCCCCCCTCAATATCTTCATCCCCCCCCTTGTCATATTAAATGAACTTTCCCTAACCCTAAGGTCTTGGAAAACTTGAAAAGGTCATTTGAAAAAGTCATGGAATTTGAAGAGCTCAAAGGAGTACAAACCCTTTTCATTCCAGATTAGGGAATTTGTTGAAATTACACAGCTCCTATGTTGAACTCTCTG
Source organism: Porites cylindrica (assembly GCA_964035525.1). NCBI lineage: Eukaryota > Metazoa > Cnidaria > Anthozoa > Scleractinia > Poritidae > Porites > Porites cylindrica. The sequence continues at coordinate 5,978,144 of OZ037780.1, read as the reverse complement.
CAAGCTGTACATCCTTGCAGCAAATTTTCTATGTTCTCTCTACCTACTGGGAATAAGTCCACCTAGCTGTAATCATTTGTTTGTGTAAAACCACCCATCTTCATTTTGATTAGACTGCAAAAACAGTCCGTATTTTTGCGTATTCAAGTACGTGCAAGCAGTCAAACAAAAGGTCTGGAGTGAGGCTGAAAACAGAGAGAGAGACTAGGGAGAGACACTAAAAATTTTTTTCTCTCACCCAACACGCCCTATGGGCATGTGAGGCTAGCGTGCTTCGCACTCGTAAGACTCTTACACCATGCTTTACTGATTTCTTTACTGATTTTGAGAAAACAACTGACTGTTTTGCAGTTTACATTTTGATTGTCTGACTGCTTCATTTTCTCTCATATGGAGGGAGTTTAGTGTACATAAAAATATTATTGTTCCTTAGCATGTCAATCATTGACTGATTATGGCAGGTTGATTTTATGACTAGCTAACTCTACTGTCTGGAGACTGACAAACTAACTGAATGATTTATGACTGGTTGATTGGCTGACTAGCTGACTCTACTGTCCAGGGACTGACCAATTGACTGAATGATTTATGGCTGCTTGATTGACCAAGTAACTGAATTTACTATCCGGAGACTTACCAACTGACTGAATGATTTATTGCTGGTCGATTGACTAACTAGCTGATTCTACTGTCCCGGTACTGACCAACTGACCAAATGATTTATGGCTGGTTGATTGACTGAATAACTGACTCTAATGTCTGTCAACTGACTGACTAACTGAATGATTTATCACTGGTTGATTGACTGACTGACTCTTCTGTCCAGGGACTTACCAATGATTAAATGATATAATTAACTCGTTGATTGACTGAATAACTGACCCCACTGTCTGGGGACTGACTAATTGACTGAATTATTTATGGTTGATTCATTGACTGACTAACTGACTCTATTGTCTAAAATACTGAGTACTAAAATTCTGTGTGACTGACTCTACTGTCCAAGGGCTGACCAACACACTAAATGATTTACAAGTGTATCTCTGGCTGATTGACTGAATATCTGACTCTACTGTCCAACTGACTGAGTGATTTGTTGCTGAATAATAATTATTGACTTCAATTGATTGACTAAATGGCTTACTGAGTAAGACATTGACTCACTAAAATATAGTACTGTTCAAAAGTAAGTTGACAATCAATTCTCGATCATCACGAGAATTGATTCTTGATTGTTGTTTCTCCATTCTCAATTCTCAATTCCTGCGTGACTCATCAAACCAGAATGGCCTTTGTTTATAACCGATTATAAAGGGTTTTGTTTCAAGTAATTTGCTCTCTACTCTTGATACTCGATTGTGGCGAGAATCTAACAACCTTCATTCAAGTTTTGAGCAATCTTCTACTTGTAACTTCACTCATGTCAAAAAAATGTTCCTACTCTATAATGTCTGTTCTGAAAATAACTGGTGAGCTTCATTGAATATCTTAAACTTTTGTTTCCAGATCAGATGCCACAGAAAGACTGGACAAGGACCTTCATGTGCCAAGAGCCTCTGTTATCTTCATTAATGTAAGTGCTGTACGTTTTGTGTTCTAATCCAGCTCTTAAGTAAAGCAGATAAAGAGAACTGTTTAGTTTAAGGTTTCATAAAGAGACTGACTGATCAACTGATTTTCTTAAAAATTTGCTTAGTATACTTCTAACTATTCAACTAACCATTTTGACTGACTGACTGAGCAACTTACACTACCAAGACACTGAATAATTGAGCAACTGACTGACTGTACAATTTGGTACCTGACCTGCTGACAAAATGACTGAATAAGCATACGTGCCTGGCTGACAGAATGACTGATTGAGCAACTGACTGACTGACTGTGCGCTTGGGTACCTGACTGACTGACAGAATGACTGATTGAGCAATTGACTGACTGACTGTGCAGTTGGGCACCTGACTGGCTGACAGAATAACTGGCTGACCGAAGTTTCATTTCACCCTAACAATTTAACAAACAAATACGATGTAATTGGGCACATCCCTAAGCTTATGGCAAGATGGTTAATGGTGTCTTTAACCCATTCGCTCCTGGAGATTTTGCCGAAAAACGCGTTTTGAAGCTAGTTGAGTGGTTTTCTGGTCACTGTCGTGCTATAAAGAGCTAAAACTTACCACAAACCAGTTTACAGGTCGTACACTTTGCGGCCTTCTGATCCAGATGCAAAATATCAGCTTGGGAAGTTCGGGCATGCGCAGAAAGCAAAATTTCGAGATTGTTTTTGGGTTTAAAAGTGACACAGCAGTCTTGACTTTTACTTTTCTCTTTCTCTCCTCCCTTCTTTTTTCGCTTTTCTTGCCTCATTTTTTTTTCTCTTGCTGGGCATTTAGTAGGCTTCATTTTGGTGGGAAGAGATTTCAGGAAAGCTTTTAGGATCTTAGGATTAGGTGAAAGGAAAGGTAGGTGGGCAATGGAACAAGATTTTCATGGAGATTTTCAGGTCAATGTCACGTGGTTTTTTGCTTCTTTCTCCAGTGTCCTTGACTGAATTGTGCTCATTCTGGTATGGTTTGAAAGATCTCTTTACTCTGCACAAGTTAGCGAAGAAAGTTGTCCTTGACCGTTAAAACTGATGACGTCACAAAGGGTAGAAAAGACCTGGATCCACACGGGCGGTTACGGGCGGTTCAGGGGCAAATGGGTTAAAGAGACCTTCAATTTTTGCCAGGGTCATTATTAAAGGAAATTGTGTTAATGGAGGAGGTGGTTATGGTTTAGAAGTGCCTTGTGAGTATCATTTTGAAGGGGACAATTTTTCATGCAATTGGTTAAAAGAGAACCTAGTTAAAGATCAATTTGATGTTCAATGTTGACACTACAGTTAAAAATAACGCATGTCACTTTTCAGACAGTTGATTTCGAGACATTTGTGGAAACAAGTTACACTTGTGATTTTAACTTTGCTGTACTTGACTCCCAGAATTTATTTTTTGTAAGCAAAGTGACGGTTTAATACAAGTGAAAACAATACAATCAGCACTTTGGGACCTTAGAAAGGGTGACTGCATCCGCTTAATAGAGGTGACCGTTTAATGGAGGTCGAGTTTACAGTAAATAAGGGAAGTGATTTCTGGGACTTTGACAGGTGACCGCTTAATACAGATTTGACTGTATGTGACTGACTCTACTGTCCAAGGGCTGACCAACACCTTAAATGATTTACAAATGTATTTCTGGCTGATTGACTGAATAACTGACTGTACTGTCCCATGACTGACCAACTGATTGCACTGTCCCATGACTGACTAACTGACTGAATAATGTATGGCTGGTTGATCGCGAGACTAGCTAACTCTTCTGTCCGGGGACTAACCAACTAACTGAATGATTTGTGGCTGTTGATTGGCTAAGTACATGTTGCTGACTCAACTGTCCCAGGATTGACTAACTGAGTGAATGATTTATGGCTGGCTGATTGGCTGACTAGCTGACGCCACTGTCCAAGGACTGACCAACTGACTGAATGATTTATGGCTGGTTGATTGACTGACTAACATACAATGTACTTTACTGTCCAGGGACTGACCAAATGATTAAATTATTTAATTTGCTGGGTGATTAACTAAATAACTGACTCTACCATCCGGGGACTAACCAATTGATGGTGTGATTTATGGCTGATTGATTCACTTACTAACTGACTCTACTGTCCAGGGACATACTAAATGACTGAATGATTTAATTAACTGGTTGAGTGACTGAATAACTGACTCTGACTTTGTTTATAATAAATTATAAAGGGTTTTGTTTCAAGTAATTTGCTCTCTACTCTCGATACTCGATTGTGGAGAGAATCTAACAACCTTCGTTCAAGTTTTGAGCAATCTTCTACATGTGACTTCTCTCATGTCAAAAAAATCTTTGTACTCTATAATGTCTGTTCTGAAAATAACTGATGAGCTTCATTGAATATTTTAAACTTTTTTTTCCATTTCAGATGCCACAGAAAGACTGGACAAGGAGGACCTTCATGAGCCAAGAGCCTCTGTTATCTTCAGTAATGTAAGTCCTGTATGTTTTGTGTTTTAATCCAGCTCTTAAGTAAAGCAGATAAACAAAACTGTTTAGTTTAAAGTTTCATAAAGAGACTGACTGATCAACTGGTTTTTTTGAGAAATTTGCTTGGTATACTTCTAACTATTCAACAAACCATTTTGACTGACTGACTGAGCAACTTGCAGCACCAAGACACTGACTAGTTGAGCAACTGACTGACGGTGCAATTTGGTACCTGACCAGCTGACAAAATGACTGAATAAGCACCTGGCTGACTGAATGACTGTGCAGTTGGGCACCTGCCTGGCTGACAGAATGACTGAGTGAGCAACTGACTGACTGACTGTGTGGTTGGGTACCTGATTGACTGACAGAATTACTGATTGAGTAATTGACTGACTGACTGTGCAGTTGGGTACCTAACTGGCTGACAGAATGACTGATTGAGCAATTGACTGACTGACTGTGCAGTTGGGTACCTGACTGACTGACAGAATGACTGATTGAACAACTGACTAACTGACTGACTGACAGTGCAATTGGGTACCTGACTAGCTGACAGAATGACTGATTGAGCAATTGACTGACTGACTGTGCAGTTGGGTACCTGACTGGCTGACAGAATGACTGATTGAGCAATTGACTGACTGACTGTGCAGTTGGGTACCTGACTGACTGACAGAATGACTGATTGAACAACTGACTAACTGACTGACTGACAGTGCAATTGGGTACCTGACTAGCTGAAAGAATGACTGATTGAACAACTGACTGACTGACTGACTGACTGTGCAGTTGGGTACCTGACTGGCTGACAGAATGGCTGATTGAGCTGCTGACTGACTGAATGACTGTGCAGTTGGGTACCTGGCTGGCTGACAGAATAACTAATTGAGCAACTGACTGACTGACTGTGCAGTTGGGTACCTGACTGACTGACAGAATGACTGATTGAGCAACTAACTGACTGACTGACTGACTCACTGACTCACTGACTGACTGTGCAATTGGGTTCTTGACCAGCTGACAGAATGAGTGACTGAGCAACTGACCGACTGACTGTGCAGTTGGGTACTTGACTGGCATACAGATTGACTGATTGAGTAACTGACTGACTGACTGACTGACTGTCTGACTGTGCAGTTGGATACTTGACTGGCTGTCAGAATGACTGATTGAGCAACTGAGCAACTTACAGCACCAAGACACTGACTAATTGCGCAACTGACTGAATGTGCAATTTGGTACCTGACCGGCTGACAAAATACTGAATAAGCAACTGACTGACTGTGCAGTTGGGTACTTGAGTGACTAATTGAGCAACTGACTGACTGTGCTATTTGGTACCTGACCAGCGGACAAAATGACTGAATAAGCAACTGACTGACTGGTACTTGACTGGCTGTCAGAATGACTGATTGAGCAACTGACTAACTGACTGACTGACTGTGCAGTTGGGTACCTCACTGGCTGACAGAATGACTGATCGAGCAACTGACTGAATGACTGACTGACTGTGCAGTTGGGTACCTCACTGGCTGACAGAATGACTGATCGAGCAACTGACTGAATGACTGACTGACTGTGCAGTTGGGTACCTCACTGGCTGACAGAATGACTGATCGAGCAACTGACTGAATGACTGACTACGTGTAACTGAATAACTTACCAAGTGACTGACTGACTGACTGAGCAACTGACTTAAGGACTGACTGGGTCTGCAAAGCAGGGGTCAATTAAATAAAACTTTTACAAGTGTGATTTACAAGTGTATCCATTGTTTAGAGTCTGTATTAATCACTCCCTGAACAAATGAACTGCTCTACTCCATTCCAGTGAACTTCAATTTTCTGTTTTCCCATACAGAGGTTTCTGATAACAACATTAATTTTATTAAATCAAAAGAAAGCTATACATAATCAAACCAAAATAATAATAAATTCAAAACAAAGAAATGTGCACAGAGAAAAACGTAAAGGAATTATTGAAAACACACACACACCTGACAGTGAAGGTGTTATCCAAACAATGAAGGACAATGCATAAAGTATGGCAATGGTACATGAGCGATCCTCGAATAATGGTCACAAACGTTACACTAAATGGCAGGATAAGTGACCTGGAATTTAAATTAAGCCCAAAAAATCACTGGTCCTAAATCAGTGGAAACACTTTGAAAATTGCTACAGCTGTACACTTGTAAAATTATATTTGTAAAAGTTCTATAAAATTGAAGTGTTATTTGCTAGTACAGTCAACGGGTGGGTGTTAATTTATTTTAATCATTGTGGTAAATTATTTGGAAATGGTTTCTCTCTGGTATTCATGAAAATGTGATGTAGTCAAACCTTTTTTAATATGGGTACCAGGGTTGTCATTAAGAGCCGGGGGCCGGGGATTTTCCCCGGCTACTAGGAGAGTGGCCCCCAGCTACTTTTGTTGGAAAATAGAAGAAAAATAGAACCACAAGAAATGCCTAGCCGTTTGATTCTCCGCCTACTTGTTGTATTTACCCGGAAACTTGAAATCTTAGTGACAACCCTGGGTACTAAGAAGGGCATAGAATGTGTGTGTATTAACGGGATGTCTAGATTACGCAGCTTCAATTTAGAGAAGACTTTCTTTCCTCGGGGACAAAGTAAAGTGTCCATAATTATAAGGTTTCTGTATTAAGTGGGGGTCCATAAAGCAAGGTTTGAATGTTAATGGGAAATTGCTCTGTTCTGAAAATAACTGATGAGCTGTATTGAATATTTTAAACTTTTGTTTCCAGATCAGATGTCACAGAAAGACTGGACAAGGACTTTCACGAGCAAAGAGCCTCTGTTATCTTCAGTACTGTATGTGCTCTATGTTTTGCTTTGTAATCCAGCTCTTGAGTGAACCAGATAAACAGGATTGTTGGCCAGGTGATTTCAAAGTTTGATTAAGCTAATCCAGGGAAAGCTGTTCTAACGTAGTTATATTGTACCTAATTCTTTCATTTCACAGTTATTTCACCATCAAGTGTACCACTTTTGGGAGTAGAAGTTTATCAATCTTACTTTTTCCAATAAAACAACAACAACAACGATATAAACTAAAAAATGTGAAAAATAGAATGCAACATCAAAGAACAAAATTCCAAAATAAAATTAAATCAAGTACAGTTGTACAGCTTGGTCAACATTATTACCATGAAAATATAATAATTTAACCCAAGATCATTCAATTGAGTGTAGTCCTGAACAGCTATAGCTGTTGGCGATTCAGTGACTGGCATTTCTAAAATGTATGAAAGAAATCAACAGGATTGAACACTAAATATTTTATTGTTGACTTCTGAATAAATAATATTGGTTCTTCAAGACCAAGCAAGTAAAATGATTTTTTTAAGGGATGGATTCAGGATTTCTGTTGAACTTTGTATGAATTAGACATTTTACATTAAATACTTGCAATTGCCAGTTTTATGTCTGCAGAGAATCACAATACAAAGACAGCTGAAATGCTGTGAAATCTTTTTGGTTTCAAGAACAAAAATAATTTGAATGATTCCTAAAATTCCAAGAGACATGCACTTGTTGTTGAAGTACTCATGATCAGAAAACTTAAATACAAAAACCGTGGTCATTATAAGTTTTCTCCTGGATTAGCATTTATCGACTTTGTTCAACTGTGTCACAATGTTTAAATCAATAGCCAAGTTCTGCTGATATAATAATAATGATGATGATAATAATAATAATAATGATTATATGCAATCCATATTATTATTATTATTATTATTATTATTATTAAGGTTGTTATTATAGTACTTGTTGGTGCAGATATGCAATTCCATATTGTACCCTTCAAATTTCTTACCGCATTGATCTATTCGAATGACTATCTGACTTAATAATTGAGTGGGATGACTGTGATGACAAGGATAACTAACATGACTACTATAACTGGGATGACTGGAATTACTGGAATAAATAACGTGACTGGGATTACTAGGATGACTACTATGACTGGAATGACTGGGATGACAAATATGACTGGGGTCTTTGGGATTACTAACATGGCTAGGATGACTGGTATGACTAAGATGACTGGGATGACTAGGGTGACTCAGATGACTAGGATGACTGGGACGAATAAGATTACTGAGATGACTGGGATAACTGGAATGACTGGTATGAAAAAGATGACTGGGTTTTTTGGGATTACTAACATGACTGGGATGACTAGGATAACTGGAATGACTAGGGTGACTAGGATGACTAAACTGACTGGGATGACTAGAGTGACTAGCATGACTGGAATGACTAAGATGACTGGGTTGACTAGGGTGACTAGGATGACTGGGATGACTGAGATAACTGGGACAACTAGGGTGACTAGGTTGACTGGGCAGGGCTGCAAATAACCGACAGCAGGTTGCCGGTCATGTTGACCGGCCAAATATTTTTTAGCCCGGACAAACCCCGATTCTGGCCGGTCAAATAATGAATACTAATAATTTTTTTTGCCTAAGGAATATCCAATTATGCTGGCAATAGATCGTTATTACTGCATTGACGTTCACATTTTTGACAGGAAATTGGTGAAAAATGCATTTGCGCATTGTAGAGTTCCTTTCCGCGGTTTTCGCGCGTTTTAATGTTACGTTCTACCTTGAGTATCATTGCACGGCGGTGTCTGAAGTCTCTACAGGTAAAAAGTGAAGCGTAAATCCTTTTCAAACTCCCAAGGTTCAGGAAACGGAATACACATTCAGTTCAGGAAACTTTGGAAATTACGAAAAAAAAGAAAAAAAAATTAAATGGGTTATTTTACAAAATCTGCACATGCTTGTTTTACGTTGATGTTCCGAAATGAACATCGGTGAAACTTGATCTTTTTCCTTTTGCCTGGCACGTGATCGAAAGTCACTTCCTCAAAGAAGAATCGTCGCTGATATTTTCGCCAAAGAAGTTGATTTGCATTAGTGAGAAGTTTGTTCCACAAACAGCGCGTTGATGATCAGAAGTCAATAAATAAATTTGGGTCATCGCGCAACATTTTATCGCAAAGGGCTCAAATGTCAACAGAAATTTGCATAAAGTTGTTTACAAGAGCGAGAATCTAGCGCCGCGATAGACGATGGCCTTCCCTCTTTACTAGCTTAAATTTTTCTCAGACCATTCTGGAATTGATTCTGCAAACGAGATTCATGTTTGACATGAAAGAAATTATTATTAATCGATGCGCTAACATTTATTCCCGGAGAAACACAGGACGACCTGTTGAGAATTGCGATCGATTTGCCTGAATTTCTTCGAATTCCCAAAGAAGGTCACATTGCTGATTACAGCAAAGCCGAAAGTACAGTACGACTTGCAACGTTGCGTTACTTTCCAACTCAGTTTGTTATTCACTTTGTTGCGTTAGATTACGGCATGAGGACATGAAATTAATTTATTGCGGCGTTCTTTTTCTTAGGGTTTAGTGCAAAGCAGCAAAAAACGCCAAAGAAAAAAGAAATCATTGCAGCGTTATAGAGCATTAAGTGACAACTGTATGGAAAATAAAGTGTTTGTATCCAAAAATGACCGGTCAAAATGACCGGCAAGACCGGAGTCTGACCGGTCAAGTCCGCGATCAGGCCGGACATTGTCCGTTGACCGGCCGTTATTTGCAGCCCTGCTGGGTTGACTGGGATCACTAGGACGACTGGGATGACTTTGATAACTGGGATCATTAGGATGCTTGGGAAGACTGGGATCACTTGGATGACGGGGATGACTGAGATGACTAGGATGACTAGGGTGACTGGAATGACTATGAATACTAGCATGACATGGATCACTGGGATGACTAAATTAACTGAGATGACTGAAATGACTGTCATGACTAGGATGAATACGATGACTTAGTTGACTACTGTTACTGGGTTGAATAAGATGACTGGGATGACTAAGGTGACTGGGATGACTATTGTGACTGGGATGACTGAATACTTGGATGACTGGGATGACTAAGGTGACTGGGTTGACTAGGGTGACTGGGAACACTAGGATGACTGGGATGAATAGGATAACTGGGACGGTTAGGGTAACTGGGGTGAGTAGGGGGACTAGGATGACTAGGATGATTCAGATTACTTTGATTTTTTGGGAGGGCTAGGATGGCTGGAATTACTTGGATGAGTACTATGACTGGGATGACTAGGGTTACTTGTATGACCCAGATGACTCGAGTGACTGGATGACTGGAATGACTAGGGTGACTGGAATGACTAGGATGACTGGGACGACTAGGATGACTGGGGTGACTAGGGTGACTGGGACGACTAGGGTGACTGGAATGACTAGGGTGACTAGGGTGACTGGGGTGGCTAGGATGACTGGGGTGACTAGGGTGACTGGGGTGACTAGGATGACTGGGACGACTAAGGTGACTGGGGTGACTAGGATGACTGGGGTGACTGGATGACTGGAACAAATAGGGTAACTGGAATGACTAGGATGACTGGGACAACTAGGGTGACTGGGGTTACTAGGATGACTGGGGTGACTGGGGTGACTAGGATGACTTGAGTGACTGGATGACTGGAACGACGAGGGTGACTGGAATGACTAGGATGACTGGGACGACTAGGGTGACTGGGGTGACTAGGATGACTGGGGTGACTAGGATGACTGGGGTGACTAAGGTGACTGGGACGACTAGAGTGACTGGGGTGACTAGGATGACTGAGACAACTTGGGTGACTGGGGTGACTAGGGTGACTGGGGTGACTAGGATGACTGGGACAGCTAGGGTGACTGGGAGGAGTGGGCTGACTGTAATGGATAGGGTGACTAGGACTTTAAAAGTCACTTGCTGGCCTAATGGAAAAAATTTCCCAAGTTTTCACTGACTGACTTGTTTGAATACTGGCCGAACAAGGATTTGTCAAACCTAATAACTGACTATCTGTTGATTTCTTTTCTGACTAAACAGAATCAGTACAGAATAATCTGACATTTAACCCGACTGTTTCAAAAGACAGACCGATATTTGAACTGACCTGCATGACAGCTAGAGAGTGTAATCAGTTCTCAGTGGCCTTATTTTGGATTTGTATTTTAATGGTATAGTTGGTAGGTTGCATATCTGTGCTGACTCGTATATTCGTTTTCTGTGAACTTGATGAGTGCATTTCAAATCTCTCCTTACTTCAACCAGCAATTTCCCAGCATGGAAATAATATGTCTGAGGAGTGACTGAATACACTTCACATTGATGATGTTTAGTGTAATGCTTCTAGCTGGCTGCCTTTCAACGATTTCAATAGTTATACAACCAACCAACTCAACAGCCAAGCTAAGACAGCATTTGATGGGGGGGGGGGAGGTGAGGGGTGGTAGGAGGGGTGGGAGGAGAAGAGCGTTTTTTCTTAGGTAAAACTGCAGGCGTAGGCAAATTAATTTGGTGTTTTGTTTTAAAACTTGAACATCTGATATTCTTCACTGCAGTAACTTACCTTCCCATTCTTGAAGGTGATTTCTCAGTTTAAGTGAATAAAATGTCTAAATTGTTAAATTCACTGCCATTTTCATTCCCACGTTCGGGGAAAATATAGGCTACAAAGTTTTCATTACAAGAAAAAAGGATTTGGCATGGGTGAACTGGATTATTCCTTTAATTTGTTTTAATTGATTGTGGATTTTGGATTGCGTGCCTAATCTTCAAACATCTTTGTGGAAAACAGCAACAAGTGCTTTGAGTACGAATCTTGTGGCTCTCATTCTGACATTCGTTGAGTTAATTCTGCCAATATAATCAGTCCACTGCTTGCAAAGTGGAAGAAGAATTACACAACAACATCAACAAAAGCAACAATGAAATGATTAAAATAGAGTCACCACTAAAAATTTCTGCCGCAGTGTTTTAAAGTACTTTTGACAAGCACTGACTAAAAGTGGGCATGGAAAACTTAGTGTGCTTCTGAGGAAGTAAAGTTGGGAGATTTTGAAAACTTGCACTCATCTGTTTCAATTCCAGAGTGATCAACATGTTATTTCTCTTTACTTCTTTGAGTAAATTACCAAGCAGAAGGGTGTTGAAAATAACATAATTATCGTGAAAGGGGAGGCTTTGTCTTGATCAACTGTCAAATTCTCAGAACTGATGGTAAAGAAAATCCGCAACAGTTAGTAAAGAAAATAACATGTTAAAGCTTGGGACTGAACGTTCACAGTAACCTAAAGGCCTTCAGATAAGCAGTTTGTTTTGCAGTAACGATGGAATCCTTAAATACATGTGCAAATTGAAATTCTTATGAACATCAACTCGTATCAAACTTGGGAGTCTTTTTTTCGGCCGTTATTTTGGCTCGTCACGCAAAGTCGTGAAGCCAAACAACGGCCGCGAATAAGATCACACGTAAGTTTGACATCGGATTTATAGCATAGTGATGTTTTTTCGGTTAGGTTTTTTTTTCTATGTGCATGTATTTTGTCCGTTTAATGAAAAACAAACTGCTTACTGAAAAAGTCTGAAATTTGTTCCCTCATGTTTTTCCAACTTTTGGAGCACAAGCAATCACAAATGAAGACGGCAGCAACTGTGGTACCTAACAGAAGGCTCATATGCACGCTCGCTTTTACTTTTTTGCGCATTTATTCGCTTTTGTATGCACAAAAAATACAAGAATGTGATAATCAGAAGTTCAAGGTTTTGAGAACACAAACATTTAGCCATGTAGGGGATGTCAAAATCAAAACGCGCGCGAACAAAGTTCAAATTAATAGGTAAATTTAAAATGCTGAGAAAATTAAAACAACAAAAGGCTTTCCCAGCGCGCTCGCTGTCATTTTGTTGCACATTTATTCGCTTTTGTACGCAAAACAACAAGACAAGTAATAATAAAAAATTGAAGGATATGAGACGGAACAGAAACATTTAGCCTTCAAATATCAAATTCAAAACGTGCGCGTACAAAGTTTAAATTAAAAGGTAAATCAAGTAAAATGCTGAGGAAATTTAGACAATAAATGATGTTCGCATAACTGTTAATTATTTTTTCAAGTGCCGATCTTGCTGCCGTCGATTTGTCGATTGCTTAAAGTTTTATAATATGCAAAGCAGAACTTGGCTTATTCTAAGGCTTGGACAAACAGTGAAACATTACGCGCAGTAACTTTGCACTGTGTTTCCATTTCCGTTAAGAGTTATAAAGCAAAATGACAACGCAATATTTTTTTTTTGCTTTGAAATATTTCGGACAAGGTCTTCGGGATGGAAATATAGTGTAATTTTAAGGTTGGTTTTTACTAACAGCGTACCACAGACTTAAGTTTAGCGAGGTCATCAACAACTGAAGTGTATTAAAATACAGAGCTGAAGGTGTGAGCACAAAGATTATTCTTGTTTTCTCGTCGTAAAGGATTAACACAACACGAGCTGGGCACAACAAAACAAACGTTGTTTTGGTTTATCTTGCTTGTGCTTATGTTGTGTTAATTCTTAGCGCGGAAGAAGAATCATAATATGTGCGTGGGTTTCCTAAAGTTGTGCTTATGATTTGTTGTTGATGTCTTTACTAAACTGACGCTTGTGTTCATGTCGTTAGTAAAAACCAGCCTTTACTGCGCGTAATGTTTTACTGTGTCTGAGCCTTAAGGGGGTTTATCTGGTTCACTCAAGTAGTTGGATTACAAAGTAAACAGCACAGGTACTGAAGATAACAGTATTTTATTGAACCAATAAAGCTTGTCTGTGTTGTCCATTTATTTACAATAAAAAAAATACAAAAAAAAAAAGGAATCTAGCCTCCCCCGTCCCTGCCGGGCTGCTTCCACTCTGCTCCGAGTCGGTGTTCATTCTTCTGTCCTCATTTGATATTCCAACTTTAAAATCCTGGTCTGTTTTATCTGACCCCTTCATTCAAGCTGGGGGCAGTTGGACACTTAGAAAATTCAGCCGTTTGTCCCCAAGTGGGGAGGTCAGCGTGAAGAAAAGTGAGAGTTCGCTCCTCATGCTCTGAGGGTCCCATTCAATTTTGTCACAATACCACACCAAATTAATTTGGAATTAAAATTAGCCAAAACAATTTGTAGTGAAAATTATAATTTTGGTTTGAAAGTGCGTGTCTACAAAGTCAATATATCGTGAAAAATATCCAGAGTCGTGGACAAGAAAAAAGAGGGCGCAAGACAGTGAAACTCAGTCTTCAGTGGGTCTCCGTCATCGATGCCCAGAAAACTGGACAAAGAATCGCGCTGGTCTGACCGACCTTCATCCCACAAACTTCACCAAAGAGCACAAGTCAATAATAATCTCTCCTCTGCGAAGCTACTGATATTGGATTTCTCTCGTCCTAGTTATTGTTTTTTATTTAGTGTTTAGACCTACATGAAAGGAAATTTGGAAGTGAAAATCACGCGTATTGTTTACGCGTCGCTTATTATTGCTGTTATTCTAAAGAGTCGAAATTATCTGAAAGTAATAAAGCGAAACATTATGAAGCAAAATTTACGCAGTACTGCTACAGTGCTGCGTAAATTGTGCTTTAAATATTTCGTTTTATATCTTAAAATTGGTTGACCTTAAAAATCTAATGTTGAATTCATTTAAATTGAATCAGTGCCGCGTAAAGGGCAACTAAAGGAATTAAAGCGATCTTGCAGATGATTTAAATTTTTGCCTGTTTTGCTTCCCGTAGAAATAATTCGATTAATTCTCTCATTGAAATAACGGTTTATTTCTACCTTAAGAAATTAGTGCGAAAGAAATGTGAAGCTAGTAAAATTTAATGTTTCAGTTCCTAGGAAATTTTGCATTCGACGCAAGTCTTTAAACCTTTGAATCTTAATGTTTTTCTGAACAATAATTATTTAAATTGTCCTATTTTTAAGTTCCCACGAGATTTGAAGCTTTAGTCACGATGGTCACGCTAGCCGACTGTACCAGCATTGCGTGACGATCGTGACAATAGCTCGGCCAAATAGCGTGGAAATACAGTCGTGACTGGAATGGATACTTCAACTCAGGATTCCGATAAATGACTGGAACTAGCCAAATATATAATTTTTAACATCAAAAAAATGATCTTAAGTATATGGTTCCAGACCTATATCCGAAACCCTAATTTGAAGTATCAATTGAAGTCGCCACCGAGAAATTGCCTTACATCGTGAAAAGTTAAGACTTAGCAAAAATGTTTATTCTAGCTGTTTACATAAGGCTTTCTGAAATTTAGGTCAAGCTAACCTGATTTTTCACACAGGCCAAGGAAATCTATTCTATGCCCTTCTTAAAAATAAGGATATAGAGCAGATTACCAGAGCTGTCTGATTAATCAAGTATTTCCTTATTTCGAAAATGGTTTAGTATCTAAAGCTGATATTATTAATCTAACATGAACAGCCATGTTTGTTCGCCTGTTGTTTTCAGTTGACCCAAAAACAACAGGTAAACAAAAACAGATGTTGATGTAACCTAAATTTAGTTTCGTTGTTTTCCTTATTTCGAAAATGGTTTAGTATCTAAAGCGGATATTATTAGTCTAACATGAACAGCCATTATTGTTCGCCTGTTGTTTTCAGTTGACCAAAAACAACAGGTAAACAAAAACAGATGTTGATGTAACCTAAATTTAGTTTTCTGAAATTTGCTATGATCTGACGTAGGAGAAACATGAAAATGAAATAAATTTGGACCTATTCATGACCGTTGTTTTGTTTTTATGGTTTTACTTACATTTTCAGCTAATCAAGTAGGAAAAAGATTGAAATGAAATAAATTTGGACCTATTTATGAGCGTTGTTTCGTTTTTACGGTTTAAGTTAAATTTTCAGGTAGTCAAAAAATATCAGGACAAAATTTGGCAATTATGGAAATGATTTATATGCTATTTTTGGTTTTGTGCAATTCTTTGGAGGACTATTTATTGTTAGGAAATCAAAAGCTTTAGGTTTAGAAGAGAAATCCTCGACCAGTAGCCCCCATCAGAGAGATTCTTAGTAACTATCAGCTCAATTTGATGTCATTTGTGAAAATCCACCCAAGCCAGACCAATGCGATTCAGTGCTCAGTTCTCTGCCCTCGAATCATCCGTCGACACACCTACTACGTGAGCCGGGGAGCACGTTCTTGCACCCCCGTTTTTCGTCCTCAACAGTGAAACATTCCCAGACATATTGTTTGCAGACAAGCAACTTTCTTGATCGAAATGGTTATCTATCTATTTTCTTGGAAAAAGGTGTGGTATTATAACAAACAGAATGAAACTCTAAGAACACGAGAAGCAAACTCTCACCTTCCTTCACGCTGTCCTCCCCACTTGGGAACAAACGGCCAAATCTTCCAAGTGTCCAACTGCCCCCAGCGTGAACTACAGGATCAGATAAAGTTTCCCAGGATTTCTTAGTTGGAATATCTCAGAGGACATCAGAATTCCCACCTTCTCAGAGGCAGAGCTTCCACAGCCCAGCAGGGACGAGGTTGGCTAGATTTAAACATGACCTTTCCCAAGTGATGGGCTCCTAATCTTGTGCGTGTGCCACCTGAGGTCTGAAATTAAATAAGACCTTAAAAAAAAATAATGAAATGCTAATGGCCTTAGAAACCAACCAACAATTCTTGATGACACCACTGGTTTCCCCATGAAATGACTCCAAAATGAAGAATAAGAAGAAATTCTATACTAACGATGTGTCACTACCCAGATCTGGTAGTGCTTCTGATAGGTCGTGCCACAAGGATAATATGTCTCAACCAATCAGAAGCCATACCCAGATATGGCTAGTGACATGTCATGAGTCACCATTTTGCGGGAAAACCAGTGATAGCATCTCGAAAAGTCAGCTGTTTTCAAAGGCTTAGCTAAACTAAGCCTAACAAAAAAAGTTAATAATATTAAGATAACTAATGCAAGCTCATTAGCATATTTAAAACAAAACAGTTACTAGATATTTCTTGGTGCTACAAGACATAGTGCCCTCATAATGTATACATGTATTTAACTAATGCTCTGATTATGTGCAGAAAAAATGGAAATGAAAAAGAATGCCAAGGAGTGAATTCCTAAAACTGACATGCCAGACCTTTCGAGAACCTATGGAAATTTAAAAAAAAAAATTCCAGAGAGCAAATGCAGCACAAGAAAAAGTTAATATAATTAAATAGAATATAAATGCAATCAACAGTCTGCAGTCTGTGAAAGCTGTGCAAAAGAATAAGTTCTCAAAAGTTCATAAAAATTGTTTTAGTTTTGAAAAGATCAGCAACTTCGAAAACATTCTAACTTACTACTTCAAGTTGCCTAGAAAAAAATTAAGCAGAAGCAGACTGGAGATTGCCTTAGACGTAATGTTCATGTAAGCTTATGAATAATCTACTTTGCTTTATAATACTTAAGATCCTAATTTTCCTAAGATTTTTCCCAGGCTCACTGTTTCTTAAGAATTTCCAGTTGCTTTGAGTTCTTTTTTTAAAATTAATCTCAAGATGGCAAAATCCTTAGTTCACCGACCTTACGTTGAAGTGCCAACAGAGACCAAAATCAATCATCAACTTATTAACAATAACAAAAAAATGAAACTCTACCTACTTGATACTTTCATACATTCTCCTTACTAGTACCATAAGAGAGGTAAAAAGGAACAGTAAGGAGAATTTGTCAAGTGAAATTGGGACTTCAAGGATTAAGGTCACTGTGGTTAATTGCTTTGCGATTCCTATCCATACTGTGCTATGTAAATGAAGATCCAATTCCAGCTGTAGCTTCCTGGCCACTGATAGCCAGAGAGATGCCTTGCCTGACAAAGCTTATCTTTTCCCTTAATGGAAGATCATCATAAGTTTTATGATCAAGGTGTCTACATTCTACCAATATAATTATATTATAGCTCATAGGTTATCTGTATTGCCATGATGTTGTCATGAAAATTTAAAGATGTATACCTGTACAGTACTACTATTTTTGCAGCCTGTATAGTCCCTGACTGAGGTAATATATTACTTAGGAGGTTTAGAGTTAATAATGTGCTAATGAGCTTGCTGAAGACTGTTTAATTCTAGCATAAAATTAACACTAATACTGTATAAGTGGAATCCTGGTCCTTTGAACCTCTTGATTATTCACATTAAAACTTGTTTTTCTTCCCCTGAAGTCACTGTATTTTTTATATTTCGCCTTGGGTTTTCTCAAACAGAAAATGGCAAGAAAGCCCAAAGCCCAAAACAAAGCTTAACATCTCTCTAATTCTTTGAACTCCTAGTTTTGTAAAACCAATTTCCATTTTCACAAGAGGTTCAAAAAATCATCGTTCCACCGTGTTACGATAACATAGGAAGCACAGCAACTTCTGTAATGAAGACGAGTTACAATAGAAGGTGGATCTGTGAAAAGAATTGAGTGTGTGGCGAACTTTAACAAAAGGAATAAAATTAAAACAAAGTTAAAAAATTCTGCCTGTGTGATTAATGTTTGCTGTGATACGGTTGTAATGCTTCCCATGCTTCTAAAGATACAGGCAACACTGTGCTTCCCGCTGTAAAAAAAAATGAAAGTCAGTGAATAGCTAATGCATTTTGACTGGTATTCCCAGACTATAACCCGGAAAACAAAGCCACTCCCACCTACACAGGCAGCACAATGTCATCAACTGTATATGTGGCAAAAAAAGCTCTATAAGCCCCAGCCTACCCCCCCCCCAAACTATCACTGATCGCAGCCTCCATTTCTTTAAGACCAGATTTTTAACCTGATCCCCCTTAGTATTTATTTCATCCTCCACAACTTACCTTGGAAGCCATTCCATTTGCAGGAAATGTCAGGAACTGATTTCCATCAAACCAATGCAAAAAGATTTTGCCAGTTTGTGCAAGATTATAGATCAAAACGACCACTTTTTCCCCTAATTTCTCCTTCCCTATTGAGATAAAAAAAATCCTTTCTCCACCCCCCCCCCCAATCGTTTACCCCCCTCCCGACCTCTAACTCCTCCAATCCTCCTTAAAAGGTAGGTAGGGGCTTAATTGAGCTTTTCCGGTTTTAGGTATGTAATAATCTATAAAATATGTAACCTTACCCACCCAACAACTATAACTTTATACTAAATACTATAATAATATCATTATCACTATTAGTTTAGCAAGATTTCCTTTGAGCAGTGAAGCACTAAACCCGAGGGTGGTACTTTACGAATTTTTGGGTGGGGAGGTGTCACTGGGACCCTGAACCCTTAGCCCATACCAAAACTAGTTCAGCTCAATTTTTCTATTCTTCACCAGACCAAACTGGTCTTAAATTATTTTTTGAAACAATTTCTCTGTCTCTAGTTAGCAGATGAAATACTGTCTTTCATTTTTGATAAAATTGCCAAATCGTGAGGAAAAGTCTTTTATAACCACTAATTAATATAATTATTCTTGGCTACAGAGTTTCATTGACCATTGTCTTGAAAGAATGAACCCTTTTCACTTTTCTTCCTTTGTAAAATTGAATGATGTATGTACTACTCATTGGAATCTTAGGTTTGAACTTAATTTGTAAGTAGTACAAATAAGCCTGCAGATTTTGTTAAAATTTTGTCTAAATATGAATTTTTTTGGAACAAATAATCCCATTTGAAAAAAAAATCTTGCTTAATTTTGGAAAACTTAAAATTGAACTGGATGGTGACTCATTTACTTAAAAAAGTAAAGAAAATGTTGATAAATTTTCTCAGTGACACTTATTTTTGTATAAACATGGTGGCACACACACTGTATAATATATCATTATTCTTGTAATACAGATACCTTAAGTATTCCCTCCAATAGTGAATTACAAAATTCCTAATTAAAAGTTGATCTCACTACATATTCAGCAATCTTCTCTATAGCTGAAATGTGCTAACGATCCTACAGTGACTGAATTTTGATTGGATGAATGAAGTAGGTTTTCTTTGAATTTGGAAAGCTGTAAACTACAGGTAGAACTCAAGGGAAAAAAAATATCGCAAGTGAATCAATTCACTCCTGTTGGGAATACCACGGACCTGCTTTGAACAATGCATGAAGTCCTATTTGTTGAAATAGTCAATATTCTTCAGTTTTTGGTTCTTGTTTTTGGTGTTTTTTTTTTTCACTGCCAAACTAAATGAATTTGCCTATTGCTGTTGAATGGGGGTTGTGGAACAACAGCTGGGTGAAAAACCTCCCCGTACGTCCACTTGCTCCTAGGAGGAAAACCCCGGGCCAGCTGTACCCCGCATTCAATGACCTCCCGGGCAGGGTCAGAAATATTCTAAAACCCAGTACCTGTGTTGAGGCAGGGTACTGGTTGTAACTGTAAATAATAAATTATATGATTATAATTATAATTACTAAACTAGGTATTAATAATGAGTTGACTTTGATGATACCAGCCTCTCCACTGTTGGCTTTTGAACTCCTGCTATTGATGGATTGCTGACCAGTTTGCCAAATCTGCTCTTCTTTTCAGCTTGAGAAAAAAATAAGAATTCATTTTCACTCAATTGTTCACTTATTTATGACTCCTTGCTGACTTTTGGCATGTGGGTATTTTTTGAGTTCAATGTCTAAGATTGAGTCGCAAATGTAAATGACTTCATAGGAGGGGTGTAGCTACCTGAATTCATGGTGCACATGTGCATCCCTAAAAAAGACTGCAAGACTGACTGCAATGATCAAGATGACTAATGAGGTAACTAGGGTGACTTGAATGACTGGGGTAACTGAGATGACTAAGATGACTGGAGTAACTGGGATAAATGAGATGACTAAGATGACTGAGGTGACCGGGGTGACTTGAATGACTGGGATAAATGAGATGACTAATATGACTGAGGTGACTGGGGTGACTAGGATGACTAGGATGATTAGGATGGCAAGGGTGAATGCAATAATTGTGAAGACTGGGATATAGGATGACTGGGGTGACTGGAATGACTGGGAATGATATGGATGACTGGAATGAGTAGGAGGACTAAAATTACTGAGATGACTAGGAGGACTGGGTTGACTGGGATGACTGAGGTGACACAGATGACTGGGATGACTACCATGATTAGGATGACTTTGGTGACTGGGATGACTGGTATAACTGTGATTACAGGGATAACTAGAAAAACTGTGATGACTTAGATGACTTGGATGACTGATATAACTGAGAGATAACCAGGATGACTGGGTTGATTTATGCTGCTGGGATGACTAGAATAACCAGGATGATTGGGATGACTGGAGTGACTGAGATGAAAAGGATAGGTAGAATTACTGTGATGACTAGGGGGACTGGAATGATTGGGATAAGTGGGATGACTATGATAGCTGGAACGACTTGCATGACTAGGATCAATAGAATGACTAGTATTACTGGAATGACTTTGTTGACAGGAGTGACTGTGATGGAAAGAATAAGTAGAAGAACTGGAGTGACTAGGATAACTAGGTTGATGAGATAACTAACACAACTAGGGTGTCTGGTATGACTGGGATGAATAGGATGAGAAGGATGACTGGGATGACTGGGATAACTGGGGTGACTGAGATGACTAGAGTAACTAGGATGATTAGGATGAAAAGGATGAATAGTAATGACATGACTTGGATGGCTGAGATGACTGGGATGCTTTGGATGACTGGAATGACTTGCATGATTAGGATGAATATTAATGAGATAACTTGAATGACTGGGATGACTGGGATGATGCATGACTACAACAACTAGGACAACTGGCAAGACTACGATGAATGGGATGACTTGAATTGGTTTATTGTGATAACAGGGCTGACAGGGATGGTTGTGCTGAAACAGAAAAGTAGAATTACTGGGATGACTAGGATGAATGGGATGATGACGTAACTGAGATGACTAGGGTGACTGGGATAACTATGGTAACAGGGATATGTTGAATATAAACGGGGATGAGTGGGATGAATGGGGTGGCTGTGATGAATGGAATGAGTGAGATGGCTAGGATAACTATGATGACTACAGAGACTGGGATGACTAAATAGACAGACACGACAGTGGTGACCTCGTTGACTAGGACAACTAGGGTGGGTGGGATAATTAGAATGACTACAATGACTGGGATGACTGGGTTGACCGGCATAACTAGGATGGCAGGGATGACAGGTGAGACTAGACTGACTGGGATGACTGGGACAACTGGGGTGACAGGAGTGACTAGGGTGACTTGGATGACTAAAGTGACTGCGATGACAGCAACTACTGGGTTGACTAGAACGCTTGGGTTGGCTTGGATAACTAGGATGAATAGGATGACTGGAATGAGTTGGATGGGTAGGATGAGTGGGATGATTTAATGAAGGAGCCGGAAAAACCATTTGATACTTTAAAGGGGGAAACAGTGGGATTTGGAATTGTGTGTACCTCTGGAAAAATCCTAAACAAAATGTAGTAGTCTCATAACAGTTAAGAAAGTTACAAAAGACTGATACCTGAAATGCCAGAAATCACCAATGGAGGACCATGATCCCTCTGCTTCTTGAGATGTCATCCCTTTAATTGAAGAAATGTTTTCGATATCCAACTTGTGATGGGTAAAGAGTCTCCCGCAACATCACCAAGTGGGAAGGGTCCTGTTAAATGGCCAGAGATGCAAGAAATAATACAGGTAAATTTGACTGTCAGGTAGAAAGGAAGAATTATTAGTTTCCCTACAGTACCTATTATATGGATGTCTATTTTTCTGCAAAAACGTTTTCTAACAGAATAAATAAATGAAGTCTTTTTAAAATTCATTAAAAAATTTTAACAACAAGAATTGCCTGCAGTATTAACTTTTAATACTTGCATAATTTTTAAATTAATTTTTGTGATCTGACAACAGCTTTAAATTAGCTTCTGATGACTATGATCTACCTCAAGAAACATTAATTTCTTTAAGTTAATAAGATAGTAATAGTAATAATAATAATAATATAGTAATAAATACTTAATTATACACTCCTGCTTGGCCAAGCCGACTCCAATTAATAATAAAAAAAATGGCTGTACAACAACAGCTGGGTGATTATAACCACTGCAAATGTCCACTTCCTCATCAGAGAAAAACCCTGAGCCAGCTTAACCCCACACTCAGGGCACTTTCCAAAAGTCAGAACTGGCTGGCTGGACCTTGGCTGGACTGGTCACTTTGACAATGAAACAGAACTTTTACAAAGCGTTTTTGCCGAAAAATCATCTCCTTCTTGCCTTACAGACATCCTCCTATAACGCACACCCCAATAATATGAATAGCAGCAAAATCACAGGCAAAAATGAATTACAGATGTTTTGCCTGAAAAAAACTTTCACTTCTACAGACTCTCGGTAATGATGACACTAACTTGAGGTCCCTGCAGTGTCCGCTAGACACGCTTGACTGTATTTAGCATTTCACTTATCACACTGAATAGTTTGATTAAAAGTGAAATTCTCATTGCAATGGGAATGGTCTGGCAAGTCAGTTCTGACAAATGAGAAGCACCGAGTCGTAGACAGAGTGACGTAAAACCAACTCTCTGTAATGAAGTGGGGTAGCTACAAATAATAAATAACTATTCCCGCGTACCTAACCAGATGTAATTCCTAAACTGTGATGCTGTTGTCCTCTAAATCCAGACTCTCCTCCAAAGAAAGCAGTCCATTTAAATATTAATCTCTGACCAGCTTGCCTCATTTGTTGTCTTTTTTCTGCCTGAAAAAAATTAAACAAACCATTTTTATCAACACATAAACTTGTGACTTGCCACTTCTTGCTATAAATCTTAACACTCCTTGCAATCCATAAACACATTATGAACATGAATAAAGTATAGTAACATTTCCTAAATGGAGAAAATCAACCATTTAGACTTAAGAAGTGGAAACAAAAAATGAGCTTGAAAAATGGTGATTTGATGTAATGTCAGGACTGATAACGTTCCATTTAATGGCACAAAAGCTAAAAAACTAACGGCTGTCACTCATTTCTTAAACCCACTTATAGATGTAATCACATATAATATCTAGTTTATGTCTTATGACCAAATCCAAACAATGCTTGTTCTTAAACCATTATCTCTGTGGTGGAGAATTAACTCTCGTCTCAAGTATGATAGCAAACATTAATACCCTTCAGCAATAAAACACAGGGGCAGAGCTAGGATGTTTGAAGAAAGAGCTATGCACAATTTTCCAAATCCCCCTCCCCAGATCGTTAAAGCCCAAATCGTTTTCAGGTTACTTGATTAAAGGAGAGGTTTCATTGTAAGCTTACAGATAAAAACTGTTTATGAAATGACATAACAGGAAGTTGTAAAAATCAGAAATTGGTTGTCATTTATTACACCAACAAGCTACTATCTTGTTTAAAAAATAGTTTTACACTAACAACAGCACCCTACATTTGCATAATTGTGCCCTACTTCAGCTACTACATCTCATTCATCACAGTCATCCCAGTCATCCTAACCAACCAATTCACGCCAGTCATCCCTGGTCATCCAAGTCACCCTAGTAATCTAAGTTATCCTTAGTGTCATCCCAGTTGTCCCAGTCATTTTATCCTAGTCATTCTTGTTATCAGTCACCCTAGTCATCTCAATCACCCTAGCCATCACAGTTATCACAGTGATCCCAGTAATAGCAGTTATCCTTGTCATCCCAGTTACCCCAGTCATTGTAGTCGTTCAATTCATCCTAGTCATCCTGTTTACATAGGTGTGAATCATGTCATCATTGCTTAGAATTTTGTTTGTTGAGTAGGTAACCATGTGAGACATTACAGTGTTTGTATGAGAATCTAATGTAGAAAAATTTCTGTAAAATGGCGGTTCTGAAAAAAATACGAATTGTAAACTAAAGCTTCACTCCTAATCATTCTACTTAAAAAATGCACTTGGTCGTTTACATGCAGCTACATGCGCTAGCACTACGTTTTAAAATTTTCTATACATTTGCCTGTGAAATTTTCCCGGGAAAAATTGCAGACAAAAATATGGAAAGTCTAAAGCAAGTGTCTGGAGAAATTTAAGTGGAGTAACGGCCCCTAACATTTTATAGTAAAATCCTTTGCTGTGTAGCTTTAGTTTAGTTTTCATAACAGCCGTTTTACGGAAATTATTCAACATTAAATTCCCATACAAACACTGCAATTTCTCACATGTTGGCCTACTCATCAAGATGGAGTCAAAAACCTTGACAAGGTCTATTATTCACATATATAACCCCTTCACATATATAACCCCTACCCCCTAAAAACAACTTTTTTGCATCACAGAATGCCCCTATGTTGACCTTTCTGTCTGGGTTCTTCATTTCCTCATATCCCCTAACGCTTTGAAATGAAATTGTGGCATCTATAAGAATTTTACTCTCACTAACACCAATACTACTTTTTTCATGCGGTGGTTCACAGTTTCACATCTTCTATTGGTTTAAAACTGTAAATTGAATTCTCTTCTAACTCCTCCTTTTTATAAAATTCAAAGTTTCATTTTCAGTTGCCTTGAGTAGCGGCATAACCTTCCTTGCCCATGCAGTATACTTTCCTTCTCCACACTGAACATTGGGAAGAATAGACGCAAAGAAATGTTTGAGTATGAGGCAAGGAGCTGGGACTACTGTTTTATGCTAGTCAGCTATCCGTTTCTCTCAGTTACCTCTCTAAAGCTGTACATAATATATACCACAGTCAGTTGTCTGTGTTTTATACCTAGTCCATGTTTTATACTCAGCCTGTACTTTCTAGTCCCCATTTTATACCTAGTCCATGTTTTATACCCATTCCACAGTCCATGATCCGCAGTCCACAGTCTTCCTTTTATACTGACCGCATTCTTATTATCCTAGTCATGCTTGTTATCTTAGTCATCCAAGTTATCACTATCTTCTTAGAAATAACTATTGCCCCATATCAGTGCTGTCAATCCTATCTAAAATCCTCGAAAATATGTAGCAAAGTCGCTATTAAAATATCTTCAAGAGGAACAATTTGCTATATGAATAATAATTATTACAATCAGCCTTCTATTCTGGCAATTCCACTAAAACGGCACTTACAAGAATCATGGAAAAAAATTTTGTTTACAATGGATAATGATGAACTCAGGGACTAGTATTTGTTGATTTCCATAAAGCTTTCGATGTAATCGATCACAATCTATCACTGAAGAAATTATCAGTGTACAGTGCCAGCCAAGACAGCGTGGCATGGTTTCAATTGTATCTAGATGGGTGACAACAGTTTGTGAAAATAGGGCATATAACATCCAAAGCCAAAATCTGTCATCTGGCAAGGGGTTCTGCAGGGATCAATCCTTGGTCCAGTTTTATTTCTCCTACTTGTGAATGATATGCCTTTACATTTGAACAACTCTACCATTGATATATATACGCCTGCAATACCACCCTGCCCTTGAGTGCAAACTGGAATAATATCACTTCTTTAACTAAAGCTCTTTCTAATGATTTGGAGAATATCAAGAAATGGTCAACTGAAAACACAATGTACATCAATACCGAGGAGACCAAAGCATTACTTGTTACCGGAAAAAGGTTACAACATAAGCTATGTGTGGAAACAGCAAGCTTACAACTACGCCATAACACCACAAACATCACCCAAATATCACATCACAAATTACAGGGTTTCATCATTAATAAAGATCTTAGCTTTGAAGCACACATAGAAGAATTCTGTGCAATAAACTGTCAAAACGACTTGGACTTTTGAGGCTCATTAGTCCTTATCCCAAGCAAAGCCACAAATAAATTTTCTATCTTGCTTTAAGCTAGTTAATGTTGTACCTCAGTCCAATCTGATAATCTTGCAGTAAGGAATTGCTAGAAAGAGTCTTACAAATGCAGAAGAGAACGGCACGCATTAGAACAACAGGAACATTAACTATGTTTAATGAACTTAACTGGAATCTATTTTTTATCAAATTTTCATTGTCCTGTTTATTACAAAAACACAGCAGGCCACACTTTTAGTGTGAGTACAATTAGAAATTGGAACTTACTTTAATATTTTATTGATTTTAAGTTTATAAAGGGCCAAATGTTTTATCAGTTTAGATCATTACTGTCACATGTTGACTCTCTTGAAATAAAGGTGTCACTTAACTTCACTTCACTCAGTAATACTAGTCATCCTACTCCTTGTTATCATCCTAGTCAACGTAGTTATTGTAGTCATCCTATTCATTGCATTCATCCCAATCATCCAGTCATCCAAGTTAACACAGTTATATCAGTCACACATTATTGAAAAGAACCCATTGATAAAATATTGTAGTCACCTCAGTCATTTTAGCCTTCATATCATTGTATCCCACTGTCCAAGACATTCCTATCACTCCTGTCACCTCAGCCTCTCATCCCAGTCATCACAGTAATCTAAGTCATCCTAGTCACCCTAGTAATACCACTCATCCCAGTCGCCCTAGTCACCCTAGTCATCCTAGTCACCCTAGCCACAATAGTCACCCCAGTCATCCAAGACACCCTAGTCACCCTCGTTATCCTAGTCATACTAGTCATCCTGGTCACCCATATCACCCTAGTAGTCATCGTAGTCACCCTAGTAATACCAGTCACACTAGTCATCCTAGTCACCCTAGTGACCCTAGTCACCCTGGTCACCCTAGTAGTAACCCTAGTAATGCTAGCCATGCTGGTAGTCACTCTTGTCACCCTTGTCACGGTAATCACCTTAGCCGACCTAGTAGTAGTAGTAGATCGCTTTATTTTATTATGACCGTAACATTTTGACAGTATTGCAAAAGCATATAGAGATAAAATTTTATAACACAACAAGGCTTATAATATTAAAGCAACAACTAGTAACCCTAGTAGCCAACCTAGTCACCCTAGTAACCCTCGTCACCCTAGTAGTCACTCTAGTCACCCAAGTCAGCCTAGTCACGCTAGTCACGCTATTCACCCAAGTCACCCTTGTCACCCTAGTAGTCACCCTATACTAGTCACCCTAGTCATCCTAGTCATCCTAGTCACCCTTACCCAGTTATCCTAGTCACCCTAGTAACCCCGGTCATCCTGGTCACCCTATTCATCCTAGTCACCCTAGTCACCCTGGTCATCCTAGTCCCGCTAGTCACGCTATTCACCCAAGTC
The DNA here is from genome assembly GCA_964035525.1 of Porites cylindrica. Taxonomy (NCBI): domain Eukaryota; kingdom Metazoa; phylum Cnidaria; class Anthozoa; order Scleractinia; family Poritidae; genus Porites; species Porites cylindrica. Next base: position 5,950,015 of record OZ037780.1, on the reverse strand, counting down.
ACCCTTGTCAGCCTATACTAGTCATCCTAGTCATCCTAGTCACCCTTATCTAGTTATCCTAGTCACCCTCGTAACCCCAGTCATCCTGGTCACCCTAGTCACCCTAGTCACTCTAGTCACCCTAGTCACCTTATTCACCCAAGTCATCCTAGTCATTCTAGTTACCCTAGTCATCCTGTTCATTCTAATCATCCTATTCATCCTAGTTGTCCTAGTCACCTTAGTCACCCTAGTGACCCTGGTCATCCTAGTCACCCTAGTCATCCTAGTCACCGTAGTCACCCTAGCCACCCTAGTCACCAAAGTCTCCCAAGTCACCCTCGTCATCCTAGTCACCCTAGTCACCCTAGTCATCCTAGTCACCCTAATCATTCTAGTCACCTTAGTCATCCTAGTCATTTCCCTTGTCACCTTAGTCACCATAGTCATCGTTGTTTCAGTATAGCACAAAATTCATGCGTGATATAATGAGGACTAATGACATGACATTACAATCGTTGATTAGTAAGATCATTACTACTAGTTGCGAAACTTTGGAGACACCAACGGGTACATGAATATTGTTCTTATTTACGGTTTGTTTTAACATTTCTTGACTGATTGTGATTCCTATTGATATCTATATGTAGATTTCAAATTTTTGTTCTGTATTGTTTTTCAATTTTAATGGTTTTTGGCAGGAAAATGACGTCACATGATCGACAGCAAAAGTGAAATTTCAATTAATGATGTAACAAATAAATAGTTTTTAAAGAGCACGGCGCGATAACATCACTTGTGAATACATTTTTTGAAAACCTCAAATGGTTAAGAAGCTTTTCCTGCCATTTTGAGCTTTTCAAAAAATTTTTCACAGTTGTTTCTGTCACATCCTGCTCTTCAAAATTTCAAAGTTGAAGTTTAAATTTTGCTGTCAATCATGGTATATGATTGACAGCAATTAGTGTCAAAACACTCGATAACCTGATGAAAAGCATCTGCCACATCTACACCAACCACAGTGCCAGGGCCAACACAACTACCTTCGTAGAAATTCAGTACTGTCCCAGCACCAGCAAAACTTCCGAAGAGGACTTTTGCGTAAGACCCAACTAATTACCATCATTCATGAGAGAGCAAGCATTCTGAAATCTGTGGTCAAGTCAACATGATCTTCCTTGATTTCACAAAGGCTTCCGACAATGTTCCTCACCAAAGGCTGCTCCTTAAGGCCAAATTTTATGGCATTTCCGGGAAACTAAATAACTAGCTTCAGGTTTTTCAAAATGGTAGAACATAATGTGTAGTGGTGAATGGTTCATCATCTAATTGGTCAACTGTTCTATTTAGTACACCCCAGGGCACAGTTCTGAGGCTAATTATGTTTCTTCTACTGTATCAATGATTGACATTGTACCCTCTGTTGTATCATCAAAGGTTTGCTCTGAGAGGTTTTTCTCCGGGTACTCCGGTTTTCTCCTCTCCTCAAAAACCAACACTTCCAAATTCCAATTTGATCTGGAACACACGGACAGGTTTAAACGAGTTCATATGAACTCTTAAGTGCTTCGTGGGTAAAAAAGCAATTTACATTTTTTTTTTAACTATTTGCAGATGACAGGGTGAAGGGCTGTCACTATGATTTCAAGTTGCCGGGTAAATACAACAAGTAAGAGGGGAATCAAACAGCTAGGGATTTCTTTTGGTTCTATTTTTCATCTATTTTCCCATGAAAGTAGCTGAGGGCCACGCTCTTAGCAGCTGGGGGAAATCCATGTGCTTTACACCACAATAATTGAGTCCTCAGCTGACCATGACCCAGTTCAGTGAGACCTATTGCAGCTTGAGCAATGGGTGGCTATGTGGCAAAAGAACATTTCCCCTAGCAAATACAACACCATGTCCATTACCCTTAAGCATAAGCCATCACCATACAGTCTGTACATGTACTTGAACACACTTTGTTACACTCCATATTGTTGGAGAGATTCACATTCCAGAATTTACAAAGTTACATTACCAGCTCCCTTAACTGGTCAAAGCAGAGGTGAAAAGAGAGCAAACAAGATTCTGGGTGTACACAAAAGGAAGTTTGCATCTTGTAGCCCTGTTGTCTGGGAACAAGCCTATTTGGTCCTGGTCTGTCCAGTGTGTGAATATGGCTCCATTGCCTGGTCTCCATACACAGAAAGATATCAGCAGTATTAACATCATGATATCAAACTTAGGGTTACACGTAGAAGTATGCTCAATTTGACAATATTTTTCATGATCAAAACAGGCAACAGCCTCTCTCTGTGTGACATGAGTTAGAATGCAGCACCCATTCCAGTTTCAATGTTTTTGTTTTTGTCTAACATTAATGCGCATAAGTTTCCTTTTTTTTGTTAGAATTGTTACAGTTTGAAATGCTTTGTCCTCTACTCATGTTTAGTTTATGCTGACTCTGTTACTGCATTTCACTCAAGTATTTGTAGCAAGTTTACCTCACTGATGATCTTTTCATTATAAGTTGAGCATACGTATAGTTGGTTCACTAACGACTTACAACTGTACATATGTAATTGACTTGCTATTTTTTGTCAAGCAGGGATTGCAAATTTTATTGATGAGTGGAGTCACTGTGACTTCCGCTTCACAAATTTTGGAGTCATTTTGGAAAATTTGGAGTCAAGTATCACAACGAAAAAAGCCATTTTCAGACTTTACAGCACGTGGTCCTGGCATGAATAACTATCGTGATGGATACACGGTGTAGCTGTGGGGGTCCACTGACCTAGAAAGCTCAAATCCATGATCGTGGTCATCGAGTAAACTTTGATCGTAATTTACCCTCTTCCTGTTTTGTCGTGCAGTATCATTCTTTAATTTTGATGATTTAATTAAGGTTTGCAACGTTTACAATTAACGTAAATTGCATTTGTTGCGAAAAAGGTAGGGACAAAACTGTGTGTGTTACCGAAAATTTCTGGAGTCGAAGTGGCTCCCTGTTTGTCACCGAAAATTTCTGAAGTAAAATACGCCAAATTTGGCGTATTTGCGAACCCTGTCAAGTGTGAGATTTTGTGAGCGTGAGTATTAAATTTTCTGTATTTTTACCGTTGCTGTCAATATTATGAGTATCCGTGTACATAACTGACTGCCCATTGCTGATTAGCTTAATATAGGCAATTATGATAATTCAAGATTAAAGATTAAAGATGTGGTCAAATACTGGTATCCAAAAGCACCATAATGGCAATATCCAGTCACTACAGTGAACACAGAGTTTGACACACTATATACAACATATGGCCTATGTTAACATAACATTGCATGATGTTCTCTGCAAAAGTCTGATTGCCGAAAATTATAATATTATTTATTTCTTCCGGCAACACATCATCTAATTGAAGAACACCGTTCACCCTAATGACAGCAGGGACTTAAAAAGTCTCAAGTATTTTTTACCATAAAAGCCTTATGACAATATACCTTCCTTTAATTGTTTGCAAGTTGCAATTTCTGTCACACAAAGATACATTTGTAAGATGGGACCTGTACATTGTAAATTAGCCAGTCAACAGCACATTAATTTTCTTTTTCTTTCAGACAACATCATTTTGTATTAATTATTTTAACCAGAAAATATTTTAAATCAGTTAAATGAGGGCTTAAACCTAATCAGTAAAATGGGAGCTACTCAATCTGAGTAAAATGAAAAAGTGACACATTTGAAAAAAGCTACAACAGGTATACAAATTAATAATCAAACCAGTTTAAAAATTTCGAACTAAAAAACATATTGAACTACAACATACACACTGCATAACTGACTGACTACCTATTTGATTGTCTAATAGGTGACTAACTGACTAAGAATATATTTACGCCAACAGAATGCTACTAGAATTGAAGAACATAATTATTGTTGAAAGGACAATAAGAAAAAGAAAAGTACCTAATGTGAATGTGTTTAAGGGACTACATGACACATAGTACATGTACACTATGTAAGCTGTGTTACAGTGGAACCTCAGGTGCAACAAAGGGCTAAGCAACAGACAATAAAAATATTTGCCCTAACAAGGTTTCACCAGATCAAGGTTCTTTTCATAATACATTTCACAAATACTTGGGCTAGGAATATAATTTGCTTGTTATATCAAGGACTTCATTATATAGAGGTTCGTTAAAATAAGTTTCCACTGTACTGTAAAATGTTCAGATTAACTCATTTACCTTGCCTTCAAGCTGACTATTCTTGCTGATCTTGTTTTCTGATTGAATTAATGTTGTCCAGGAGACAATGCCATCATTCTTCATCCATGTCTCCCAATAATACAAAATGCAAGTCTATCACTAAAAGAATGAAAAATGAATTTAAACCAACATAACCTTATAAAGAATAACACTTGTATGAGTCCTGTATAGGAGTTAATCACTTAACAGAGAATTGCAACACAACTGTAGGACACTTATTTTATACACTTTATACTTAAGACTTAAGCCTGTCTTGCTTCAAAAAACATTGCAGAGACTTTTATAAGAATGAAATAAGGGGCTTTGATCCTGATCACCCACATGTTGCTTGGGTAAAAATCATAGTGCAGTTTTCAGTCATGATCAACAGTTTATATATGTTACTTTTCCTGACAACTTCTTTTTCTTTCTTTTTTTTTTCTCATACAGTACATTGTCTAAAGGCTATGGAAAAGTAATACCCAAGTCATTGAGAAGGCAATATTTTGTCACAGCCAATATAACTATTTTACAAAGCCGCCCATCTTAGAGGGTATACATTTGCCAAGGAGGGATATATATCAGTGTTACAGGTCAAAATTAAATTCAGGTCAAACTTTTTTTAAACCTGGGTTGATTCTAAAATTATTTCCTTTCTCTTCTAGCCCTAATTATTCAGGAATTAGGGCTGGAGACAAAGGAAATTGAGAATCAACCTAGGTTAAAAAAATTTCAACCTATAACATATACATAATTATCAAAGTTATATAATTATCACAGTTATAATTTTATCATTTTCTATTCATAGCATTAAATAAACTTATATTTTCGTGACGTGTATTCCCAGTTAATCCACGTTTTCATATAGGAATGAAGTTATATCATAACACAGTTACGTAGACAGTTATCATTGCCATTGTCACCGTAATAATTGTTATCGTGAAAGAATTATTTCTTGCCAGATTATGCTCACTTCTGATTTCTGTCAGCCTTGTTAGTTAGCTCGAGGTTCTAAAAAATACTTTCCCATAGAAACCCCCAGTGAACCTTCCAAGTATTGTTAAATATCAGGGATGTTGTTACAGGCTGGGAGTGGGGGGGGGGGGGGGGGGGGGGGGCGGATTTCCCCTGGCTACTTTCCTAGGAAAAGTAGAACCAAAAGTACACGCTAGCTTTGATTACCCGGCTATTCTACTTGCTGTGTTTTCCCAGCAACTCAAAATCTTACTGACAGCCCTGAATATTACGATCTTACTATTTCCAACCCTTAATATAATATATACATTATTAATACTTAATAGGTTCCCAGAGATCGGTGGACTAGTTTGGTAGTTTGTTTCCCTCAAGCAAAGCACTAAATAAATTTCGCAAACTATGAGGAAAAGAAGTTCTACACAAGTGAAAAATTAAAGAACAAACACTAACAGATTATGAGCCTAATTTCGTATTCTTATGAAAAATTATATAAAATATGAAGAATCATAAACAATGTAGAAACCCCAAGGAAAAAATAAGTAAGCTTCCAAAAAACAAGTGGTACATCGAAAAAAAGGACAATCGAGCTTTGAAGTTCAAACAAACAATGGCTACAAACCTTGGAAATACTCGAAACACGGTAGAACCACCTTGATGCTTGACGGCCGCCATCTTGGAATTCTTTTTTAGACCCCAGGTTCCCGCTTCGCGCAACACGCAACAGTGCGAACCAGGGCGCCCTGGTGCGAATAGACGTTATTTTTCGCGCGCGTGTGTGGCGCTTCACACCCGCTCGCCCACGTCCGCGTCACGCTTGCCTTCTCTCACCTGAAGAAGGCGAAAAAATAACGCCTGCTTTTCAGGTTACTGATCAAGGGTATTAAGGTTTTTTGACAAAAATACTATTTCAGTGAGTGGCATAAAAGATAACTAAATTTATGGTCCCCTGGGTTTTTGTTTTATTCAGTTTGGGAGTGAATGTTAGCGCCTTCGAGGCAATGGAGGGTATCAAGACTCTCGAGGGTACTACCTATGTGTGGCAGGTGTTGAGGAGGACAGCCTCGTCCCTAGGGAGTCTCCCCTAGAAAATGGGAGGAGCAGGAGGCACCCCATCCATTTTCTGACGGAGAGCCCTGAGGACGAAGTTGTAAGGAAGAAGAGAGGCATTGAGAGGCATCCGAATACACAGGCGTCCCTGGAAGCAAGGAAGGGATTTCTCTTTTTTCTTCCCGGCGCGCTCAGCACGGCCATCGCGTTCTCGCGCAAGGTAGGCTACGGTCCGAAATAGGCTAAAATACAAGTAAAAACTCACGAGGAGAAAAGGACTGCCCCGGTGAGGGATCACCCCCTTTCAAGGACAGCCCGCGCCAATTCGGTGTTTAACCCCATCTCACCAAGATAGTCACAAACCCATGCCAGGAAGAACTCACAGCAAAGGGGTCAATAAGACGATAAGGTAGTGTCCAAACGAAGGCTAGACTGAGGAATACACGGCCCACTAAATATCTAACTTAAAAACTCCTCCGGCTGTCCCGCAGTCGTCTGATTTTCATAATAAATTCTGACATCGACGGCGGGACTGCGGGAGCACTAGTATACCTCGTTCTATAAGCACACTTGTTACCTGACATCAACTGCCGGAGTGCGGGACTGCGGGGGCACCCGTTTTACTCACTTATATTTATGTATTCGTCGACTACTCGACTGTGCGTCTACGGGCCAAGCACAATAACACACGACTACCTCGTCCCCAGGGCGCTTTTCCCTGAGGAAAAAGCGCCCTGGGGACGAGGTTGTAGAACACGACTGCGGGATTGTGGGAGCAGTTTTTACTCCATCAGTCTAACCTCCTCTAGGCGGTGAGCTCATAATTTCTGGTCTCAAGTAGGGTTTCAGCAATTAAACTACCATTTCTCCAAATCCTGACCCTGTTTCAGTTTAAAAAAATGCCATTTTTCACACCCGTTTTCAGACCTGGCCTCTAAAATCCATACCCATTCTCAGACGTAGCCCTTAAGAAATTATGTCATCATTACTTAGATTAGATCAATTACGTTCGTACACTTCCGTAGTTCCATTGAAAACCATACCTGATTCCAGATTAAAATGAGCACAGTCTATACCCGTTTTGAGACTAAAAAGGCGCAAAAACCCTACCCTTTGGAGCGGCATATACCTATATGGTTTACATTGGGAAGTAACCCCCATCCCCCCCGTCCAGGGAGAGCTACCCGGTCTAGTCAGCGTTTTTTTATGAGAAAATATTTGACCCCTCTGCCCTAGCCAAAAGCGCTTGCGCATGCTCTGATGGTCTCTCGCCTTGACCGAGTTGACTCGGCTGGGCGTTCCTCGGTGTTTATATAGAGAAAAGTTGGCCCTGCTAGCAAGGTGACCCTACCATTACAAAAGGGTGACTTAATGGCCACCCTTCTAGCCGAGTCAACTTTGTTTCTAACGTAAACAGGTCGTCATATTTTATAAGGAAATTTATGAAAAGTTGGCTCGTCCAGGGTATCTCGGATAGTCCCGAGTGAGCCGTCTACTCGGGACACCTTTCGGGGCCTTATTCAACCGCATCCAAGCTCTTCAATCAGACGCTTTTCTCCCTGCAATCCAATTTCAAGTTCTTAAAAAAATGTTGACTTTAATCTAAGACTTCAAGTCATATTCAACAAAAAACTTCCCAACTCGATTTTCTACTAGTGGCCATGTTTTAAGCTTTTTTAATAAGACAGTGTAACTTGACTGTAGGTGTCTTCACTCGACGCGTTTTGCAGTTCTACTCGAAAAGTCTACTTTTTACCTTTGCCCTCGTTCTATTATTAAACACAACGTTGCAAGAATTTCTGTGTTTTTAATATAAGATTTATTGCAAAGAGAACTAAGTAACTGGTCAGAGGAAACTGGTTAAAGAACTTTGTATCGTGACACTGTTAACAATTCCCTGAGGGAAGTCCTACATGAATCTGATGAAGACACTCTCCGCGGAATTCGTCTTGCTAAAAGGAGTTAATGCAGACTCTGTCTCAATAGACCTTATTCACAACACCCGCCATCTTTGCACGCGTTTTAGGATTGCTGGGATAAAAGCAACCATGTCACGTGGTATTTCAAGGGGCAAACAAGAGCCAACCTGTCGGCTGTTTTCTCAGGGTACCAATACGAGTAATCGCGGCCGAGTTTGTTTATTCTAGACAACGGGAATCGGATAACTTCTTATGTTTAAGGAGCTATTGGCAAGTTACGTGTGGAAGTGATCATTGCTACTTTTCTGGTTTAGCAACAGAACGGGAACGTCATTTGACGACGGGAAAGCGCGCGGAAAGGACTAAACTCGACTTCCGGTGCCCAATTTGCCGCTCTGCCATTGGTCAAGCCTGTTGTTTGATTTGCGCGCGCTGTCGTCAACTGACGTTCCCGTTCAGTTGCTAAATCAAATAGTCGTGTACAGTTCGAGTTTCGCTAAGTTTTACGTCATTATTGCATGCTGTGAGGACAGTTTCGCTAGCTACTGCTTCCAGAAAAGTAACAATGATCACTTCCACACGTAACTCGCCAATAGCGTCTTCAACATAAAAGGTTATCCGATTCCCTTTGTCTAGAATAAACAAACTCGACCGCAATTTCTTTAATTGGCAAATTTTATCACTTGTTTGCCCCCTGAGAAACCACGTGGCATTGCTTTTAACCCGCGAGCAAAGACAGCGATTATCGTGAATAAGGTCTATTACAATAATGACCTTATTTTAGAAAAAGTTAACTTAGAATGCACCAAGTGCACTTTTTTCTACAAAGGTGCAAAAATTTTTAATAATTCTTAGAATGTTTAACTGTTCGAATCTTTCGTTTAGTGTAACTATTTTATAATATTGTAATTTGATCTTTATCCATATTTTTTAATCTTTTTTAATTTTAATTTTTTATTTTTTACAGGACCTGCATTGATAGCAGTTTTTTCTTAAAACTGATGCAGCAAGCCCGTATAGATATGTTTAAATTATTATTATTATCACAGTCTTTGCTGGTGTTCTAATTGTGCATCAGCCGGGCGCAAACCATGCACCTAGAGCGTCAGTCACTCAAGTCAATCATTCTGTTCATACACTGAGCACCTTTCTGAGGATTCGCGCAGATCCCAGCATGCAGATCTTTTGAATCTCTGTCATAGTAGCTCTCTCTGATACTTTCTTGATGTTTTCTACCATACCCTTCTTCACTGTACCAAGCGCACCAACAACCACAGGGATCACTACGGTTTTCATATGCCACATTCTCTGTATTTCTAGTTCTAGGGCTTTGTACTTGCTTCTTTTTTCAGTTTCCTTCAGTGCAATGTTTCTATCTGATGGAACAGTGATATCAATCAGTTTGGAGGTGGAATTCACTGAATCTTTAACGATGATGTCTGGTCTGTTTGCTGTTATAGTTCTATCAGTATTGACTGGCATGTTCCACATGATGGTGATGTAGTTATCTTTATTGTGCATCACGGTCTCCGGCTCGTGTTCGTACCGTTTGTCTGTGATCTCTATATCATGATCTTTACAGATGCTCCAATGGAGATATGCTGCAGCATTATTGTGCCTGGAGATGTACTCTGTTTTGGTTAATACCTCACATCCAGATACAATATGGTCCACTGTCTCTTTATGTTGCGAACACATTCTGCATTTGCTCTCCACTTGCTGGCCACATATTACTTTCTGGTAGTTTCCGGTGTTTATTGCCTGGTCTTGAGCTGCTACAAGTAGTCCCTCTGTTTCTCCTTTCAAATTACTTGACAAACATTTGTTTATTATTATTATTATTATTATTATTATTACTAGGGTGTGCATCCCCGTCACTTTCATACGGAAGTCCCGCGGGGTTAATTAATCACTCGTATAATTAAGAGAAAACATTGGACTCCACTCATTCCCATTACCATACTCTGTTCTATTGCCTTTCAGTCCTACAGTGTGTATTACCGGCAGTGTAATAACCTGTGTAGCAAGCGTTTCCGCTCGAGTTAATACCATTTTTTATGTTCTCGCTCCAAGTTTTTGTGCAGGCTATCTCATTAACAGCATTTGATATACCGACACACCTTTTAGATTCTTAAAATGAGTGACACGGATCTGATCCTTTCCCTCCTTCATAGTGATTTTGGCTACATTTTTTACATTACTTTGACAGCAAGCCTAACTTTTTGAGCTGAGATGAACAGGTAATTCATGTTTAGTTTTTTTTGAATATTGATAAACGATTGATAAAAGCAACTGATCGATTGCCAACAGTATTAGAGGAGTTCTGGCTCTAAACCTTGGAAACAATTAGGAAATTTTCACACTATACCAGTAGCTTTTGTGCCTGCACTAAAACCACACCGGATTGGACTTCTGCATAACAACGGTCATTCCGGCGCGATTTCACTCTAACGGTAGATTTCCATTGTCGCGTAATTTTTACGTGCGTAAATGAACTAGAGGCAATGTATGGAAGGTCACTCGTACACGTAAAAGTTGAACTTCGCTCAACTTTACTTCTTTTACGCGCGTCCTTTTATACATTGCTTCTACTTTATTTACGCCCGTAAATTTACGTACATAAGCACGTAAAAATTACGCAACAGTGGAAATCCACCATAATGGAGCGAAGCTGCGCAGGGCCGATCTCTAAAGTGGAGAGTCACATACCAGAGGCACCCAACGAGAATATAGTTCAAAACCACTTAAACATAGCATTGTTAAACGTATTTTAGTATTTAAACAGTAGATATGGGCATATTTTTATCCCCTAAAAATTTTTCTCCTGTTCGGATTTCCTAGCTAAAAATCTAGTGATCCGAAAATTATAGGGATCAAAACTTACCTTTTCGAAACTTTCTGCCAGAAAAAAGGCTCCGAAAATTCTAGGAGACTTTTTTAGGGTAAAAATCTGTTTCAAAAGGGCAATTATACCATTTTTTAGACGCTCGAAAATCCTAGAAGAGGCAGGCAAGCAAGACATTTTACAACAAATGTTCCAAAAATTCTAGATCTCAAATCGTCTTCCGAACCGATATTTTCCGAAAATTGACGTTGGGTGCCCCTGACATATCGCCGGGGATCAGGTGTTCATACCATATTGGATAGCTTTTCGTGTCGACATTGAAAGCTACAGTAATAGCCCGCGTATAAGAACCTGGGTTTTAAGAACCTGTTAGGCTAAAATTTTCATTTTAAGCCCCCTCCACATAAGAACCTATTTAGGCTAAAATTTTAAGTTAGGTTCTTATCAGTGGGGTTGCTGTAAAAGTGTATAGGTAGAAACTGCTGAATTGAGATCTGTACCTGCACTGAACTGCCTATATAGGCATTGCTCCATGGTACAAATAAATGATTTATACTGTATTATCAGATGATATTTATAATATGTATAGTATATTCAGATGAAATTCATATAAAATTATAAGAACCTATTTTAAGAACCTCGGTAGCCTAAATTTGCTTTAAGTACCATTTATATAAGAACCTATTTAGGCTAAATTGAAAAATTCAGGTTGTTATACGCGGGCTATTACTGTATCCAGTATAGCATGAGTATAGCCTTATCGTTTGTTTTTGTTGTTGTTTTTTCGCTGTTAGAGTATTCCTCGTTATACCCGCTGTCCCAGCGTGAAGATAAATAGGCTTCTTACTACTACACGGGTTCGTCGTCCGTACTGAAAGTAACAGACCGAGTTTTTTCCTCTCGAATTTATGGACCAAGAACTCTGAAGCGAGCTGGCTATAAAACCGACGGAAAAAAAGATCCTTATTTTACAGCCTTTGCCTATTGTGAAAATAAGGGCCTTAAGATCGGAGGAAGGCGACGGCAGCGAAAACGTCGCTTTAAAAGTAAATGCGCTTTAATTTCTTCAATCTTCATCTAGAATAATTAAAGGGCTACATGCATGATATAAAGTAGTACGTACGAATTGGCTTTGAAACGTCCGGGATGTGTAAACCTACACACTACGCGGAGTTGCCCAAGGATCCATTCTGGGACCAGCCTTATTTAATGTGTACATCAACGATTTGCCTGGCGTTCCAGATTTCTGCCCCCGTGACGAAACCCGCCACAAAAGTGAGTCCTCTCCAACGATAACATCGAGCATAGACAAACTCAAGAAAACACGTACATAAAAAAAATAATGCTCTAAACGTTTATTAAACCTATACTCCCAGAACTCCACGAGGCGTTTCCATAATTATACTCGTTTCACTAAACAATTAAAACGGGATAATTATTCTAATTTCTAAAGACTAATGTGATATTACTTTTGATAATTATTTTACACAAAACTACACAGCGATTTTTGAACTACTTAGCACAGGTAGCCCAAGCTCGAAATATGAGCATCGGCATTGTTGCGTAACATTCAAAATATAAGGATTTGTATGGGGAAAAAACCTATCGTTTCTGTAACCTACGAAAATGAAAGGACTTCAATAAAAAACAGCTTACCTCAATTAAAATGTGTGTTACGTCTCTCCTGTGTGGTCCACGGGCCGATTCATGGCCGTTTTATGGGTTTTTATGTAAACGGTTTTCTCTCTATATAAAGGTAAACCTTTTGTTTAGAGAGAAAACCGTTTATATAAAACCCCATAAAACGGCCATAAATAGGCCCGTGGACCACACAGGAGAGACGTAACACACATTTTAAGTAAGGTAAGCTGTTTTTTATTCAAAACCTTTCATTTTCGTCGGTTACGGAAACGATAGGTTTTTTCCCCGTACAAATCCTTATATTTTGAATGTCACGCAACAATGCTGATGCTCGCCGATGCTCATATTTCGAGCTTGGGCTACCTGTATACTTAGTAGTTCAAAACAACATTGGCCGCTCAAGGACTTGTGGAAGGACGAATTATACCCATTTCTAACATTTTCTCAATCTCTTTGTTGACCTCCTCTTCGAGTCTTTGAGGTATTCTATAGGGTACACTTCGGATGGGTGACGACCCGCCAGTGTCGATTTTGTGGGTAGCTACATTCGTTAAGTTTGGTTTTCCCGAAAACACATCAGAATACTCATGTAATAAATTCCTCACCTGGCTCCTTCGGTTAAGTCATCCGAGATCATAACATCTTCCCAGGTTTCCTCGTGACCAAAGGGGGGAATATTGTTTTCGTGGGGTAATGGAATTTCTGGGGCCTCTTCCATCACTAACCCGGCCTTTTCGTCTCTGCTCTGCCATTTACTTAACAAGTTGATATGATAAGTGCGATGCTGCTTGCAAGTCTTACCGGCGTCAAGTTCATAATTCAACCCATCTTTTAGTGCTCTCGTGACTGTAAAGGGTTTTTGCCATTTCATCTCTAATGTACTTCCGGGGGTGGGCAACAAAACTAAGGCTGTGACGAAACCCGCCACAAAAGTGAGTCCTCTCCAACGATAACACCGAGCACATACAAACTCAAGAAAACACGTATATAAAAAAAATAATGCTCTAAACGTTTATTAAAACAATACTGCCAAAACTAAGCGTAACTACATACTCGTTTCACTAAACAATTAAAAAGGGATAATTATTCTAATTTCTAAATACTAATGCGATATTAATTGTGATAATTATTCTAATTTCAAAAGACTAATTCGATATTACTTTTTTGTACACAAAATACACAGCGATTTTTGAACTGCTTAGTTTACAACATATTGACACATTATCTTCTTTGAACACGCAGTAATAATTCCCTTTTTAGTTTACCTTACGTATAAAACAGAGTTCCTCGTCTTTCCTTTAGTCCAGCCCGCCGCGACCCCTTCCGAACACAACACCACTTTTACTCGATCCCAAAACCTCCAAACTTCAGTAGCCTCCATTCTCTTATATCTTTCACCAACTTGCTCCGGCTTCGGTCTCCCGGTCTGCCGCTGCTCTCTAGTTCAGTCTGGTTTTCCGAAACCGTTCTTGGAGAGATGTTATGTAACGCACTGACTTCTTGGACAGATGTTACGGTCTCCACAATACTTCTCCTGTTCTCTCAACTTTGACAGCACATCAAACTGCTTTCCCCCGACCAAATGACTTCTTTTGCCGTGAAGTTAAAAGGGACGCCTCTGCTGAAGGGATTTCAGTAGAACGGCTTGTGCTTCAAGGTCTCTCAGTCTCTTACAATCTCTCTGAACGCGCCCTCCGCACTGACTTTTTAGCGACGCGGCTCCTTCTTAATATCTAAAACATCCAAATCCCATGCAAATGCAAGGTGTGGCAAAAAGGGACTATTGTGAAAGGTCCGATCTAGTAATTAACGGCTTACAATGAATATTTTAGCTAATTAATTTTATAACGAACAATAAAGTACCAACTGCAACAATAAAAGTTACGCAATAGCGTACACGGCAAAAAAAAAAAAAGAAATACCGTATTTATTCGAATACGCGCCCCGCCTCGAATTAGCGCCCACCTCGAATAAGCGCCCATCCCAAAGGCAGAAAAAGTTAATAAGCGCCCAGTCTCGAATAAGCACCCACCCCACCCCACTCCCTCCCACACAAACTCAAATAAGATATAATAAGAGACCCTCCCGAAGACGGAGTTTTCTTCAGAGTATTTTACAGATTGGGCTGAAACCTTGCTTTGTTACTTCTTCGCTTTTTGTTATTACCATTTATTATTTTGTAGCAAAATAAACATACTACACTTGCTGAGAATGGCCAAAATTTAATAAGCGCCCAGCCTCGAATAAGCGCCCACCTCGAATAAGCGCCCACTATCAAGGTCCAAAAATTTAATAAGCGCCCAGGGCGGTTAATCGAATAAATACGGTACTTAACCAAAAAAAATTAGCATAAAAGAAGTAACTATTATTAATTAGGCATTCTATGAAACCTCCCTACCCCCGCCCCCCACAATGGCTATTTTTTAGGGGAAGTGAAGACAAAAAATAGCTTAAGCCAGCGATGAAAATACAGCAGTAAACCTTACTTAAACCCTGCTAAGGGCATCTACGTTACAGTTCTGTTTACCACTTTTGTGTTCGACTACCATGTCATATTCTTGTAGAGAAATGCTCCACCGCAGCAGTTACCTGCTCTTATCGCGGACCTGATTCAACCACACTAAAGGGTTGTGGTTCGTCTGCAGCTAAAAAGTACGGCCATACAAATAGTACCGAAACAGCTCAACAGCCCATACAATACCTAAGTACTCCTTCTCTGTAGTCGTTAACTTTTGCTCTCTTGGCTAAAGCTTTTGTACTTGCATAAGCTATAGGGTATTCCTCCCCTTCCTGATCTTTCTGACTTAAGATTGCGCCAAGACCTCTATTCGAGGCATCTACTTGCAAGACGAATTCGTCTTCCCATTGTGGCGATCTCAAAACGGGTGGGTTCTGCATAGCAGCTTTTAGATCCTGAAATGCCAATTGACGGGTTATATTCCACTGAACCTTAGAAGAATTCTTACCTTTAGTTTGGTCAGTCAAAACAGCAGCTCGTTCTGAAAAGTTAGGAATAAACTTTCTGTAATGCCCAGCTAACCCAAGAAAAGATCTTACTGCGTAGCTAGCGGGGGGGGGGGGGAGGGGGGGGGAGGGGGGTGCCCGTGACCCCCCCTTCGTAGGCCTTCTTTTGCGCAAACAACCTACAATATTCAGGTGGCGAAAACGCCATGACAATATCTTGGCCGTAAAAGCCATTGTTGAAAAGCCCACTTTTTTAAAATTTGTTTTTTTGTAAAGTATTTTCGTCAACGGCTCTTGCCTTTAGTTAATATGGACCTTCATGCCGCGATAATACGATTGAGCCCGCTGATACACGAGGGAGAGCAGCAATATAAACCATATATAGTCGGCGATCCCCGGATGGTGTCCCTGTCTGTGACCCCCCCTTTGAAAAATCCTGGCTACGCCCCTGGTACAACTAGACCAAGAGCTTACTCATGAAATTGGATCCCTGGTCAGACACTATTTCATCGGGAATACCCACCCCAGAGAAATACTAAATCAATGCTTCCGCAACAGTCTTTGCGTTTCTTGTTCGCAAAGGTATGGCCTCTGGATACCATGTAGCATAATCTACTATTGTTAAAATGTATTTATGGCCAGTTGTTGTCCTAGGTAATTCACCAACGATGTCTATAGCGATCTTCTTAAAAGGCTCGGTAACGATTTCCACCGGCTTTAAAGGTGCTCTTTTTTACTTCAATTTCCTGGCTACCAATTGACATTGAGGACAAGTTGCGCAATATTTGCGTACATCAAAACTTACACCAGGCCAAGAAAAATGCGCAGCTATCTGGTCAAATGTCTTTTTGTTACCCATATGACCTGATGAGGGGATTGTGTGTTCAACCCGCAAAATGTTCTGTAGGATTCTGGCCCTACAATACGATCAATACCTAGTTCCATTATGCTCATCTGAGAGATATTCGCGATGAAACAAGAGGTCATTTGTGAAAAAAGTAGACATCTGATTCTTCTGGTGCCTTTTGGAACGCTTCACAGCGTATCTTCTCGAGAGTTACGTCGGACTTTTGATCTGCAATCAGCTGATTTCTATTTCGGTTGAGGATGTTTACTGGAAAATGATCCTTTTCAGGTTCTTTTACCAGGGTACCATTCTCGGAATTCTCCTTACCTTTCTCTTCCGGTATCTTTCCTTCAAAGAGAGTTTGCAGATCTCCTTCCTCTTCACCCTCACGTTTCTTCTCTTTTTTTGATAAACTTTTGACTGCTATTGAACTTTCTCGGTCACTTAACTCATCTGCTCTCAACTGGGCTTCTTCTAATGCTCTCTGTCTTCGAGTCACTACGAAAGCCTCTTGTCCACTAGCATCAGCTGCCGAAACGTTTTCCTTCCATTGGTCCAAAATATTTTGCCTCGAAAACGTCTTTCCAAAGGAGGACCTGCCAAGTAAACAATCTACAGGTAGCTTGTCCAAAACTCCAACTAATTCTACATGTTTACCTTCCCTGCTATCAAATTCAACATTTGCAAGGGGAACTGTAAGACGTTCTGCCGCAGCTGTTAATACTGTGATTTTTTCACCAGTCAAGGCTGAGCTCTTTACAAATTTGCTGTGAATTAGAGTACTAGTACACCCAGAATCAACGACCATTTCTGCAAACTTTCCATTTGTTTTACCTTCAACATTGCAGGGAGGAAACTCACATTGTTCTGTCGTTAGAGGTGTCATGCACAACGGGTACCCCTGTGAGGGCTTCCCACGACCCTTACCACGGTTAAACGACCTCTGTCCCGGTTTACCACATTTGCAGCACTTAATTTCAGGTTTTGTAGTCTTTTGTCCGGGGAAGGGTCAGGGCTTTGAAGGCTTTTCTTGATTTTGATTTTGTTTCTCTTCATGCAAAGAATCATCTCCCTTACCTCCAAACCTTTCCTTTTCCCAGATTTTACCCCACCTCGGTTTGTTACATACTTACTCTCAACAAGTGGTCCTTTTCTGGAATGAACATGCAAATTAGCGAGATTACCAAGTTCCTCAGCAGTCTTTGGCTTCTGTTCCTTTAACCAAGCTCTAAGTTTAGGGCTTACTGCATCGAGGAGTCGCTCCATCATTATTTGTTCGATGATCTTTTCTGCATCCCCTGTAGCCTCGGCAACGGCCATCCAACGACTGAGGTACCTACGGGTTCTGTTTCCACACTGAACAGGTTTTTTTCTCCTAAGTCGGAAACCTATATCTATAATGATCAGCAGTTAACTGGTAAGCTTTAATGATAATGGCCTTACTTTCGAAATAACCTTGGCAGGCAGGGTCAGGAATTTCTAAGTAGATTGACTTAGCCTTTTCAGTTAGCTTGGGTACTAAGTTACCAACCCAGTCCCCCTCAGGTAGGGATTGTGCCCTTGCAGTCATTTCAAAAATCCGGAAATAATCATCCATATCCTCACTTTCCCTCAGAAATTTGGGCCTTCTAGTCTCATTGTTACTCACCTGCCGTCTTTCCGACTCTCTTGCAGCAAATTGTTTTTTCTCAGCTCTGAGTCTCTCCTCTTCTCGAATCAAACGTTCTTCTTCTTCCTGGGACTTTTGCCTTTCATACTCTCTTGTTTCTTTCTCCGCGTCCCTTTCTGCCTGGCGCCTCTCTCTCTAGCTCCCTACTTTCCCTTTGCTCCTGACTAATTTTCCTTCGTAATTCTAGCATCTGCATTTCACGTTCCTTTAGCTGTAATCTTTGTTCAAAACTGAGACTAGTGTCCTTAGCAGACTCCGCAAGATTCTCGTTTTCCCTCTCATCGCCCGAACTTTGGCCCAACCGATCGAACGTTCTTAGTCTGCTTGCTAAGGTCTTAACCCCGTCCTTACGTGCAAAAAAAAATTTACATCTTCTTGTAGCTTCATCCCTAAGCTCTTGTAACGACCAGGAGTCATAGTCGGTGGCTCTAGCGGCCATTATAAATCCTAAATACGGTAATTTTATACGTGTCTCCGTGTGAGCTGTTTATGCAAACCGTTAAAGAGCAATCCCACTTCTGACACCAAAAATCTGTGACGAAACCCGCCACAAAAGTGAGTCCTCTCCAACGATAACACCGAGCATAGACAAACTCAAGAAAACACGTATATAAATAAAATGATGCTCTAAACGTTTATTAAAACAATACTCCCAAAAATCCACGATTTTAAGATTAACTAGGCATTTCTATAATTATACTCGTTTCATTAAACAATTAAAACGGGATAATTATTCTAATTTCTTAAGACTAATGCGATATTACTTTTGATAATTATTTTACACAAAATACACAGCGATTTTTTAACTACTTAATCTACAACATATTTACAAATTATCTTCTTCGAACACCCAGT
The DNA here is from genome assembly GCA_964035525.1 of Porites cylindrica. Lineage (NCBI taxonomy): Eukaryota > Metazoa > Cnidaria > Anthozoa > Scleractinia > Poritidae > Porites > Porites cylindrica. Next base: position 5,931,053 of record OZ037780.1, on the reverse strand, counting down.
AATAGTTCCCTTTTAGTCCACCTTACGTATAAAACAGAGTTCCTCGTCTTTCCTTTAGTCCGGCCCGCCGCGACTCCCTCCGAACTCAACAGCACTTTTACTCGATCCCAAAACCTCCAAACTCAAGTAGCCGCCTTTCTCTTATATCTTTCACAGACTTGCTACGGCTTCGGTCTCCCGGTCTGCTGCTGCTCTCTAGTTCAGTCTGGTTTTCCGCAACCGTTCTTGGAGAGATATTATGTAACGCACTGACTTCTTGGACAGATGTTACGGTCTCCACAATACTTCTCCTGTTCTCTCAACTTTGACAGCACATCAAACTGCTTCCCCCCTACAAAATGACTTGTTTTGCCGTGAAGTTAAAAGGGATGCCTCTGCTGAAGGGATTTCAGTAGAACGGCTTGTGCTTCAAGGTCTCTCTCTTACAATCTCTCTGAACGCGCCCTCCGCACTGACTGTTTAGCGATGCAGCTCCTTTTTAATATCTAAAACTTCTAAATCCCATGCCAAATGCAAGGTGTGGCAAAAAGGGACTATTGTAAAAGGTCCGATCTAGTAATTAACGGCCTACAATAAATATTTTACCTGATTAGTTTGATAACGAACAATAACGTACCAACTGCAACAATAAAAGTTACGCAATAGCGTATACGGCAAAAAAAATACCCAAACAAAAAAACATAGCATAAAAGAAGTAACTATTATTAATTAGGCATTCTATGACAGATTCCAAGTTACATTTATGATTCTCAGTATAGGACATCGACGGGGCAGCTCGACAAATAACCGAAGACCTGAAAAATTTGCCTCATGGTGCTGTCAAAACACTAGCCCTCGAATTACCCCTGATAAAACGAAATTGCTTTTTATTGGCGCCCGCCAAATGCTGCAAAATGTGCCTGCAGATATGGATGCTACGTTGAGTTTTAATGACCACATAAAAAGTATCTCATCTTCTCGTTTGTCGAGTTTGTGTCAAATTAATAGGGTAAAACATCTTTTAGAACAAAATAGACTGCAAAACAGTCGGTTTTTTTTCTCAAAATCAGTAAAGAAATCGGTAAAGCGTGCCTTAAGAGTCTTACGCGCGCGAAGCGCGCGAGCCTCTGTTTTCAGCCTCGTTCCAGACCTTTTGTTTGACTGCTCGCGCGTACTTGAATACGCAAAAATACGGACCGTTTTGCAGTCTAAGACCAGAACACCTTATCAACCGTCACCAATGCACTAGTCTTTAGCAAACTCTACCCCTGTTCTTCTGTCTGGTCTAGGACGACGAATAGGAATATCAATAAATTACAGCATGTCCAAAACTTCGCAGCTAGGATCGTAACAAGTTCGCGTAAATTTGATCACATCCCCCCTGGTCTTAGAGAAGTAAAATGGCTATCTGTCGCATCCATGCTTGTCTACTAGGGATGGCATACTGGTTTTCAAGTGCTTAAGGAGATTGGCTCCAGACTATCTGGAAAAAATTAAAACGAATTCTGATTTTCACAGCAGAGACACACGTAACAAGAATAAGATTGACATTCCAGGGGACAGAACTGCAGCAGTCCAAAGGTCCTTTCATTCTCGGGCCGTTTCACTGTGGAACTTTTTACTCGAAAGGCTCACTAAAATAACAAACATTGCGTCATTCAAGAAGAAACTTAATACGCGTTATTTAAAATCGTCTCAGTAAGTAGTCTATTTTTAAGACAGGGTTGCTTATATTACTTTTTTCTTTGTAATGGAGAGAATTAGAGACTATGTTACTGATATCTAGATCTTGTTAAAATCTTGGGAATATATAGTGTCATTTTTTAATATTTTATATTTTTATAATATTTTTATTCATGATTGCTCTGAAAAGCCACCCGTGGAAAGTAATAAAGTCAGTTATTATTATTATTATTATTATTTAGGAGACAGTAATTAGTAGCGAATTTCGAAAGATAAAAGAGGTTGTTGCACTGATGTATAACTGATAAAATCCTTATAAATTCCTCTGAGCTTATTACTTAGTACTCACTTTAAGTACTTTTTCACCGCTTTGAAAAAAAAAAAATACTGACAGTAGCAGGGGTAACTTAGAAGCAACAAATATCTAATTTCAGATATCACTTCCTACTTCTGCGCCGTTTCAGGGGTATTAGGCTGATTTAGCAACAGAACGGGAACGTCACTTAACGACAGGAAAGCGCGCGGTAAGGACTAATCTCGACTTCCGGAGCCCAATTTGCCGCTCTGCCATTGGTCAAGCCAGTTGTTTGATTTGCGCGCGCCGTCGTCAACTGACGTTCCCGTTCTGTTGCTAAATCAGCCTATTAAGGTAGCTGAACACAGTTTTGCGGGCGGTCAGCGGTAACTCTCGTGACGGCGCGTGTTTTAAATTAGACAAACAAATATGGCGGCGAAAAAAGCAATGGTACACAGAAGACAATTTCTCAACATCTACTTAATAAAATTTTGTGATATCTGTCAGAATTTTTCCTTTTATCATTCTTTCAATAATTAAAACTTTAAAATGGAAGTTGAACAGACGAATTTTTTGGCACATCTAATAATTACAGTACAATCATATTATCACCGATTGTCTAAAAAGCCGTCTGTTAAAAATTGGTCAAATAAGTTTCAAATGGTAATGATTAATTATAGTAAGCTGTGTGCAAGTTTATAAGAAAATCTAATCAGCGAATTTTTTGTAAACTGAGCAAAAGTGAAATTTTAAGGTTGTATTCAATCGTTCATGTTGCCATGGAAACTACGAAAACGCCAAAATTTACCTGTCATTGAAAATCTTTCATCAGTATATTTTTCACTTACCAAGTTTGAGTTTGTGAGCTGCAACCTTTCTCTTCCCATGATTTGGCAAATGACATATACTCACAAACTGCCAAAACTGTGTTCAGCCACCTTAATTATAACGACTTGGTTTAAGAGAAGGTAGCTGGGCTAAGTTAGATTTCGCAAAGATGTCTGGGATTGTTACTGGGGACGCGTCAGTCTGCTATTGGCCGATGTGTTTTCCCTGTCTCCATTGACAGTCTCAGAAGTCTTTGTTTCCAGTTTCCTTTCCATTTCTAAAGTGGCGATCATGGTTAGCTTTCAAGCTTGGTCAACCACGGTTTGGCAGTCAAAACATGGTTGAAATTTCGTCTCACGGCTCCCCGCATAACAGAGTCTTGCTTGATCCAACCAATCACAATTTCTCTGGACTCTATGTTGAAATTAAAATTTTTAAAAAAAATCAATAGGTTTAATTACCAAACCACAACTTTGCGCGTGCAGCACACTTTTTTTGTACATTTCTTTGCCGTCACTGCACGACTACGACGTCAAAATGTCTAACTCCACGTTTTATGGAGTAAACAAGTGACGCTGAAATTTCTTTTCTCTTTCTGAACATGGATATGATTCTAAGGAATTCAACTCAAGGAGAGTTTGCCTACATTTGAAAAAGTAAGTGGGTAACAATTAATTTTTATGAAGATTACAAGAACGCTAATTTCTTCTTCTTAAGCTACGTTTTCGCCGCGGTGGCCGTCCTGAGGTCTTAAAGGTGATGTTACACGAGACGATCCGCAACGCAGATTTTTAGCTCAACAAAGCGTTGCAACATTGTTTCGACACTGTCGAATAGTTACAACATTGTTGTAACGTTGCAACGTTGTGTTGCACTAAAAATCGTCGTTGCGAATCGACTCGTGCAACATCACCTTAACGTCTCCATTCTTTTTCCTGACGCAGTCTCAGTTTTTCATTTGTGAGTGTGAGTATAGTAGTCTTATTAGGCGTAGTGTCTAAGATTAAGGCTATGTTCACAGTATACCGTTTAGCTTTTCACGCTGACATGATATCTTATCCGGTATAGTATGAACACCTACCCGATATGTGACTCTCCACTTTAGAGATCCCTTGCGCACGGCGCAGCTTCGCTCCATCACAGAAATCGCGCCAAAATCACGGTTCTTATGTGTGAACAGAGGCCCTCTCCGGTATGGTTTTTATGCCGGCGCAAAAGCTATCTGGTATGTTGTAACATTGGCTTAATACGGACTTGAACATCCTTGAACTGAAGTGTTACTTTGTGTCAATGTCAATCCACTACTAATAGACCTATTCGGACCTATTCTGTTAACTCAATTCATACCGAAAAGAGAGGTCGTTCCTTAGACGAGACATAAAGAGCTATAAAGGTTGCATAAATTTAAACGTGTACTCAGGAGAAAACCCATTCCTTTTTAAAAACGATTTGTTATTCCTGACGAAGCAGGGCAACGCTATAAAAACATTAAGATTTATTTCATACCTTCTGGGAATATTGTTTTCCTCCGTACAATTATTAGGTCTCTTTCGGAAATCCCATAATAAGGCAAAATCTGAAGATGAAAAAACGTCTATGACACCAACTGATGATTGATAACCGGATGTTGCGAAGCATCATCTAAGTTGATTAAGGTGGCTCGATACAGTTTTTCAGGGTCAATACCTCCCAAGTTTGAGCATAAACTACGTCGCTAAAAACAAAGTTTTGGAAAAACTGCCACCACAGTTGTATTAGATGAAGATGAAAATTTGTTATGATCAGGGTCGCAACGGCATCGGAGTTGTCATAGCAACGAAGTGACGCTATTACCTATTTTACTTGCAGCAGTATAACTCGGCACTGGGAACTGTTCTTCGAAAATCATTCACGGTAGCTTTTTCCTCCAATAGCAGCCTCGATTTTCTTGAAGTTTAAGCGAAATCTGTAAGAGCGTTATCAAAATATTTTGGGATAAAGATTTTGTGGTTAGAAATACGGTAAAAAATGGACAATCTTAGTGTTCGGCTGTTATCTGTAGAAAACGAAGCGCTTTTGACATGCAACTTCACCTCATTGTAGTTTCAATCTTTTTAAAACCGTTTGTGAAAGATCAAGGAGATAGCTCCAGCCGATTGCTAGAAAGAAGGGTTTGATTAGCATGTATCGAGGCGCTCTTGTTAGCGGTTTTGTAAACATTTTGGTCTACTTTAAGAAATTAGCGAATAATTTTTAAACCACTCGATAGATTTTTTTAAAAATTTAAGATTCTTGAGATTAACCTTCCTTTTATATGACCTTTTAGTTTCAAGATTATTGATATATTTTAAGGCAGTAAAATAATGGCTACAATTCGCTAATATTTTGGCAGAAAGTTTGTGTTTACAAGTATGAGCCTCTCATTATTCAGGGTATTGTGTCCAAGTTTCATATTTTCGTGCATAACAATAGCTAGAATTTTTGAATATTTCAAATGCATTGTTAGTTACTGCTGTTCACGTGAAAATGAAACTTGGAGACAATGCCTTGAATAATTAGAGGCTGTCACTTATAATAACGAAACTTCCGATAAAAAAAGTAACGAATTGTAGCCCTTATTCTACTGCCTTACAATATATCAATAATCTTGAAACTAAAAGGTCATATACAAGGAAGGTTAACCTCAAGAATCGTAAATTTTTAAAAAAATCTATCGAGCGGTTTAAAAATTATTCGCTAATTTCTTAAAGTAGTCCAAAATGTTTACAAAACCGCTAACAAGAGCTCTTCGATGCATACTAATCAAACCCTTCTTTCTAGCAATCGGCTGGAGCTATCTCCCATGATCTTTCACATACGCTTTTAAAAAGATTGAAACTACTATGAGGTGAAATTTCATGTCGAAAGCGCTTAATTTTCTACAGGTAACGGCCAAACAACAATATTGTCCATTTTTTACTGTGTTTCTAACAATAAAAACTTTATCCCAAAATATCTCGATAACGCTCTTACAGATTTCGCTTAAACTTCACGAACATCGAGGCTGCTATTGGAGGAAAAAGCTCCCGTGATTGATTTTCGAAGAACAGTTCCCAGTGCCGAGATAGGCTGCTGTAAGTAAAATATGTAATAGCGTCATTTCGTTGCCATGACAACTCCGATGCCGTTGCAACCCTGATCATAACAAATTTTCATCTTCATCTAATACAACTGTGGTGGCAATTTTTCCAAAACTTTGTTTTTGGCGACGTAGTTTATGCTCAAACTTGGGAGGTATTGACCCTGAAAAACTGTATCGAGCCACCTTAAATAAACTTGGTAAATTGTATTATCGCCTGTGTCGATCCTTACAAAATTTGGCATGGTGGATGTGCCTCACAAAAAGATTATTCTCCAAGCAAAGAACTTCATTATTACCTAATACACTCATCATGGTGAAACAACGTGTCAACTAGTAAAAGGAGTGAGACTTTTTTCTACTGATCAGGCCTCAAGAAGAGTAAAACCAATTAGAGTTTTTTTTGCCACAACAAGCAAAGTTGTACCCTCGGATCTGTGCAAAGAATTTAAACTCCAAGGTTGTCACACAAATACTCTAGCGTTTTTCAGACTCATAGTGATTCATTCAAATCTCCCTCCCCTCTTCCCACCCAGCATTGTTCATTTTCCGTGGGAGTAGAGATAATGGGCCCATGCTCCTCTAGTTTTTTAAGGAGAAATTTAATGTAAGAAGACCTCTTATTATATAAACACCAATGAAATAGCAGGTGAGCTTTCGCGCGAAAACATGTTATCTTCACACGTGAAAAGATCACCGTTGCTATGGCTACATGATAAATCGCGCCTTTTACAGCAAAGAGCTATAGAGTGTATTCACATGACATCACGGTAGCCATGTTGGTTTTCCCAAACCAGTCTTGTGGGAGTTGAGCTCTTTTCTTATGGAAACGCTTTCTTTCGTTCCGATAAATTTGCATAGATGCTGGCCACGTAAGTGAAAACGCTCTCGTGACGTCAAGGCCGCCATATTGGTGTTTCAAAACACTGAAACGGCGGCCATGTTGGTGTACCAAGACAATAGACTAATTCCGATATATTAAAATTCATACTTGGCTGCGAGGCTTTGCGAATAAAACAAAAGAAATCATCTTGAGGCTCAACAATGAATAATACATTTCTTTTGTTTTATTCCCTCAAGCCTCAGGGCCAAGTAGGAATTTTAATACAGCGAAAATTGTCTGTCCTGTGGGAGTTAATTCTTTTCTTATGCAAACCCCTTTTTGTTCCAATATATTTGCATACATACTGGCCACGTGAGTGAAAGCGCTCTATTAAAGTGAAATGGTTTGGTATTTTGACATGTATAAAGCCGAGATAGCCACTTTAAGTTATAAAATATTTAACTGAAAAACTCCATCATGCTTAGAACATCAATCCAGAGGCGAGAGAACAAGTTTTACATCATCACCATCTTGTGAGTGTTTCGCGTTTCGAAACCTACTGCAGGAAGAACACCATCTCATACCTGCCTCGTACCCAGACGTCTCCCTCTCTCGATGAAAAAGTGCGCACAAGGGAAGGCGGGAAGGAGACAACGGGCTTCGCCTGCCGTCTGTACCCTTCCCATGGACCCTTGTGGTTCATCACCAGTCGCTCGTCTCTACCTTGCGAAAAACGAAGCGCCTGAGGGGGAGGCTGATCTCATACAGAGGATCCTTTGCTTGGAACTTGTTTGATCCCTCCATGGCTAGCGCAAGAGCCCACGCTAAAATGGCCATAAACTCTCAAGCCCTGAACTAATATTCATTTTAAAACAGGATCCATTCAAAGCCGTTTAATTAGCATATGATATATTTTAGTTTTTCTTGATAGCATTAGTAATTAAGTAATTTTCAGTTTTTAGATATAGATTCTTAATTACAATTATGTACTTTTTAAATTTTAACCGTGTTTAAATAAAAATTGTTATTGTCGTTTTTGGTTTCCGCGGGGAAACCAGTGGTGTCGTCGCGTAATGTCGGCTGTTTTCTCAGGCATTCTTTTTCTATTTGACCGTGATGCTGCTTAAGTACAAGTAGATGTTATAACAGCGCGCGTGCTTGCCCTATATAAGTCCTATTGAGCCGCTATGAACAAAATCTTTACTTACGCACGCCCGTGCGTAAATAAAGATTTTTTGCATGATGACGTGTTCACCTGCGTTTTTCGTCTCTTTTCCTAAGTACTACATACCCAAAAATCGACGCAATGAAAAAACTTCCTAGCATTTTTGGAATTTAGATTCTAGCCACTCAAACCAACATCAAAAGCGGTGAAGATGTTTCGCAAATAATTAGAGTTTGAATCGTTGAAAAGTCTTCCGTAAAGACTGACATTCAGCTGGAAAAAGACGACAAATTGGTCTGTGTCGGGAAATATCCAATTTGTTTAAAGTGTCCTCCGTTTTTAACGTTTGTTTATACTTTACAAAACAAGTTAATTATAAAGTAAGCTCAACTGTGGCGAAAAATTATGCACTTTTGTTATCGCCAAACAATTACTAGCAGGAAAATTACTCTTGCAATAAGACAAATTTCACCGCAAGAAGACATAAATTTATTACTCACAAAAACAACTGCTGCCAGGTCTTCTCAAGAGGCCGTAATGACCAGTCATTGTTCGGAAATGACTATAAAGTAGGATGACAGTCGCTAAAAAGACAAGTTTTCTGGATTTCGCCGAGCAAAACATAAACATCTTTTCAGCGAATCCAAACCATACTCCACGACTTCTTACGAACATGTGAGCATTTTAATTTTATTTGGACTTTAAGACTCTTTTACCTTTGTTTCTGCTTAGTTTCCATTGATCGTTAACGAATAAATAAGCAAATTGTCTTTATAACATAGCGCGCTTGCTTGCCCTATATAAGTCCTATTGAGCTGCTATGAACAAAATCTAAAGATTTTTTCATGATGATGTGTTCACCAGACTGCTGTATTTTCAAAAGGCAATGAGGGAGTCAGCGCCTTATCGTTAGTATAGGTAATAGCATGATTTGTAGTGATATTTGGCATAAATACCACGAGTGATATTTCAAAATTGTTATTCGTAATTTCACGAGCCGTTAGGCGAGTGAAATTTAAAACAATTTTGAAATATCACGAGTGGTATTTATGCAAAATATCACGTACAAATCATGCTATTATTTGTTTATACTACTACCCACTGAAGGTTTGTAATTTTCACATGTAGGTATTTCAAATTAAGCTGAAATACCACTGCTCTAAGCCAATCAAATTGCAGAGATTTCTCGCTTAGTAGTATAATATATAAAATTAAATAGGGAATTGGATACTCGCCTGTCCACTTGAAGAAGTCTCGCGATCGTAGAAACACTGACTTGACTCTTTCCTTCTGAAAAAAAAAAGGTTTAAATCGACTTTGTTGTTTTTCCTGATAGTTGTACTATTGTCACTGCCTAAGCGGGACAAGTAAACACAATGAAAAATAATTTATTAATTAGAAATTAGTCTGTGAGCTGATCATTGACCGAACTTATTTAAAATTACAATTCCTAAACTTTTCAGTTTCTACTCTTGTAAAACAATTTACAGTGAAAACAATCAAGATTTATTACATACGCTATTGGAAAGATGTTTTTCTCCGTACATTGTTTAATTGTTCTTCCTCTTTCGGAAATCCCATAGTGAGGAATAATCTGAATATGAAGAAACAATCAGTCATCACCTTACTGAGTCAAGTCAAGTCAAGTCGAGTCGATTTTCATTTAAACTCACACAGGGTATTGATACAATTCAGTGCTTTTAAATATAAATATAAAAGATTGTGAAGAAGGAAACGAAATTTTTGAATTTTCGGTTCATTGTGCAGAGTTTGTGACACCTAAATAGTTCGTATAACTAACCGGGTAGGTGACCCAAAACAAGAATACGAGAAGAGGAAATATAGTGACAAAATAGTTGTTTTAGATAAAAAGTATTACTTCATTAATTAAATAGTAGTTAAAGATAATATAATGATAAAACTTCAGTCATATAATTCTTGCTATTTTGACGAAAACTAAAAAAACGGCTTGATTTTCTTAATATCAATAGATAATGAATTCCAAAGGTTGGTACCAGTGTAACGGAGAGAAAGAATGCGGTATTGAAGGGTATGAACCGATTTCACAAACTGATTATCATTCTGTGATTGACGTGTATAATAGGACTGAATGGAAGATACTGGATTAAAATAATCAACAAAACAAGAAGGGCTTAATTTATTGCACCACTGATAAACAAAAGAGATAATTTCAAGACGAATTATATCAGAGAATTAATTAGGAGTATGAGAGACTTAAGCAATGGCTCTGAATGCGATCTAGGGTCGGAAAAATTCATTATTCTGACAACTCGTTTTTGCAAAGTAGTTACTGGTTTTAGGTAGGTTGGGTATGTGAGACCCCAAACCTGAATACCATGAGTTAGAAAGGGGTAAATTAGGGACTAGTAAAGCATAATTAGTATATCAACATTAATATAGTACCTTAATTTGGAAAATATGCCTACAGTTTTCGATTGTTTTAAGCACAGTTCATGATTCTTCCAGTCAAGTTTGACTCAAAAGTGACACCTGAGTATTTGACCACGGGAACGTTTCAGTGGATGTTCACACTATCAAGGTTTAAATTTAATGACTTGCATGATTTTAGTTTTTTTGAATGGAAAAGAACAAAATTAGTTTTCAAATACTGAGAGCTAGTCTATTAGATTTCATCCACTCAGCCACTGTATGGAACCCTTGATTTAAGATTAGTTTAAGGTAATTAAGGTCTTTTCTTGAACAATATATATTAGTGTCATCACCAAATAAGTGGAAACTAAACAATTTTGAGGTGTTAGGAAAATCATTAATATTTAGCAAAAACAACAGGGTCCAAGAACGGATCGCTGAGGTACTCCACAAGTGATTGATAGAGAACCAGATTTATGACCATTGATACATACAAATAAAGTTCTCTATTGGACAGATACCTTTCAAACCAGGCACAGGCTTTACCTCTTACTCCATATTGATTCAATAAAAACACCACAGCCAAACTCATTGTTGTCACTTGATATACGGATTGATTCAGTAATGATTAGTTGAGCACTTTTGCCTAGAGCCAAATTGAAGTGGGCAAAGAATGTTCTAATATTCAAGATAACCATAACGGCAATTAAACAAAGCCTTTTCAAAAATTTTAACAAAAAATAGACAGGACTAATATTGGCCTATAGTTATCCTTGTCTCGCCTAGAGCCTTTCTTAAAAACTGGGGTAACTTTTGCCTGTGTAAGTTTATTAGAAAAAATGCCGCAGAGAAAAGAATCATTAATTAGGGATGAAAGAAGTGGGGGAAATATGAGTCTTAAGAATTATTAGCAATAGGACTGGAATACTATAGGGATCAATGGATTTGGTTATTGTCCATTTGAGATATGTATGAATCAACTTCAATTGAATCATGAAAATTGCCCTTCAGAAAAGAGGTTGGACAACAATTCCCATTCGGAATGTCTTTGTCAGTGTTTTTAGCCATATTAACAAAAAAATTAATTAAACGTTAACAATAGCACAGGGATTGTCAACAGTTTTTCTACTTTCTAAAATACTGGGAATGTAATCAGCTTTAACTTTACAATGTTGAAGTTTGATCTAATTCCAGACCAGATTTTTTTCATGATATTCTTATTACACAAAAAGTAATTCTTAAAATAATCAGATTTTCTCGCTTTAAGGTCTTTGACAACACTATTCCTGAATTTCTTATGAAGATATATTAACTTTGGATTTGAATGTTTATTCCTAATGATTTGGGAATAGAGTTTATCTCTATATCGTATTTAGCAAGAATATGTTTGGTAGTCCAGGGTTTAGTGGATAACTTAATTTCACGTTTAGAGAGCTTTCTACGTGGTGCATGATAATTGGTAAACTTGAGATAATTCTAAACATAGAAAATATCAAATTTAGTGTTGGCATCCATATTATCACTTGAGATGTTAGTCCAGTGTAGAAGTGAGAAAAATCATTGATAAATTTCTCTTCATCAAATTTTGAAAAGTCATTTTCATAATACAGTAATTTAATCTTTGTAGTTTACTTTACGATTGTCTACAATATAGAATTGAGGAAGATGATCAGAGATTTTTGAGGCCAGGTTACTACTGATGGCATTCATAGCGTAAGTATTGAAAAACATATTATCAATGAGGGTTGCTGATCTTTCAGTAAAACGTGTCGGTTGTGAAATACAAGGAAGAAGAAAGTACGAGTTAAGCATTAACAAGAAATCATTATATTCAGGATGACTTTCTCAATTTAACAGGTTAACATTAAAATCACCCATAATGAAGATGGTTTTATTTTCTCTAATTAGCTGAGATAAAGTTGACTCGAGATGTTCTTTGAACCTTATAGGGTTGAAGGAAGAGTGTCTATAGGCACAGCAACACAAAATATGTTTAGCTTTAGTATTAACTATTTCAACCCAGATAGTTTCAATTTAATCAGTTGTATTTACGTCAGTTCGCTAAAAGCAGTTGAAGTATTTCTAGTGTAAATTGCCACACCGCCAGCATGCAGCAGATCTGGAGGGTTGTGAATGTAATATGTAACCAACCAAGTTATCATTCATTTTGAAATCTAAAGAATAGTTTTCTCTAGTCTCACTAATGCCTAAGACATAAAAAGGAAATTCATCAGTGCAAGTGTAGTCTGCAGATCACCTAGATGGGCATCAAGACTATTTAAGTTAACGTGAAATAAGGAGAAATAAGACGGCAAAGGTGATACATGTAAAGCTAATTTGTCAAAAATCTGATGGATAATAATATTTGTAATTTAGAGGATTAGGTATGTTTGACTCAATATCAGAGATGACAAGACCGCCCAGGCTGGTAGTCTTAGAAATAAAATCAAGGGAAGCTAGCAGTTCAATGTCAGAGGGTTTCCTAGAATTCATAAGAGTGTTAAATTTAAAGAACTAAAGGCAAAAATATCAATAGTACATATTTTTCAGGAAAAATACGTCATTGTTAAGTTTTAAGTGTTTGCAATGGATCCATAGGTGGCAGTTCCCACATTGGACTGCATGATCACAACCTGCTATTAACTTTTGGCATATGCTTCAAGTAAATGTTTGATTAGGTGATACGCTGTTCATTTGTTATCAGATAAAGTGAATAAATCTACGTGTTCTCTTAGGCCATTAGTTGAACCATTCGTTCTGTCTCTGATTTTGCCGAGTTTGACGAGGGAGAAGTAAGCAAGTTTACCTTGTGCTTTGGCTTGTTTGAGTTGAGACAGTTGTGCCCTTCTTTTCTCCCTTGTCTCCTCAGCTAGGTCTTCAAAAATGTATAGAACTTCGGGTTTGATTCTCCTTACCTTCTTGAGAATTGCCTCCTTTGCTTTAATTTGTAACTTGTAAACTTACAAACGACCGTTCTCGGTTTTGGAGTGCCATCTTGCCTCCCAGTACGGCCTGTGCGATGAGCACGTTCAATTTCTGGAGCAGATTCAAAATCGAGTTTTTCGACGAGGAAATTCTTAACTATCGCTTCCATTTCATCCCATGTTTCATTGTCATCTTTCAGTAATCCTTCGAAGCGCAGATTGTTTAGTCTGCTTTGACTGTATAAGTAGATGGTCTTCTCGATATGTTTCTTCATCGTTGCCTGGATTCTAGAAACGTTATCTTCGATTGACTTGATCTTTTTAGCGTCTCGGTCGGATAAGTCCTTTTGACTAAATTCCAATGAAAGTAGCCTTCAATTGAGCGACATCCTTGACTACGCCATCAATACGCAGATTTATAATCACTACAGGTAATTATACTATGGACAGTAGACTCCGCTGGATCACGAAGTCAAAGTCTTCGGTTTCTGAAAGCGGACTACCGGCTTTCTTTTGTTTTTTTTTTTCGTTTCTCAGGCACCTTGTTCATCAGAATGAAGTAACACTATTAAAAACTTGGTAAATTAGACGAAAACAACGAGACTAGATCAGCGAGAGCAGGAACGGTTTAAAAAAGACAACCGCAATCTTTGCAGTATGAGCTCTCCTGATTTAAGCTTACATCGAAAACTTAGGTTTAAGTTTTTTATAGAAATGTAAGAAAACTTGATAAGCTCACTAGAAGGTACAAACTCGCCTCATTTCCCAGGCGTTTCAAGACTCCATCATTTCTGAAAAGGTGAACAAGCGCATCTTGCTGTTGGTGTGCATCCATTTTGCCGAGCGGATTCTGATGAACTGAAATCTGATTGTAGTATATTGTATATGTTATATAGATGAGTCAGCTGGGCTATATATTAAGAGTGCATTCAATAATTGGGATGGGAAATAGTTCTTAACACACAGCACAGAGAACAGTAACTAGATAAAACGGAGCCGTTCTTTAAAATATGTTCCGAAAAGATTTTAACCTCTTACATACTAGCAGCGAGATATATGTCATCTCTTCGAATATATAGTTATAAAAAAAGAACCGAGCTTGTATATTCGCATCACGTTTTGTTGGTAGTCCATAAATTCAAAGATTCTACCATGAAAATATCGGTTGCTTTGTACAAACTACCAGATAGTAAGAACACAAATGTTCTCTTCGCCCTTTAAAACACGCGGCTGTTTCTTTTGCAAAATATCAAAATCGGAGTATTTAAGAATAAAGCAACTTGTTAAACGGCAGCACTAGTTATTTTACAACCTTATGATTTAGTTCTTAGTGAAAAAAATTCACAACATAAAGTCACGATCAGAATACTTTACCTTCAAGCCGCTTTCCGATGGCGATAGAAAAGAAAAACGCCTATGCGTACATATAACATGCGTACAAGAGACGAAGGTTGTGAGCATGCGCGTACAAGAGGGTAAACAAAGTTATTAAATTAACATTTATAAAGGTTAGAGAATCGTATAATTTATTCCGACCTAACAATTCTTTGAAAACAATTGGGTACGATATCTTGAACATCGTTACCGTACCTGCATACAAGCTTTGTAAAATGTTGTGACATAGTAAAAGGACGCAATCAAAATCCTTCATCCTTGAAATTTGAAAATCTATACATAACCTTGCCTGACCACGGCTACAATTACTACGGTGCAGTTTCTCACAATTGTCTGATCATGTCTCTGCAACTTTGTAACGATGCACGATAGCCAAGGGCGGTACGGCAACCCGCGAAATCTTGCTTCCATTTAGAGACTTTGGCTCCCTGATCTTTTAATTCTGAGAATGAAAATGGCTCGCTAGATGTACATAATTGTTGCCTTAGATACAAACTTCCAGCACGAATGTAGGGAACCAAGTCAATCTTAAACCAAGTCAGTCTTCAATTCCTATCAAGAGGCCTTCGTCCACTTTCGACAGTTTTTGACTGAATTATGGTACGCAGAGGAAAAAAAATACCATAAAACGTGATGACATGAACTGACAAGTGGAAAGTTCCGCTTTTACAACCTTCGTATCCACAGGTGAAACCTAAATACTAGTTCAGTTTTATCCCGAGTTTTAATTATCGACATGTGCCAATCACTTGCCGCATATATTAGAAGCTTCCAATTAATTGGTTAATAAGTAAAACTCTTTGTTATAGCGTTTCCATAACTAGGAGACTAGTTACCATTATCATTGACAAAGCCATGAAATACTGATAAAACCCACCTTAATCAATGAATTTGCCCATTTTTACTGCCAAAACTGGCAATCGTGGATGCCTCTCCTGGTTTCTTGCAATTGAGCACAGTGGCTTAGTTGAGAATGAGGATTCCACTTTCTATATTCAAACTGAAATATACATCATTTGAGAACATTTAAAAAAGGAAGGAATAACGAAACGAATAACGAAAAGGAATAACGAAAGGCCTCAAAAAGTGTGTCATCAACATATCTCAGTCACTGGAGAAAATCCGAAAAATTGCTAGGACCGGAAGTGATGTGTTTCTCTTGCACCTGCGTTATTAGAGACACTTTTTCTCCTACCTATCTCATACACCTATATACTGCTAATTAGTTCTCAACTCGTTTATATAAATATATCTGGTCGGAGGCGCAATACGTAATAATTTCAATATTTTTACGTGTTGTACTTAGTTATTCAACGAATTAGGGAAATCTTCACCTATACTATAAGGTCTGAAATGGTTTTACGAACTTTTTAAATTTATAATTGTCCTCTGTCTTTGCATAAATTGTGGAAAGCAAAACGTACAAGCAGGTGTCCCTGCAGGTAAAAACAAAATTACCAAGAGACTCTTTCACAAGCCCAGGCCACTCTCAATCGGACTCGTTATATCCCGTAGGCCTATGGCACAGATTCAGTCCGTTTATGCCCTATTTTAGGAAGGCATATTAAGTTAGATATTAATAAGACCAGTGTGTATCTTATTCATCAATAGATTCCTTCTTGATAGACTCCAAATACAGGGTTAACACAACATTGTTGAACTCGTAGCACTTTGTGACTTAATTAAATCAAGTTGACGAATTGTTTTGTAAACGCGTGGTATAAACTACGTTAAAAACAACAGCATGTCTATTTCCAAGAATCGAATTAGACGCCTCAGGGTATAAACTACGTTAAAAAATACAGCATATCTGTTTCCAAGAATCGAATTGGACGCACCACCTGAGAATTTAAATGAAGAAAGGGTAAACACTGAGCATCTCTCATCTCTCACTGCAAGTCGCTCTTTAATCTTATGATTAGAGAGAAATATTTGTGGCATCTATAACGACCATAACAACGGCACAGCGTGTTTAAAACAATCTCGAAATGAGTTTGATGACTAAATCTTTACTACTGAATCAGGGCTCTATCTAGGATTTACCGTTTGGGGAGCAGTCCTTCAGCCACGAGCTTTCTAGGGGGGTCAGGGGGCATGCCCCCTCCGTAAATTCTTTGAAATGAACTCGTGCTGAGATGCAATTTGGTACATTTTGAGACACAATTTTAAGAAATGTTACAGTGGTATTTTATTTTATTTTTTAGTCCTGATCACATTCTGGCAATGTTACAATACTCCATGTTCCTTGTCATATAGTGTCCTTAGACAGGGAATGCTTACTTCATGTGCACTGACCTCGTCACGTCTGGAGATTTTTCCGATATAGTTACTAATATCCTCAGGTAATGATAACAATGTGTTTGGGGGGAAGCTGGGAATTTTGGCCCGGGGGGGGGGGGGGAGGAAGCTTCTACCCCTCAAATACCCTAGGTCGAGATTTAGCACTTCACAAAGGTTTTGAACTTTCTCTGTCAAGGGGGTTGAGAGCCACCTTAAACGTTAATGCTTAACAATTGTAACGCACAAACAGAGTTTAAAACATGGATCATCGGAGTTTGGTTTCTCAGTTAACCACTATTTGCAAACTTAAATTTCAGAAAAATTACCTGAGCTTGCTTTATAACAATTGGGCACTTTATTTTTATAAGTCGTAGTAGCATCAACTGAAAATACTGCTAATTTAGTTATTCTTTTGTCTTCTAGAAAATTGACCCTCAATGACTCGCTTCGATATAAAGGTTCTCATAAATTCTGCGGATGAAATCGAGGTAAAGAGGGCTAATTAACATAAATATAAAAGAAATGTTTACATCAATTCATAAAAGTAAGAATTACTGTAATATACTAAAAAAACCATAAAAGTCGTGTTCTCTTTTGTTCGGGCTTGAAATTCTGACCGAATGGCTGCGCAGTAGGAGGTGAAACGCAGCGGGCATGAATACAGAGTAAACTGAGATTTGCACCCTTCAACCAGAGCCATCACCACTTAAATAGATGCGCGTGCACAGTATGGCTATATGAATAGAGCTGTAAAAAGATAGCTGATATCTAGATATTTTGTCTTGTCAGTTTTTTGTTTTTGCATAAGTGGAAAATAGTTGAAACAATTCTTTGCTGTTTACCATATTCATGCAAATCACCGATTCAGCGTTACAAACTGCATAACATAACGAAGTCTTAGTATTAGAAATGCGTCTTGGCATCCAAGTGCTCGGTGACTCAAGCGAACGAAGGTCTTAGAACCATGTATATTGGGTATACATTATGGACTTTCGTGCTCCGAATGGGGTCTCCAACTTATCGTGGTGAGGCAGTTTGGTAGGGCCACCCCTGCCGAAAATGTTTAAAGAAGAGTGACCCCCTGGTCCTCCAGGTTGGTAATCGGGGGTAGGGCTAACGACCCTGCCCCATAAAAAACACTAACTTTTTACAGTAAGCAGAAGTGTTGATTATGAGACAACACTAACTGGCCACGGGAGAGTGCTGCTGGGGCTGTAATGATGCTCTTGGGACAAAGCCGGGGAGGTGCCCAAGGCCGATAGACCTCTAGCCCCCAAACAACAGATGACCATTGGTTACTGACCATGGTGAAGGTAACATGGGCAGGGCAGCTTGAGGAATAGGAAGGATAACAAGATACGCTTATTCAAGACTTTAGTTCGACCGGTCCTGCTAAATGGATGTGAAACTTGGAAGATCACCAAGACCGATGAACAGTAGCTAAATAGTTTCCAGGGCCAGTGCCTGAGATAGATACTTCGAATTGCGTGGCAGCAGAGAATGACAAACAAAATAGTCGCCTGTTAGTTCACAGACCCTCTAATTTCTCTTCAAAGTCCGTCGAGCACGCGTGATAAAAGAGAAAAACTGTTCGGGATTTATTGACCGCCAGCGCAAGGGGATCAGTGCTCGCTGATGTTTTCGAAAAGAACGAAAAGAAAAATAAACAAAATGCGTGTACAGGCTAAAAAAATAGTGGCTGAGATGGCAATGACTAAAGATAAGAAGGTGGAACTGGACAGAACACATACCAAGGGGAAAGGATGTGAACGACTGTTTTACTGCATTAGGGTGGACCCCAGAAGGTCGGGGGGTGAGAGGAAGACAAGGAACTGTTGAGGAAGAGCGAAAAAGGGCGAGGTGGAAGGGCTGGGAAGTAGCCAAAGCGGTGGCACGGGGCAGAAAGTGTTGATCAGTAAAGGTGATGGCCTTATTCGCCTACTGGCACGACGAGACTTCCTGGTGATGATGATGACGGTTTTGGACTCTTTGGTAATTTGGGCTTATAAATCTTCCTGAGTAGATTTAGAAGGGCTTATAAAGGGGGGAGGGGGGGATAGCTTATATCCGAGGGGGCTGAAAAACGCTTCGAAACAAGCTATAGCAGTGTTGATTAAAAAAAGTTTTGCATTTACTGGTTTCAAAACGGAGGTAAACGTACGCAAGGGCGCACGATGAATAGGCAGTTTCCCCAAGGGAAGATAAACAAAAAGCAAAAACAAATACAATTAGATGGTATGTTTGTTCCCCTTAGGCTGAATTCAATCCCTCCCCTTACTCAGTTCAGTTAGATTAATTTAACCAGGTATAAGGGTGATTATTTAGCAATTAATGAATGAGGCTGAGTAGGATATGAAGACTTAAGCAGATCTCGGAGGGTGTTATCCACCGAGGCCGAAGGCGAAGGTGGATAATACCCTCCGAGATCTGCTTAATTCTTCATATCCTACGAAAGCCGAATTTATTAATTGCTTTATTATTCATTCAAAATAATTCCTAGTTTAAAAACATAGCTTAAACATGCTTACCTCCATCAATGTTAAGTTCATCTTCGATAGTGCACGTTTGGGTTTATTCAGCTCCGCAAATATTCTCCAAAAAGCAAATGTCGCCCTTCGAGTTGTCTTCTTGCTGTTCTTGCCATGTTTTAACTATTATTTCGCCTAGGTCTTACTCTTGAAACGAGTAAAATGTGTGTCGTTTTTGTTTTCACATCCATAACCACTCAACCTCATCCCCAGGTCTTCTCGGTTAACAGTGCATTAACCTGCAAGAAAGCTACACTTTTGACGTCATCGGTTCATTAACCGCAAATTCTTCCAAATTTGGTCATCAGTAGCTGGTTATGGTGAATTATGCGTGTGCTTTTGGCCAATCATAATTGGGGAAATAATTTGAATGAATAATAATTAACAGTTAATGAATGAGGCTGAGTATCTTATGAAGAATTATGGAGATCGAGGAGGCTGTTATCCGTCGAGGCCGGATAACACCCTCCGACATCTCCATTCATATGATACGAAAGCCGAATTCAAAAATTGTTTTATTATTCATTCAAAATAATTCCTAGTTTAAAAACATAGCTTAAACATGCTTACCTCCGTCGATGTTAAGTCCATCTTTGATAGTGCACGTTTAGGGTTATTCAGTTCCGCAAATATTCTCCAAATAGCAAATGTCGCCCTTCGAGTTGTTTTCTTGCTGTTCCTGCCATGTTTTTAACCATGATTTCGCCTAGGTCTTACTCTTGAAACGAGTGAAATGTCGGCCATTTTTGTTTTCACAACCATAACAACTCAACCTCATCCCCAGGTCTTCTCGGTTAACCGTGTATTAACCTGCAAGAAGGCTGCACTTTTGACGTCATCGGTTCATTAAACGCAAATTCTTCCAAATTTGGTCATCAGTAGCTGGTTATCGTGAATTATGCGTACGCTTTTCGCAAATCAGAATCGGGGAAATATTTTGAATGAATAATAAAGATGATTAAATCCGTCGGTACTCTAATTGGACAATACACCTATGGAATACTTATGAGTTTTGAACAAGCTTTAATACACTCCTGGCGGTTTACCAACCACTTATGGGCGCATGAAAGGTGACGTTTTTACAACAAAAATCTAACACATGAAAACATTTATAAGTAACTTAAAATATCAGAATATATATCACAATAGTTATTAATAGAGTGATTTTACTTGAACCGTGAAACAGATAATAACAACAGGTGCAAAATAGCTACAAATAAACAAAAGACAATAGAATTAGTGCATAATAGTGCGTAGTATTCTACAAATGTAATACCTATTTCACGGGTTAAGTAAAATCACTCTAAAAGGTACACTTAATTACAATCATGGAGAGCTCATCACATAACATAGATCTAAGGTTTTAAGCCCATTACGCTTGACTTAACTCAGTTCTTTTCAGGCGCTAATTTGATTTACAAAAGCTTTTTACAAAATGTTATGTGCACTAAGCTAAGGAGGAATCAGGTTTACCTGGTCGATGTAAGAACCTGTGAACTTCACTTTGTTTCATTCGCACCTTTTGTTTTCCTAGGTTCTATTAATTGTGTTGACTTCTTTGCTTTCTGTTGAATTACATCAGCTGTGAGTTTTACAGTCTCTTACACCGACGATGTGCTCAGGAAACTTAGAGAAAAAAATTAACCTCACTGAAAGTAATAGAGAGGAGAAGTAGTTACGTCACGTTGCTATGGTAGCAAAATTTCTGGATGACAACAAACCGAAAAACGTCTTTTAAAACTGTTCAGACTTCTTCGAGCTTGGTTACTTTCAATTAATTTGTCAAATGTTGGCTAAATTTTCTAGGGTTAAATTCGAAAGGACCGTATCTCAGTTAAGAAAAAGCAAAAAAA
Source organism: Porites cylindrica (assembly GCA_964035525.1). Lineage (NCBI taxonomy): Eukaryota > Metazoa > Cnidaria > Anthozoa > Scleractinia > Poritidae > Porites > Porites cylindrica. The sequence continues at coordinate 5,909,812 of OZ037780.1, read as the reverse complement.
AAAAAAAAAGTGTTGTGTTCACCTAGTTTATAAGCGGACGCGTGAAATTAGGAAGTTTCACGTCATAGTCGCGCTACGTCGGCTAAGAAATGTACAAAAAAAGCGTGATGCACGTGCAAAGTTCTTGCCTTGCTACCTAAACTTATTGCTTTTTTACAGTTCTCGTAGCCGTCGCCGTCGCCGTCCCCGTCGCTTAAGCTCCCTATTGTTTTGATCCAAAAACAAAATAGTAACATGACGTCACACTTCTCCTCTCTATTCTGCAATACCTCTTGTAAAACCAATCACAATATACACTTAGGAAGGAAACCAGGTAAACCAGATTTGGCTTCTTTCCGGTAAGTTTATCCTCATGCACGATTTGTCCAAAAAAAAAATGCAAAGAGGTCGCTTTCGTTGTTATCGTGACCTCAAGTTGACTCTATCTATCGTACGTTTTCTTTGTTTCTTAGCCTAATTGTCAGACAGTCCAAGGTCGTGCGCTGGGTGTACGAGCGAGCGAACGAGCTCGGACCCTCTAAGAATCGCCGACTACGTGTTTCTTGCGGAAATGATGGCAGCCAATTTCATATACTATACTAAAAGATACGTTACTAAGCAACTAAACACTCAGGAATTAAACCAGTTGCTACTCGTTCACACTCGCTGCCTTTATATTTATCTGGATGAGAATCGGGTTAAAATTCTAAGTGCTTCATCTAACTGGGAAGAAATCATGGGACGAACATATTACTATTTCGGTCTAACTATAAAGAGGAAGATTTGATCGCTTATAGCAAAAAATAAACCCATCACCATAGAGTAACCAATATATTAACTGATAAATGTTCCACAAATATATACATATATATTAGTAAATCTTACTATAATACTAAAACAATAAACGACTTCTTTAGACAATCTTCTTACACTAAAATCTCCTTCAAGTATTAAAACACAAAAAGTTTGAGTTTGGCCGGCACTCAAATACAGGAGCTACTTAGTTAGCTGAAGGAAAAAGTTTGTTCTAATTGTCCCAAAAATCATATCCTATGAACGATTCAAGTTCTTTTTTTAATTCACAGGACATCAGCTGAATTCGCAAACAACTCCTCGGAATAAGGGTGGGCTTAGTTCCGTAGCAAGATAAACAGCAGCAACGTCAAGAAAAATATACTCTCTGCCTGTTGATCAATGCCTTCATCCACCTTAAACGAAAAATAAAAGGAAAGATGAAAAAGGACATGAGTCCCTATTATTTACCAGGGTTAATGTTAGGATATATTTTTAGCACTGTTCAATAACAAAAGACTGTCACAACAAACAAGAGTTTCGGCTTCGAGGGATGTTAACCAAGAAGGGCCTATACAGAAATACTGTACTGCGTCAAAACAAAAAGTTGACCAGACCAGACAGAAAGCAGCTAACATCTTATAAGAGAAGGGCCTTTATTCAACCGAGACTATAAATAGAGATCATCAGTAGATGATTAAGGGACGGATCATTTGAAAAGATATTTTTTTTTGGGGGGGGGGAGGGGCGGGGGCTGGGGTTTGGTGGTGGGAAAAAACAAAAGAAAACTCCAAGGGAAAATGTCCCAAAAAAAATTCATGCAAAGTAAAACCCAAAGCGGGGCGGGGTACCCTCAGCCTGAACTAAAGAAGAGATGACAAATTTAGAAACCGATTAAAATCTCTTACAACAAAAAAGTAGCTTATAAACAGAGCTGAGTTCTAAGCTGGGACATTCTTGAAGCAGATAATAAAAAACTCAGAGATTTTGTTTTGGAATAGATCTACATCAGACGTTTTTGAAGCCGTTCACTAGTAAGTTGCACTGCTTTTCAAGTCTCATTCTCATTAAAAAATTTTAGACCTCCAAAAAGGCGTGTGTTCCATGCATTAAAACAATCTTTAAACAGACTCTGAGAAGATGGACAAACATGCTTTATGGATCACGCAACACCCTCTGGGTCATTGGATTAATAATTGATAGTGTTCATTTTTCGACCGAGAAATCTACCCATTTTATAAACTGGGCGTGCCTAGAAGCCCTTTTGCCCTATACGTGTTGTTTGACTTGTCTTTATCCTCCGCCTGACTCAGTAGCTAACATAGTTCACAGGGGCAAACACGAATGACAGACTGACAGATAAGTGTAAAAATAGCTACTGGAAAAGCCTTACTTGTCTCTCCGTATGGCTTTGACTGTGATCGTTCCCTGTTGACCATGCACTTCGCGTTCCACTGCAAAGAACAAATTGCTAGTTATTTTAAGAAATCAGTGGGGTACAGTATTCATCTTATCTCCTCACGGGATTTTTGTCACTACTTTTAGACTGGGGACTTATTAGAAGTACTGAGGCTCACCTAATTTTTTCTTTTTACGAGGCTGCTCATATCAAGTTTTCATTGACAAAATGAATAAAAAGTTTAGCAATCTAAAACAATGGTGTCTGAATTAGAAACTGGGGGCAAGGGGGAACGGTGCAATTTCAGTGTCATTTCGAGATCTATGATAGCCGGTGACAAAAGAAAAATATGCTCCTGCAAACTTATTTTGCGAAATATATCCTAAGCACTATGCAAAAGTTCTACCAAAGAGGTTTTAATTGAATGGTAACACCAAAGGAATTTGAGTGACAATGTGTTCAAAGCAGTACAACAAAGTCAACGTCCTAGCATCTCTCAGTAAAGTTCTTTGCGCGGGTTGATGATGGTAAAAAAAATATTCAAAATCTTAAAGCTCATCAGTATTTTATCGTTGATTGTTGTAGCCTCTGGAACTTTAAGTGTAACACTTGCATAATTATCCAATTGAAATAAGTTGATCACGATGGAAACGGGTTAGCCTGCGTAGCAAGCGTTTCCGTTTGGTTTCAGAGCAAATAAAGATTGAGGAACGGGATTTTCGGTCTTGGCCGCGCGAAAAATGGACTCTCGTTCCTCGCTCTTTGCTCCAAAACTCCACGGAAACGCTAATGCTACGCAGGCTAGAAACGGGTGAAAGATGATAATGGCGATGACGATAAACTCACTATACGACCAGACGAGGTTCAAGTGTTTCTTCAGTACACTCATGCACGGGCTTTCCGTTCTCTGTACATTGCGATGCTTCCTACATAAAATTAAATATTTAATACTAAATTAATATATATATATATAAATATAATTATTAATATCATACTCTAAGGGATGTGGACTGATTTATTTTATTTAACAATGTTTAATAAATGACTAGGAACTCAGTTGTTTCTAAATTTAAAGACAGGGGCCAATTGAGAGGAACCTGACATTTTACTGATTTAAGAAAGTAATAAAAAACATACCGTTAAATACAAAACCGTTGAGTCGTGACATTTACCTTCGGACATATATAAAGACATTTCTCATTTAACGTAAATTTACTTTACCAGTATTTCCTTATAATTAGACGCGTTCATTGTATTGAAAATAAGCTACTTAGCTAGAGTTCTCGAGTAGTCATTTAAATTTCTCAAAACATCATCACACATCTACTTTGTATCCAAAATTACCTAGGCCTGCTTTTGATGGCCAAAAAATTGTGAACGAGGTACTAAGTTTCCCCTATCCCTGACGCTACTAACTGATTCATGAGCCGTTTAGTTGGCTATCAATTTTATAATTGTTTTAAAACGTCTCATTCTATTTTGTCCCGAATGTCATAAGATGAAATTGCTTACGTCAGTGAAATGCTTTTTGCTTTCATTGCTGAATACTTACTTCGACCGGAAACAGCTTTTGGGGGTAGTTTTCAGATTCCTCTGCCGTATCATCTGGTTGTAATCTTTGAAACAAAAAATAAATCAAAGCTTTATAAAAGAAAAGAAGAACATAACTATTAGCAATTAACTGCAACAACGACGTATGAAAGCCACGCTTAGGGCAGAGCTTACACCTTATCGGGGAAGGGGCGCACTCCCCTATTTGGCCTAAACGGGTATGTACCGCTGAACAGGGCATGGTTTTCAAGGTCTTGAGTCTTAAACATGGTATACAGTTTCACTATTTAGCTTCCTGAACAGAGTGCCTTTTTGGGCCGAAAGCTTTTAAAAGAGTGTAAAGGTTGTTGATGAGCGGGCTACATTTGTGGTAACAACGATTTTTTTTCTTCCAACAAATCTAATTCCATGATATTAGTTTAAAAAAAATGATTAGTTCCGTATGCGAAACGAAATGAGATAAGGTCACGGCTGAAAGGCCTCGCTGGAACACCTCCACTGATTTTGCTCCCCCCCCGGGGGGGGGAAGGCAACACTGCACCGACCTCCGCTTACCAGCGGTAAGCACGACTGAGGAGGTGAATTCCAAACATGCGAACCAAAAACAGTGGTTACATCATATTACCGTGTGGTACATGGCGACAATAACCTACCCAGGATCCACCGGTTCCTCTTCTCGATCAGCAGAGTACGCTTTTGGGTCACTATCCTGAGAAAACACGCAAAGAAAACTGACCAATTAACGAAAATTGGAATTTAGGTCTGAGTATAATTCCTTCTGTGATGATAGTAAGAGGGGTAGCATAATTCAAAAGAAAATTGTTGGCACGCAAACCTTAATAGTTTACCACGACGAATTCAGAGTGCCGGGGTTTTTTCGAGTACTAACACTAGTCACTCTGCCTCAGACTCAAAAAATAGCACTCATTCACGCCGGGTTAACAAATAAAAGGTTGTGACAACCAATATAGTGATCTCCCAAGTTCTTTTTTTCCCTTTGGAGTGAAATCATCCGTTGACAATGAGGGGGAAAATGTTCTAACAGAGTCGTGGAGAGCGGCACGCTGGCTAGAAGCTCGTCGTCCCCACGCGCAAAATCTGTTAACGACGCAAGAGTAACATCAGAATAGGCATTTTTTTTTTCGGCGTTTTTCAGGCTTGCATGAAGTGGAGCGCGAGACACGCGTGACGGGGAAAGGCGTGGAAAGAACGTTACTTTTTCCGTGTATTCCCCCGCCAAATCACGCCTGTATTGCCGGTTAACACGAAAGAACTTCAAGTGCAATGTTATATGTATGTTCCGGACCAACTGCACATGTCTACGTTCTTATATCCGACAAAATTAGAAAAATCAGATTCCTCCGCCAGAAAAAGAAAAGTAAGGTGTCTTGCTAAAGCTTCCAACAAGGTTCGACTGTACCAAAATTCGAGGACAGAACCTCAAGGATACTCGCACAGATGTAAAAATATGAGGAATGAACAGTGTCTTCAAGAAATAACAGGCAAGATTTACATAAATCATAAGTATATTCCCTACCGTGTGAAGCTGTTCTGGATCCATCAGCTAATGTTAAAGGGTGAGCTATAACATATGGAGAAAAAGGAATTTGTATTAAAAGAATTGTCGGTAAGGTGATGTAGTACTGTGAATTGACCACACCTATCTACGACTGTAAGTAAAAAAGGCCATAAGATACACTTGTATTTGTGTTAAGGATTTACAGGCGACGAAACCAATGAGAGCAGAAGCCTTTCGTCACAGAGAAAGGTATCTGTCCAGGTGGTGCCAGACGTTTGGAGCATATGACACGACATATGACAAGGTTGGGGTCTGTCTAATGTAATGGGATTCAACTTTTGAACAGCTGAAGCTAGCCAGTTTTACTGGCAAACGCTTAATACGGAGACTTCGTTATTACCTACGGTTTCCTTTATCCCTAAGGAAATCCTTTACATCACCTATAAATTCAACCCGCTGTTAAATACTGACACTTTTTTTTCCTATCAGAACTTTGTAAAAAAACAAAGTTTTCTCGACTTTTTCACGGCCATGAATTGCATCTATTAGCCCTTTTGGCCTTTCTAAAGACCGAAATGACAGATTTCCCTACGCTAGTTCAACTAGTGAAATTCCTACCCTTTCATATACCTGAAGCCATAAAAAAAGGAGCCCTTTCGGGCGGAGCCTTCCCGTATAGGCCATACGGACTCACCCCTCCGCCCCGGGGAAACGGAGTTGCAGGTTAAATCAAGTAGTCCTCATGTGTGGTTTATTCTGGTTTGTATTTTCCAACAAATTGAATAAATAAGTGATACTCAATATGTAATTACCGGTAACCTCTCTGCTCCTTTTTGGTGCATGTACGTGCCGTTTGAGTAAAAAAGTGGCTGACGAGTATGAGCCAAGTTGCGAGACGTATTAATGGTAATTTGCCATTCAAAGTCGTGATAATAAAAACAGATTGTACAAATCGTGTCACAATAGATCTACCTAGTTTTAAAACCTCAGTTTGTTACTGTATTTTCCCACAGCGTTACTTTTAATAATATTTAAGATCGGATTGCGTTCCACCTATAAACAATATGAAAGTATTTGGCCCTTGGACAGATTTTTGAAATTCCATACTCGTTGTTGCTATTTTTATATATATCGAAAGCGTACTTCGGCTCTGCTTTTAAAATCTCCTTCAAACATCTCAGCGACTTATAAAATACTTGGTGACTTCCGGTTTCTCTTTTCTGAGGCAGAGAAGCACCCTGTAGTGTATCGTGAACTGTCATTGGATTCACGATTCAGTAGATTAAAGACCAAAACAATGACCAGACCCTGACCATGATACTAAAGAAGCTGCATTAAACATCATCGGGCTTCTGCATGCCACAAACAAAATTGTCTCACCGAAATTTATGTTAACTCCCGGGCTTGGGAGGGACGTATACCCGAAGTTACTTGAGATGGTGTACAACTTAGGCAAAATTTAGTAGGGAGCTACGACGATGGCAACGACAACGGCCAAAAACGCAATAAGGTTAGATTAACAAAACAACAGCTTTGCACGTGCATCACATTTTTCTGTACATTTCTTTGCCGTCCTCCGACGTGATATGACCAAAGTTTAAGTCGACTTGTGAACGGGAACGGCAAGGCGATAAATTTAAACATCTAAGCGAGGTCCCCGCCCGTCAGTTCAAAAAAAAAAAACTAGTTTGAACCTAGTTTCCCTACTTTTAGGTACCTGTTTTACTTGGTATAAGGCGGAAAACGCTTGGAAGGTGCAAAGTCGATTGCTCAGCGAAGTTCCCATTGGCGTCTCCGTCGTCGGATCGTGAGGTCCCTATAAATACCAAGGCCTACCCTATTTGTAACGCCTACCGCATGACACATCCCCTTCGTAAGATTTAAAGAATTGACTTGCTATGTTTTAGAATAACCTGCTAAGTGACCAGTCCCCGTAGTACTCAAGACGTTTTCGGTTGCAAAACTGAAAAAGCTAACAGAACTAAAATTGTCAACTGTTCTAGAAAGTTAACGCCGGGACTTCTCTTTCCGATTTAGACCTAGAATTTGGGTCTGAACCAAACATAGTACTTGCAAAACGAGACATATTAATGTTACGGGTTAGAAACATCAACATAACAATCGCTCATTTCCATATAAATAAGAATTTAGGAAAACAACTAACAATAACGTGATTTTCGTACTAGTTGTATACTGTAGAGGATTAGTTAGAGCAGCCGAGGTCAGGTCTCTTTTGTTTCGGTGAGGGATACACTTAAAGGTTATTTATGTAGAATCCATTTGCAGCTCAACTTAAAGAATAATTTCTTTGTTCGAATCTAGACAACGCAGCCTTGGCCACTACATAACTAAGAATAGCATCTAAACTCGAACAGTATGTGGAAGAACTAACACGTTGAATTCTAAAATTCGAAATTTAGTTACCTTGCGTAGCTACCGGACTTTTTGTTAAAAAAGACAAAGTATCTTGCTTAGCTATATATCACCAACAAGTCTAACATGCTTTGAAAAGGGCCGATTTACATAAACGCTGTGGCCATATTTAGCCACAGCGATAAATAAAAGCGACAGAAGTTCTCGATTAAACGCTCAGCTTAAACTGGCAGATTTGTGACGCTCTTTAGACATTGATATATATTTATAGGGTATTACCTACATGTAGTAATTAAGTTAAAACAAAGTGTTTCGCAACAGTCAAAACAAAGAACCACCTCTATAAATAGCTTCTGATTTCTAACGTGTTTTGATACATCCCTATTTGAAAAATTTAAAATTTAAGTTCCACTCAGACTGCACTAAACTTGGGTAATTTTTTGGATGCGCCGAAGTTTCGTCTTGCGTATTAATCCGCTATGTTGAGTTCCAAAGGAGTCAATAGTCTGTGCGTTGCGTGAAAAATTTTTGCGAACCACAAATTCTGCCTCAAACGTAAGGAAATACAATGTATGTATTACCGCAGTCAACGGGAAAATTACACGATATTTTGATCTTTAAATGCCAAGGGATCAGAAAATTAAATATTCTGGCTGGCATTTCCATACTGGGAGCTTTAGTATAAACACTTGTCTTGGTGCGAGTCTTACTAGACTAGACTCTATAGTCAATGTCTACTTCCCAATACTCGCGTGTGTCGCCGTATTTACATTGATGTATTACCATAAACATACTGATCATACATTACCTTGCAGGCGATCACTAAGACACAGTTGTAGCTATAACGTTTGTGTCGAAAACACTGTAAATAGTTGGAGGTGATACAATTATCGACATGCACTCCTATCGATGGATGAAAAGAACTGATAGATACTCATAGTTTGCAGTTGAGTACTCTACCGGTCACGTGACTGTTTCAATCAAGGAAGGGCTTTCCTGTACATCAAAATATTGGCTTCACTCTATAACCCCGGGGAAAAAATGCAGTGAAGGAGGTTTGAAAATCGGAAACAAGTCACTATGAACTTTGTGGTCATTTGAATATCCATCTGAGTTTATCTTTACCAATGTATAAATTAATATCTCGCCGCACTTTTTAAAATAAATCATATCTGATAGTTTTTTTTAGAGCTGAAGTTGCTTCCCCTCTAATGTTATAATTGTACTAACTTGTATGTTTTCAGTTTTTCTACTTCTACGGAAGGTACCTCACATGAGAAATAATGAATGACAACAGAAGCTCGCGAAATGTCACGTTGCATTAAGTCTATACAACCCTTCCAAACAAACACTTTGTTAGACCACAAAAACATTCTTTGTAATGGTAAATTGGACTTCGTGTGATACAATTCAGATCAATTCAGGGAGTAATCGGGTAAGTAATGAAATTAATCACCTGATTACCCTTCAATCAGTGTACGACTCGAAGTCCTGTTACCAATTAATTCTGTCAAAGACAAACAATAAAATGCGAGAATCTCAGTATTGGAATAACGGTACATAGTTCTTACAACGTCCAAAGAGAAACCATCTATCAGAGACTTTTTCAGCAACTGTATCGCTTTCTTTTCTTTCAAGACTTTCTAAAAGTGTTTAACAGGTTGTCAAAGTGTGAACAAAAAATATCTGAATACGAGTCATTGGACCAGTTTATTTCGTCCATTTTCTTTTTCAAATTGAAGTTGGACAGCCTGCTCACTTTTTAAATTTATTTTGATTGGTTATCATGGGCTATGTAGTTAAATCTCATTGGCTAGTAACATTTGCTACTTGATTTTTGTTGAAACGCATTGGTATGTTTTGGTCTTTTACAAAAAAAGATCAGTGAAAACGAGGGTGAAGTTTGATGGATAATTATTTCAAACATAATTATTGTCACGCTTGTCACACAAGGTTTCCCGTCTTCTTTATCCTATTGCGTATGTTCACTACACACTCACCACACTCACGACCTAAAAACCCTGTCCTCTTTTTACTTTCATGCAAAGCGGACAGTAGGCTCCAGGGTCCCGTGGAGAATATCCCCGACGGTTATTCAGGTTGATTTAAAAACAGAACAAAACAGAACAAAATAAAACAAAACAAAAACAAACAAACAACAAAACATTCGCAGTTAGATCCCTGTTAGGGCAGACTGAGAAAATTTTATTCCCGTGCATGAATAATTTTTCTTCCAAGCCTTCTATGTCATTATAGAAACTAAGGTGATTTCTTAGGAGTACGGGTAATATTTAGAATTATTATATCATTTATATGATTCTTCTAATAATTTCTAATGACCCCGTCCTTGAAAATGTGCATCATAAGGTCACTGAATTAAATCCGCACCGCCACGCTTACCCTGGTATCACTGAAGTGTGCAAACTTTGGTCATGGTTATGATTTTCACTACCGTCACACACGATAGCTTGGAGAAAATGATCCTACATCAAGAAAAACGCCCTTTATTTTATAGCTTAACGCCACCTTAACATCAACGTGCAAGACAAGTAAGTGCATGGCAATTCAAGGATAAATTAAGAGTTGACATGCAGGGGGTGAGAATTATTTCCTATTATCACGCAAGTTCTAGGTACCCTTTACGTGCCAAAAGTGATCAACATCAATTTTCTCCTGACAACATCAATATGTAATTAAGAGAAAAGGGCTTGAGAATTAATTAATGAGAATTACTTCATCAAATTCTCTCAACTGAGTCTTTAAGAAAATGTATCCAGATCAGTATTGAGAATTTGTATGTTGAAATTGTATGATGTGTTCTTAGATATTGTTGAGAGTGGGCTACTGTGTTTTCCGAAGACACAGGTTGCGACAAAAACTGAACCATATTATCTCCTCAGTTTTGAAGAGAAACTTCTTTTGGTTTGTTTTAAAGTATCGAACATCTAAGCAGTCGCCTTTGTGAACAGCTCGGGTTGTGTGACAGCACTAGTGACCGGACCCAAACTTGCTGCGAGAAGCAGATATTTTAAAATGGAATAATTTAGCACCACAATCTGATTGAGCAACCATAACGTGCAGGCCTCGACACATAACTCTACTTTTGGTCATATGACGCAGCTAAAAGTCGCTTAACGATTGAAATGCTTTTATTTCTTAACAAATAAATAGGCCGTGTCTCTTGAAATATTCACACAGACATTCATGTTCGACTGTGCTGTATTAACACAAGCTTGACAATAGCAAAACAGACGGCAGATATTCGGCCTGAAACGCTGTTGTCATCAAAGCAATGAATTAGGAAATTCTTGCTACAAATCGAATTCACCGACCATGTCAACAAAAACAAACGTATTCAAACGTGTAAAAAGGGTTACGACTGGAATTATTTGAGTGCGGGGCTGTTAGCAACAGACTAAACTGCAACACGTTTTCTTGCTTAATTTTGTATTTTACTGAATCGAAAGGAGAAATGGACGATAAGATGTCTCTACGCATAAATTTCTCTCGCTTCTTGATTGGGAGAGCTGAATTAGTAAATTCATGTTTTGACGGAACGGTCATCACTGGTCGGGTAGAACACACCGGTATCAAATTACTCTTAGCAACTTCAAACATGGCCAGGACTTCCAGTGGACGAAAGGCTTCTTTCCAAGCACCGACAAAGATGGGCCCTTTCAGTAGATGAGAGTCTTTTGGCGCGTAACTTTTACAAATTAATCTCAGTAGCGACAGAGATGGCCAAGACCTTTTGGTAGATTAGAAGCTTTTCAAACGTAAAACGTACAAGTTAAACTTGACAGCAAGACAGACGGCCAGGAGCTCAGAGTGGATGAGCGGTTTATGGTGCGTAATGACCTTAACTCTGGCTGCCGACTCTGGAAGAAGAACCTTAACAATTTGAGAGGGAAAATAAAACTTAAAGTGATACGAAAAGGCAACTTTTCGACTGAAACTGAAATAGATGACTTCTCCCCGTAAACGCAATATAGCTTTGTTGAAAGAACAACGTCCACGTTTCTTTATGCGCGCGAGTTTACGCGTGGTGGCTAGATGCCAAGTAAAACAGGTGTTAATTCAATCTGCACGCTGAATTTTTACTGACATGCGCTACAAAGAAGCCGATTCGTAAGCAGCAGAAATCAAAGAGGTAAGAGAACATCTCTTTTCTCGCTTTTCTATGTGCTATCCGCATTGTTTTGTTTTTAGTTCACACAAGAACGCTTTCTCATTATGTAAAAAACTAAAACGACTCATGCTTTTCAGAGAGAACTCGTTGCTCCAAGCATCAACTCGAAAAAGACAAAGTTTCACTCGCTCGCCAGTCTTTCTAGAAACGCTTCTTCGTGTACTCCGTAAAATGAGAGATTTTCTTGGTCGGCAGGTAGCCTATTGATATTTAGCTCTTCATAAATTCGCTCACATAGAGCAAATATTCCCTCTACTGCTAGGCAAATTTGATCATCGTGTTCAACGGGGTTTCATTTTGTCCACAAAATGACGAGGGAGTTTCAACGTGTGATCGTTTCTGTTAAAAACTCGCCTTGAGATCGACTAACACTATTTAATAACCTGAGCGAGGACGTCAAATTGGCTTAAGGCTCTCTTCCTAGTAGGTCAGTCTAATAAAGGCCTGCCACAGAGTGAAAGTGAGGAACTCTTTAGCCGAGAACTCCGCCGAAATCCGCTCTCGGTAGCAAAAAAACATTCAGCATGGCGTCTAAAGAAGTTTGAAATATAGGCCTCTTAGACTAGGATTTTAAGTGAGCTCTCGTGTGTGACTATCCTTGTAATGCAGTGCAGTAAAAGAACTTTGCTTTTGAAACGAAGTACGTTTTGAAAACTTGAGTTAAATTAACCACGTTACTTTCGCCTCCAGATTTTGCTCGACTAACAACTAACGACGGACGTGGAAATAACGCGAAGTAACACGAGTCCAGGTAGGATTATTTTTTGTTATTCGTCTTGGTAAGTAGTAACATCTAGTATTACGCCACTGCTGAGTAAACTGAGATGGCGCATTTAAAATCAGGGAAGGAATCCAAGACAGCCTTGAATTCTGGATTCCACGCCGTCGATTTCGGGCTCCGGGTACAGTGGAAACCCGTTAACACGGTCACCAATGGGCCAAATATTTGGCCGTATTAACGAGGTTCTTTTTTACAAGAAAATGTATCACGGTTTTTGCCAGGAGGCCCAAAAAGTGGCCTCAAAAACGAGGTGGCCGTAAGGCGGGGTTTCACTGTACTAGCCTGCTGCTTGACACGCGTTCGAAAGGGAAGGGAAAGGGAATTTGACCCCGTAATCACCTTCCCTTTCATTTTCTTTCAAACGCTTGCCCGCAATGAGGCTATGCAGGCACTGGGTTCTACTCTTTGTCTGTGGAACTGTGATTCTGTATTCCAATCGTCTGTGAGATTCCAGATTCCTTGAGCTGAATTTCGGATTCCAAAGCCCAGGATTGCGGATTCCACAAAAATTTTCCCCGATTCTAGAATCAGGGGCGATTCAAATGTCATCACGATTTAAATAAATCCTCGTGCACATCTTGTATCCATACATCTAGTTTGCAAAGAAGTAAACTGCAAGCCCAGTTACCTCATCTCGTCTTTTCTAAGAAGTCTCTTTAAAACTTTGGCTAAAACCGTTAATTTAACAAGATGACATATTCGTCCAAATCATTCAACACTAAGTTAGTGATTTAAGGAAACCATCTGTCCCATCGACCTCAGTCAGATGACTCAGTCGAGAGTCTTCGCAAAACATCATTTATTCGATTTAGCATACATTCAGGAAAATTTCGAAAGTTGTTGCTGATCACAAACATTACGTTCAAATGACCTTTGTTTAAAATATTGTGTTAAGCAAAATAATTTTTTGGTCAATCAACAGCTGTACCTAGCCAAACCATGAAATCCACTCGATTGCACATTTAATTTGATAAAACATGCACTTCTGCTTGAACTCATGAAAAACTTGAAACTGGAATAGGTAGCCAGTATAGCCTGATCAGAATAGATCTGCCCTGTGTGATAGTCCATGACGAAGTTAACTACTAGGTCGTGAAAAGCACAGAGTGGGATGGTAAGACAGCACATGCTATAATAGCAATTGCCTTGAAAAATATTAAAGCACCATAGTGCTCCCTCTTTTCAATGTCGATTATTTGGGATAAGCCGTACTTTTGACAAGTTGCTTTGAACGAACGGATTCCCTGTCCCCTTTTCTTTCTTCGGCTTATTAGAAACAAGACAGGATATTCGAAAATGTTTTCTGACATTGATTCGAACCTGACCTTCAATGACCATATCGCTTCACTAACCTCCTCACTTTTGTCAACATTAGCTCAAATAAATAGGGTATGACACTTTTTCTCTAAAGATGTACTGTACATGATCCTAAATTCCCGGCTAGTATTTAGCAAACTGTTCTATTGCTTCACCGTATGGTCTGGAACTTCTAAAGAACACATCCACAAACTACAACTTATGCTAAACTTTGCCGGCCGTATACTTACTAACACAAAAAAGTTTGATCACATTACACCAGTCTTACATAAACTTGTTTTGCTCACCATCGACGAGCTACTACGCTAACGTGATGTAACCATGATCTTTAAAATGTCTCAACGGTCTAGTGTCGAGCTATTTAAGTACTAAGATTGCAAAACGTTCAGAAACTCATTGCATTAGACAGAGCAATCAATTTAACCTCCCTCAGTGCCGAACCTCCGCCGCACAGCGTGCCTTCCGCTTCAGGGCTTCTAAATATTGGAACAGTCTTTCCTTTTAAAAGGAGTGCCAGGCTTGAGACAATCAGAATGGGGAAACAGAAAATTTACCCGTACTTTGTTGATCTTTTTTAAATGTTTAATAGCTTTTTAATTTTTATAATCGTAGTTCTAGCATTCAAATTCAATTGTAACTTAAGTTTGTCTTTTATACATGTAATTTTTAATAGGCAACAACGGCCACGGATAAAAAAGCGTGATGTACGTACAAACTAAGTTGTTGTTTTGCTAATTTAAACCTACTGTTATTTACCGTCTCCTTTGTCGCCATTGTATTTGCTTAAGCTGCCTACTGTTTGAAGGGCCTCTAACCACCGCTGTTGTAAGAGGTGTCCAACTTTTAGAAATACTCTCACTTACAGAAAGACGTTCTATACTGTTCTCAGGGACATACTTGAGTGGCCGAAAAACTCCCATTCGACCTGCAGCAGGTATTGATATAAAGGCTTTTTGCTTATCTTCCGACAACGTTTTTTGAAATAGATGTATGTAAAGTCCCAGAATCCTAATATCCACAACGGCCAGCCCACTTCTGCTTCTATACGACACTCAAACTGCCAGTCAGCTCTGACGGCAACCAATAAGAAGCGCCTATCGTAATAGCTCCGCCATATGGAAAACGAAACGCACACCACTGAAACCCCTGCATTTGGAGACGAAAGCGCACACAGTCCGTGGTAAAAAACGTTCCTCTTAAATTTTCCTATTACAAATATCATGAGTTCCAGGGCATCCTTTGAAACGGTTATGGCAAAAAGGTCTAAGAAAACATCTTGTGAAATTTCAGTGTCAACCAGAGCCACCTGATTCCCGTAGGCAAGCAAGCACACTAGTAAAAGGGAAAATAGCAAGGAATTTCATGAAGTTTGAAAAACAACGGTAAGACTATTCAAGAGGGAGAACGGCTCATCACTTTATTTCGAAGGTAAACATTATAGTTTTATTGTTTACATTTTATATTTTGCCTTTATTGTTAAAATACCCATGCACCGCAAGGATCAGCGACGTTTACAGTTCATTAATATTCAAAAACAGAGCCACGTCAAACCATCAAAAATGCACAAGAAACTTCCCGTTTCGTTCAAACATTCCTTTAAGTGAACCAAAAAAATCTTTATATATCTTTTTGGTCGAAAACTTTCCTTTTTTTCCCTTTCACGTTAACATTCGCAATAACTGCGTCGCGTGTCCAACACCATATTGAAGAACAACGTCAGGGGACCGTGAAGAGTAAGGAAACAAGGCGTCTGCTCCTCAAAAATACAAAAAGGACTCGGGAGTTTTACCGTAGAAACATTGTCAAATGATTCAGTTCCATGCCTCACAACCGTAGTATTATTAATAGTTCATTTGAATTCCCTGCTATTATTAGAAATCATAGTTAGTGTGATCCTATTTTTTAGCAGTTTCCAAAAAAAAACATTTTTGCCTATACTCTGTACCTTTAATTACTAGTCAAATTGGTTCTGAAAAGTTGAAGCATGAAAAATTTAGTCTGCGCCCTTAATTCACTGCAAGACAAAAGTCAGTTACAGTGAGAGAAAATCACGCGCATCGACTTAATGGACAACAGGAAATAATCAAATTACGCTGTCGGTTCGAAACCGGAATTGCACCAAAATTTTTACGTTCAGTACACTGAGAAAAAATACAGTGAGCTTTCCTTACGAATCCAGTGGCTGAAAGTATATCTTCTTCTAGTCCCTACGGTCTTGACAATGCTTTTAAACAAGAGTCGTCCAATACTTTGCTAGTTAGAAACTGACACACACTAGATGTCTTGTTCTTGCTGTTATTCGTTCCGCCATCAATACACTCTCTTCAAAAACATGTTAATTCAGATTGAACGACTAAAAGATCATAATTCTCGAAAAGGGTGACCACATCAAAACTCAAGAGGCAACTGCATTATAAACTATAAGGTAAATTTGAAATTTCAAGAGCGAAATTGTCTTTAATTTTTAGCGTCAACTCAATCATTATAAAGGGTATATATCAGTGGAAAAAAAAAAGCGGATCGCTGTTCTCCTTTTCTCCTCATTCATCTTGCACTAAATGGCAGCAAGTCACCCTTATTGCTCTTAGTTCTCTGCGTCTTAGATTTCCGGGTCTTAGTATTCCGGATCCTATTTAAAAATTGTAACCCATTTTGATCTTCTTTATTTCATCCGTGCTCTTCTTTTCTATTTCCATGTAATTTAAAGTATTTCTTCGCTCTTTTAGGGATCACTTGTCATATTTTGCTGAGTTTGATGGCCAATTCGTCAGGGTCTTAGTTTTCCGGGTCTTATAGTGTTCCGGGTCCGTTCTGGGTCCTTGGCGAGAAATTTATAAACAAACATGAAATGCCAAAGAAAGGAAACACTACAAACAGATAGCAAAACAAAAGAAAACAATATAGAGCAAACAATACACTGAAGTAAATACAACAAGAAAATACGATTGCAGAACCACCAGAGTTCCACTGACCGAAATTCAATAAGCATTCAAGAAATCGACTGATGATCCAAATCGCTAGATAAAAGCTTCTGGACGCAAAAAGACCTACGCTTGACTTACCAGGACGCACGCGGAAAAGTTATTGAACCAAAGACAAACACTGTTAAATGAGCTGTTGTATTGAAATGTATCAAAAATTCGCCTAATAGAAAAGATTTATGTTGCAATTCAAATTCGCGTAGTTTAATTTTAATTTTACCTTTCATATTAACGAAAAGAAATATATTTATATTCAAAACGACGGTATTAGAGTGAAAAGAGGTGAAAAGTTTGTCCAAGTATTGAGAAATTCGTCAATTGCGGTTGTGACATTGACCAAGAGGCTAGTTCAAGTAACCATATCGACCCTCATTTTCATATAATCTGATTTAATACAGAAAAACCCTAATATCATACCGGAAAAAGCTTCCCTTCTACGCTCTCTTTCAACAATCCGAGCAGATTAAATTAGGTGAGCTACTCAGTGCATAGCCTCCCACGCAGGCATTTTTAGGGGAGCTCGTATTTCTTCCCTCCCCACAAACGCCTGCTCAACGGAAAACAACATTCCTTTCCCAGGCTTAGCCAATCACATTGTACTTTCCAAATTCTGGAAAGTTGACCTTGACCGCAAGGTAATCTGATAATTACTCGATCTGCATTAAACACTGCGAAAGCTTTCTGACCTGCAATAAATGTTAGATTCAGAGCGGCAAAAATAAGATTTAGTCAAAATTCAGAATACTCCGTGCACTGCATAACCTTAGCGAAGGAAAGAAAAGAAGGAAACGGTAACTCTAGGGTCACGTTCAGTCATGTTTAGCCTGTCAACACTTTATTGCACAATTGTTGATTGGTCACTTACCACGCAAATAAAACAATGAGAAAGGAATGTTGTTTTCCGTTGAGCTGGCGTTTGTGGGGAGGGAAGAAATACGAGCTCCCCTAAAAACGCCTGCGTGGCAGAAATACGAGCTCCCCTAAAAACGCCTGCGTGGCAGGCTACTCAGTGCATTGATTTTTATCTATATTTGGAACAAATTTCTTAATCCTTTCTTTTCTTAATCCAATTACTGCTCTTAAGTTTTGGATTTTAATTTGGTTAGGCAAGGCTGTGAATAAAATTAAGAAAACGTTGGCAGTCATTTCACATGCTACATTTGTACTTCACGTATTTTGCGATGTGAAATTTGTGATAACTAAGAAAAATTCAATTTTTGCAATAGTAAATGGAGTGTAAGTGTTAAATATAACGTCACGTGGAATGTGAGTATGTTATTTATGTGATGTGATGCCCTTAAGTTATCCAATGACAGATCTGGACAGCATTCGGAAATTTGATATAATTTTTTGTTATTCAGGCATGAACAGTTCTTCGTCGCTAAGATTGTATTTGTAGAAACTGACTACAGTTGTTCACTAACCTGAAGTTTCCGCATTTAATATTCACTTAATTTGGGAACGAATGAGCCACTTACATTATACAAAAACAAACCACAAACCCGGTCATAGCAGGTGTCTTATGTTAAAGCGGAAAACTCAAGCTGACACATTGTACTTCTTCTTGATAGACAGGTTATAAAGGCACACCCAGAGGTTATACTGACCAACTCACAAAAAATTCTATTTAACCTTTTGTTTTGTATCCTCCCACGCAAACGTTCTTAGGGGTTCGTCACGCAATCTTTCCGAAAGATTGCGTGACGAACCCCTAAGAACGTTTGCGTGGGAGCTGTTTCTGGAACATAAGGAACATTTTTTTTATATTGGCGCTAAAGGCACGTCTACCATACTGTAGTTCGGTGGCGATTAACCCTAATATCACACCGGAAAAAGTTCTCTTTAACGCTCTCTTTCAAGATTAAACTAGCTAATCTACTCAGTGCATTGATTTTTATCTATACTTGGAACAAATTTCTTAATCATGTCCTTTCCTAGAGTCAATTATTGCTTGAAGTTTTGCATTTTAATTTGGTTAAGCAAGTCTGTGAATAAAATTAAGAAAACACCGGCAGCCATTTCACATGCTACATTTGTTCATAACGTATTTTTCGATGTGAAATTTGTGATAACTAAGAAAGATTCAATTTGTGCAATATTAAATGGGGTGTAAGTTTTGAATATAACTTCACGTGGAATGTGAGTATGGCAATTACCAGACATAACTAATCGATGACGTCAAGACATCAATGAAATCAATGAGTAATCAATAGATAATCGATATAGGTAATCAGTTGATTAGTCATTGATTATTACCGATGATCAATGAGTAATCGATGACTAATCGATAGGCCACAAAATTTTTCGCCATCGATTAGTCATCGATTGCATCGATTAGTCATTGATTTCATCCATTACTCATCGATATCATCTCGTAGCTGCAAACGTATTTGGCGAAGAAAAACAAAATTAAAAAAACTTAAATGTAACAGATGTTTCCAGAACTTGTGTGAAACAGGGACCTGCCGAAAATATGACAATAGAGGTTCTAAAACAACTCTTAAAAGATAAAGGAATCGCGATTAGCTCAAAGGCCAAAAAATCGGAACTTGTACAAATATTCAATACTCAAGCTGGTTATGTAACTGCTTATGACGGATGTTTCCCTAAAAAGAAGCAGTTTTACTTTGCTGACAAACACCCACAAAAAAAATCGATAACCACGTAGTCGATTCTTGTCAGCGTACTTGTTAGTTTCATTTTCAGACTGGTTGGTTACTGTTCAGTTGTTTTGTTATTAAATAAAGAGTTGGGTAAAGTGAAATATTGCACAAATTTTGTGATTAGCACTTTGCGTCTCGACATCGTCAACAGGATCTTCAGATACAAGGAAACACGCGTCTAACACAGATAAAAGATTCACAAACGAAAAAAATGGTACAAGAAAGCAAGAAAAGTGTCTTTCGTGCGCAGTATAATAGTCGATGAATAATCGATGGGTCATCGATGAGTAATCAATTACATCAATGAGTAATCGATGTCATCGATGAGTAATCGATAGGCCACAAAATTTTGGGCTTCGATTACTCATCGATTACTCATTGATCATTGCCAATAATCAATGACTAATCAACTGATTACTCATCGCTTAGTCATTGATTACCAATTGATGTCATTGATCATCGATTAGTTATGTCTGGTAATTATGAACCCCAAGACACAAAATATCAAAACACACGTCGCGAAGAATGTCTGGTCACATCCGGGAATTTAAAAGGCTAGAGCCGCATTCAAGCCACGATTTGGTTTTTAAAATATGGCGGAATAATAAGACTGAAGCGACTTTGAGAGTTTTTTGTCTCTGATTGTGAGTTGCTCGTAACCAATTCTCAATGGGTGCCACCGGAATATAGTAAATATCAAGAAACATCAAATTCAAGAACTTACCTTCGATCAATGCCAGCTTATCGAATTTCACTGTTTTTTTTTGTGCTGAAAGCCAACCAAAAATTCGGCATTTTTGTATGGATTTTCGCGTGCGTAGATTTTCACGGAAAGATTAAAACCAAAGTTTGCAGAAATTGCGAAGGGTACCACCTGAAATCGTGCCATCTCTTGTCTATCTTTAAAACCACCAAAGTCTTTTTAAACCAAGGAAGACGATTAAAACTGTTATTTTTGTTACCCTTTGAATTTGACCTGAACTCCTGAGGGGTAGACGGCGCGAAGGAAACTTCCAGAAAACGTCCTGGAAAACCAAAAAAATTTCTCCGCGACTCCGGCTGCCATCTTTGTTATTTTTCAAACTTGTTTCCAGTACTCTTTGACCGTTTTGTTGTTTTTACCTCATGTATGCTTCATTTAAAAGTGTCACGGTAAAAAAAAAGACAAAACACTAACCCCCACCCGGACGGAAAGATTTTTGTCGATCTCAATGGACTGGGAATTCTACGCGATGAACGTTTAAGCAGCAATTTATCTGGTTTGGTACTGACCCTCTCTCCTCCGCAGAGGCCTCTTTTTATCGTAGGGAGGGCTGGAGAAAGGGAAAAAGAAAGCGCGCGGGGGACAATTGGAAGGGGAAACAGAAGAAGCGAGGCTGTGTAGCAGACTAAACAACTCGGGGCGTGTGAAGCAAAAAAGAAATAAAATACAAAAGAAAGGAAGAAAAGAAAATCAGTCATTAATCCATCGACTAAATTCGCAGGTTCTTGTTTCCAGCGTTTGGTATAAAGTGATTGTAAACTTTACAATTTGCGTAGAGTAGTAACGTTGGTCCTTTCTGTTATCGAACAGCTGAAGACCCAAAACAACAAAACTCAATATGCCACTAGAATCCCAAATTTGCTTTATATTGCCGACATAATCTTTTACTCCACAAAAACACCCAACATATTCGTGAATCAAACCGAAGTCTGACTTAACAAAACAACTCAGCCTCTAGATCTGTTTCAGCGTATTTCATGGGACTTATTTAAGGTTACTCTATACACCGTTTATTTGCACTGGGCTAAGTAAACAGCGTCTGGATTCTTATACATAGTGAAACTATAGAGTCGTTGAGAGTACGGTTTTGTTAACACCGGAAAAGATCCGTTTTAGTAACCAGCGACGCGTTGGAGGTGCGCAAAAGATCCTTTACCAAGATAAACTTTAAAAGACTGTAAAAAATTATCGGCGTTGAAATATCATAAACGTATTTCTAATCCGATGAACAAAAAGACGCCCGACTATCAGTTCGCTTATTCAATTGCCATGAAAAGCATGAAAAGGAACCGTAAGAGTGCTTTGCCTCCGATTGATCATATTCTGGAATGGGACTACGCAAAAGTTCTGTTATAAATCTCTTCTACCTTGATTTTTGGATCATTTTAACTCTACTTTCATCGGATATTTCACTTCACACAGATTTCAAGATATCGCAAAACAATCAATACCAAAACAAGTGATTTCTCGAGTTTACTATTTCATTTAATTAATATTGTTCCGGGATACAGTCAATCGAGCACGACAAGTACATTTTTCTTACTTACAACGCCTCACACTCAAGGGAATACTTTTTGTCTTTACTTCAACGTTCGTTTTAGTTAATATAACTTGACTGACGTGATTCGACGAGTATTTCGATAATACCTCACGAAAACGTAAAAGTGAGGTTTAAAGTCATGGAAATCAGGAAAGGAAGTGCAGAGACATATAGAATCGTAAAGTACTATTCTTTACTAATGGTGCAGACTGCTGGTCTGAACTTTCTTGTTTAGAGCGTCTGCGAATTAGCGCACAATATCGTGTTCGAATCCCGCAGAGTCGCAAGGATATATGTCGGCGTTTTTGACTATACAAATGGTTTAGACGAGTGCGTGGGCCGGCTGCAAGGCAGGCTATTTCACGGCCGTAGTTTACTAATGGCTATTTATTTTTTGTTATCATTATAGATGGCAGATTCAGACGTATCAATGGTAAGATAAGTAACTTCATTCAATGAAAAAACTTATACTATAAATACACTGAAAGAGAAAGAAAACGGTGACTGAACCATAGTCTAGATACGTGTAATAATAAAGAGCAAATTAGGAAACAAAACTAACAATGGGAATCCTCCTTAGAACGTCTGCCAAGCAATAAGGAAAGCTACCTATATACGCGAAATTAACTTTGAACACGCAACACCGAAAATTATTATTAGTCTAATTTAATATTCAAGCTTATTTTTTTAGCGTCTGGGGTACGTTTTTTAATAGTTTTTTTTTTCGCTCGTCAGATTCAATCTTTCCCTGCCGGCAGAGGCCTCTTTCCCCTGGCCAGTATTCGGCGGGGGAGAGAGGAAAAAAGAGAGATTCTTCCCGCCCTCCGAATACCAGGGAAGAGAGGCCTCTACCAGCAAGGAAATGTAATCTTAAATTTACGTGAACTATGACATTTGTGTTAGTTGGAAGAGTTCAGGCAGAGTATCCGCTAGCTAAAGGGCTGTTTTTACCCAAGGCTTTGTTAAAAAACCTGAGCAATCAAGAAACCACGGCGAACACAGTTGGTGCAGCAAGAAGAAACTGACTGTGTATTTCTCCAGTTCATTTTTCAAACAAACCTTTACAAAACGAAATATAGGCGAACCCGTCCCTTTACTAAAGAGTCACCCGTACTTTTTATCACCAGACGTAAATGAATTTCTATAATTAGGAAAAGCGTTAGGAAGGTGTAGTGTGTGCTCAAGTTTCTAATGCTATCTTATTCGCTTTTTTAAGGAATCAGACTCTTCTGGAGACAAGAGGTGAGCAACTGACGCGCTACAAATTGGGGTTAAACATGAAGAAGTAGTTTGCTCCAGTAACTTTTGTACAAATAAACGACACTAAAGAAGAGCACGCTACTGCTTCTGCGTATATGCTTGTTTGCAACCTGGCAGCGCTTAGATCTTACCAGCTAAACTCTAGGCAATACAATACTGATCACAGATGGGGTAGCTTTTTCAGTTCTTAATAAAGGTACTTAATAACATTGGACGGCTGTACCTTTTAATGCGCAAAAACTTCAAGGAACTTCCAAGGAAGCAAAACGATACAACCTAAGTGCTGTGACGTGTTAAGTATTTTAATGGACACAAGAACTCACTTTGTTGCTACTGACCAGAATTTTCCTTTTCATTTAGCGACGAAGAAATGGACACAAGCAGCGATTCCGGCAGTTCAGCCACAACTGATCAGTCTGTGGTGCCCTTCGCGCTTGGGCAGGTAAAAATACTGATTCCCAAACCTTCTCACGCCAAACATCTACTAAAATCTAATATTCAAAACAATGATCTTAAAAATATATTCCACTGACACAAGAGGTAAAAATCACTCCTTTTTCAAAAACACAAACGAATTTTAATTCTGTGCTCTAATAAAACGCATGGAAACGAAATAAGACCAACAGACTGACCGACTCACTAAAACTGACCGATTCTCTAATGAAGTGACTTACGAGCACTTGACAACACAGCCGGGCGAGCTGAGTGACTAACAGATTAACGTTAACCACTGAAAAGAATGTTAAAATCCTTTTTGTTACGTCCCACAGCAACTCTCCTCTCCTTCTTTCCAATTTCGGTCGATGAGAAAAGCTTACTTTTCCTTTTGAACCTCACTCACAACAAATAATTCCAGCATATGTCCCAGTTTAATCAAAATGCTTATTTTCTCTAACTTACTAGGGGCCCAACACAAACCAAGCTATACGCCCGCAAAATGATCACCAGGCAAATCAAGCCAGGTAAGACAGAAAAACAGTCATGTCTATAAAGGACTTAAGTACACAAAGTACCATCTCCACTATCTCGTACCTAATAACCTGTACCCACCCTAATCAACTTACTAGTAGTAATCACAGGTTATCACAGAAATGAAAAGGGACGCGCATTCGGCCGAAATTCCGAGAAGGTAGGTCAGGGTGAAATAACCTGTTTTCCGGAGCGAGAGAGTATTGAACAGTTTCCTAGCCGAAAATGACACATTGACAAAGATATCATAAAAAGCATACTGAGTTAGAATGTTGTCACTGCAAGAGGCCACATTGCAGTGACAAACTTACGCCTGTTACACTATGCACAACAACGTCTCATTAAAAGTCATAGTTTCACTTGCACTTTAGGGCACAGCTCTGCTAACCCTGACCCATAGCCTACAATTCGGCGTATTTTTAGGGCGAGCAAAGGCTGCTTGTTACTGATGAGTTTTTGTACTACTGAGGCCGGCCGCCATCTTTTCTTTATCGATGACGCGAATAGAAGTTAAGCCACTGTTTTACATATCTTTCAGGTATGGTCCACCAAATATGGTAGCGGCGTCGAGTCATGCTCAGCCACAGGTGTATATGAAATCTTCTATTTTATTCAGTAAACAAGTAACAAAAGCAACGTCGGTAAAACGGCATAAAGCGACATTTTTGCCCCGAGGTGGCAATTTTTTGGGCCAAAGAAACATACGCATCTTCTCGAAATGCTGGCTGCGTAGCCCTTGCATATTAGGACGGACTTAATACATTTCGTTAATTCCTATTTTCATAATTTAATTAAGTTATGGGTTTTAACCAGGTTCTTTGTTTTCCCTCAGGCTGGTGATGACATGCCGGATCCTGTGGCAGTTTTTTTGTTCCTTTTCTTTATCTGTCTTACTTGGAGAAAAGTTAACTGAAAAAGCAGCTATTTAGTGTAGTTTCCCATTGTTAAGGTTATGGAGTTTAAGTAACTAATTCATGTCTGTCGAAGTAATTGTTACTGTTTTTGTTTGACGTAAATTTGCTGATCTAAAACGTGTCTAACTTTTGTCAAAGCGTAAAAAAAGAGTAATGTCTATTTTAGGAATCTCTGCGCAAAATTGTTAACCATAGAAAATTGAGTGGCTATTTTTATAGTTTTGCTATTTAATAATAAAAACTTCAAGTACCCGTGTTTGGTGTTGTTTAGTGAGACTTAAGCCACTGAAAGAGCTCTGGTAAAGAACCTGCTATCATCCATCTGCGTATCCACTGAAACAGCCCCTCTTAAAAGAACGTTTCATTTCCCTACCGCGAAAAAAAAAAATGAAATTTCTGTGAATTGTTCTTGTGTTTGTGGAAAAATCAAAATTGAACAGGACCTTATTTAGCTAAATACAAAATGACGACAAAGCACTTACTACAGAGAAACTATTGACACCGGTACGAAATGTCCGGCTTAAAGAGAGGTGTCCGCATTATCGATCGATAACTGAGGTCGAAGGAAGTCTGACACCAGGTAGTAAAACAACAAATAAATAAAAAAATAAATAAGGATTTGGAGGTAGCACATCCACATAGTGGTTCTTCGTCTACCTGATTCCTGGTCGAATTGGAATTTAGAAACGTTGGTTTTTGAGGAGAGGGGAAAACCGGAGGAAAAAACCTCTAAGAGCAAGGGAGAGAACCAACAACAAACTCAACATACCGTAAAATTCCGAAAATAGGCCCCTCAATATATAAGCCCCTCCAAATATAAGCGCCCCAAAATCGTAACGCAAAACACCCTCCGTTAAATCGCCCCTCCGAATAGAAGCACTCCCGGGGGGGATTGTACTTGGAATTTGCCCTCGAATACAAAGTAAAACAAAGCAAAAATGGTAAATTTTTTTCCCACTACAAGCTAGCCCAATCGATTTTGAAACGCAAATTTCCCTCCGAAAATAAGCCCCTCCAAAAATAAGCCCCTCAAAAAGGGCCTTTGAAAAATATAAGCCCCGGGGCTTATTTTCGGAATTTTACGGTATGGCGTCGACGCCAGGATTTGAACCTGGGCCACATTGGTGGGAGGCGAGTGCTCTCACCACTACGCTACCCTACGCCAACGCCGGGCAGCAGACTTAACTTTTCCTAAATTCTAACTCTTCGACGCGTTTTTTGATTTCGTGCTTTAGTCAGCAATTTTTTCAAACGGACTCTGTACAAAATGAGACAATATAAAGGACCCGCAAAACGATTTGATAGCCACCGAGCCACTTAAACCTGTCATGTTTTTGACATTCTTGTTGCCGTGACGTCTTAAACTGCCTACATGTAATTTCTGCGAAACCAATTTGCCAACGAGAGGAAGCTGGAGATAAACTAAATGATGACACCTCAATTGCAATGTTTCATGAACGTTAGTACGAGGCACGTAACTGAAGATGTTCGTTCGTTTACGACAATCGCCGATCGCATCAATGCCCGAGATAGCTTGAGGCTTAATATTTAATTAGTTTTTCTAATATTTACTAAATTTGTTCAAAAATTGACCATGCACACAACTTCGGAAACTGCATTTTAAAGTGAGTATGCGATTAAAAAAACAAAGCTTTAATTTTTTTTTTTGAAGCGATTCAAAATTGCATTCCATTCTCCCCGTTAACAGCAAGATAGAGTATAGATACGCCTTTTCTTTATTAACGTCCCAAAGCAGCAGTGTCTCTTTCGCCCGTTCAAAACAATGACTTAAGAAGAAACGCTGAAGACGTTGCTATTAAACAAACATGACAACAGATCCCTAATTTATTCATGACAGATGGAGGTTAAGTACACAATTTTCTAAGCCCCTGAAGACGTTTTTCTTGTCTATAAAAATACCTCCCGTAATCTGTTTAGAACACTTTCTTTTTTAACAGATTAAAACTAGCAACCGAAGGAAAAAATTGTGACATCAACTAAATAATACCTTAACATAAGAAGAACCAAAATACAAAATAAGCGCCCACTTTTCCACGCCAACGCATCTTAACCCGAGATCTGTCCCAGCACATACTGCTTTAAAACAATGAAAAATTTCCCCGCTACTTTTGACTATGCAAATGTAGGTTCGATTACTGGTATAACAACTTGATCACTTGCGTGTGAACAACATTAAGTAAAACATACTGGAAGATTGAGGTCAAAGAAGCTTTTGGAGGGAGTGCACGGATGACAGTGATGGTACGGAAATCTTCCATGATGGCGACTGTCGCAGAGTGGTGCGGACATAAATCTGGATATTAATTGTCAGAATCAAGAGAGGTTTGAAAATATGCTGCAAATACGATGGATACAATCACACGATACTGGCTAAGGTATGTAGGTCTGAAGTTAAATAAGTAAAAAGTTTGTAATTCTAGTTATTTATTCTAGCAATTGAAGTTCTCAGTGACAAACAGTAATTTGCAGCATGCAAGTAACCGAACTATCTGTGTTTAAAAGGAAACCCACGATTCACTTCGTTGCCTTCGCCAATTCTTAAAAAGTTTATGTTCACTATGCAAATTTTATTCCGAGATTCGACGGGTAATTTTGTGTTTCAATTTTTTAAGCTATTTGGAGAGTTGGACATGTGATTTCAAATTCCCACTTACACCAAGCATCATCAATATAAGAGCCAAGCAACATCAACCTTTAAAACGTAATATTCGCATATAGTTCCTCTACAACGTTACCCAAATATTTCCTACGGTGTTGTGTCAAAATAAAAAGTTCTTTAGTTAGTGATAATGTCTTTTATACTTAAGTTACGCTTGGTTCAGCAAAGATTTTATAAGAAGATGCTGACGAGTCTATAATAAGATGGAAAGGGCCGACACTATCAAATTGTTTGTTTTGTTTTCCTTTTTCTTCCAGAGATTTTTTCTTGGAATGTGAATATGTACAAAAGTTTTTCGTGGAAACTTCAAGCCAGCGATAGCCAGACTGCAACCTCTACAGAAATGTCAATGAATCAGACCGAAAATAAAATGTATGAACAAACTGATGGGTTGCAGACTTCCAATAGTCACGTGAGGGCAATGAGCAGACAAAGGTGACTCGCGAAAAGTGAATTCAATTCTCGTTTACCTCGTTTGCTTGCTCGCGTACTTCCTGATACAATTAGAGGCTACTCTTAGTCTAGTTAGGTGTCTTGAAAACCTGGATAACTTTATTACTAATACTGAAAACGCGTTGTTTGTTTTCATTTGTGAAGCTTCACGCTGTATAAATATCCAGCAACATCGGTTCTGCAAGACTCTAATGACAATAAGGTTCGTTTAACATTACGTTAGGATGATTTGCTTTGTTGAAAAATACCAAAACCTTCAATACCCCGGAATAGAGTCCGATTCAGAGTCATCTTAAATTGTACGAATATACATTAACCTATATGAAGCGTATTTGAAGATACTATCCTTTGAAACAATAGCAACGTTAACTGTCTCGAAAACTTTTAGTATCACCTGTTGCTGTCCACTTAAAAGAAGTGTCCGACTTTCACCTCGTATAGACTCAAGCTACACGCAAACGAAATTCGGCTGGGATGATGACCGCTTTTGATAGAGTTTTATCGAGTAAATCAGTTTTGGTCAGAACTAGCCACCCACCGCCGTCCGCTTTAGTTTAAGATAAACTAGAGGCGGCAGAACATGAAGGGTGGAAGATTATGAAGGTAATTTTACAGTGCATGTCAGAATATTAAAGATACTACCATGGTCAACAGGTTTTCTATTTTCCGTTTCACTTCTGCCCCCTTCGCAGCTCAACTTTTTTTTGTACTGAAACAAAATATTAAATCTTTAGAAACAGGGTACAAAATTAACTGCAGTAAAAAAAGGGACGAATGTTCAAATAATTGCCCTCCGGTCTCGCGGAAATCTTACATTGTAGCTAAATTTTTCAACCTGTCGCCTCAACTTGTGCATTTAAAACTGAGCAGAATTTAAATTACTAACAACTTTGGATTCAGTTGTTTTTACGACATTAAGCCAAGAAGCATCTACAATTCTCTTTCCGATGGGATTACGCGCCACACCAAGGAACCATCCAAGGCTAACGGAGGAAAATATTTAAGACAATGAACAACGAACAAACCTCCTTAGTGCGGTGCGGGCCAAGTCACCTTTTCTGAAGCTTTTAGATTAAGACTTGCGAAATAAAATGCTACGAGCCTAAGCTGCCTGCAAACCGTTTGAAATTTCAGCCATTAGCAGACGCATGCGCTGAAGTTCGCATCCGCTGAGCCTCGCAATGCACAATAGATGACGAAAAGCGAGGAGCGGATCCGCACTGAGGACAAGTGAAAATACTCAACAAGCCAGTAAAAGTGGGATCTTAAACCAGGTATGTGAATATTCTGAACAAGCGATCATTGTATATTACTTGTACTTTACACTGGTATAGTTACTGTCAAGAAACGTTAGTGCTTTCGAGGGGAGAACGAGGCTCGCTGACTCGATCAGTCCAAGTGACATCGTAACATTCAACCAAATAGCCAGGTTGAGTTTTTTTTTTTGATTCCCTCTTTTTCCAACTCGAAAATCTCAAGGAATGGGGTAGTTTCAGTGATTTTAAGCTTGCAATGGCACTGCTCACTTAATGGCCCGGGGAAAGTTAAAAGCAGAAATTATCAGTATTAACCACTTTCGATTACCACACGCCTTCATTAAATTGCGGAACAGCTGTGCATACGGGGTAAAGCTTTTTTAATTGCAAGTCATTTAGCTCTAAATACTCGCACTCGACGAGACAACCGCGCAGCATGTATTCATGTGTTTACACTTAAGACTCACAGGACTACGTTTCATTGCCTTATTCCCAAACAAGAAAAATGATAGAACCTTACATGTGATAGTAAAAGGAAAGCTGTCTACTACATTTTTTTCACCTCATGTTTTAACTCAACTATTCTTCTTAAGAGCATTAAGTGACAATCATGGCAGGGTGCCTCATGACTTTTTTCGTTTAATTGAAAACACCAACTTCACAGTATATGAACTCATTAGATCAGAGGAGGATCGAATAGTATCCCATGATGCATTTTTCCAGAAAAGCATCAGGCAATATCGCAGTCATAGCAGATTCCACCTTGAAATAAGGTCGTTTTCTCGTCGGCTTTTTTCTCACTCGATTTCCAGTAAAAGTAAAAAAATTACATTATTTCGTTATTTGACATGATTTCTCCGATTTGCAATGGCTTAAGAGCGAAGTTTCCACTTAGAAACATTTATTTTCACGGTTTCAATTAGTCTTCCCATCACAAAGTGTTCAGTGACCCATAACCAGGTCATGAATATTCAAGATTTTTTGGAATATATGTTGAAATCTTACAAATGTGGACCTCACGCCAGCAAAATGAAATCCTGAATATTGTACAGGCCAAGAAGTACCCAGAAGTACCCACATTTTGAAGACTTTTTTGTCGACCAAAGATGGCTGAAATTTCGAATCTTTTATCACATTTCAACGCCATGTGTCATAATATATGTGTAAAGCCTGATGAAGGCTACAATCTGTTGGGCGCTTTTGAGAGCGCTTTATGCCGAAGCAATTACTTTGTATTTTCAA
This sequence comes from Porites cylindrica, assembly GCA_964035525.1. Classification (NCBI taxonomy): domain Eukaryota; kingdom Metazoa; phylum Cnidaria; class Anthozoa; order Scleractinia; family Poritidae; genus Porites; species Porites cylindrica. Next base: position 5,879,191 of record OZ037780.1, on the reverse strand, counting down.
AGAGGTTATTTTAAAAAGGAATTTGACTATAATTATTTTAATTCGAAGAAGGAGCGGTGTATAACGGTGTGTTTCAGTGTGAAAACAACCTAAAGAAAGGTACCACGCAGCATGCAAGCCGGCACAACGTAAACTGAAGCCTGCTCAGAATTTGAAAAAGAAACATCATATTTATTCAAAAGAACAGATCGGTCAGTATTCTGGCCAGGAAATTTCCTTGAAGATTGCTTGAGTCAGTACCGGGTAGACTGTGCTTCAGAGAATTGTTTGTCGCATCGATAGGTTAACTGCCATTGTAAACCTCAGCTCCTTTGAGCGCGATGCTGTAATAAATTCTCCTTTGGTAATTAGCTTCACAGCGTAGCGGATGTTTTGTTGGAACCACTTTATAGATCAGTCATAGTTTAGGTTCTCCTCTGGCCTGGGTTCTCCTAGTGAACCTAGCGAAGCTTATCAATTGCGAGTCTTATAATTTGTGTTTGCAGTGCGACCGAGCGCGGCACAAGTAGTTCTCGACAGATCAGTGAAATACATGTAAAACCCTTCTCAGTCAAAGCAACGCTGAAATTCTCCTTTAAAGCACGGTGAATATAAGCCAACTCGATAATCTCAAAAGCAGAAGCTGCTGAACCGAAACACGTTTGGAAACCATCCACATCGAGCACTGCGATCGATGTTCACTTCGCGCGTGCTGAAGATTACTGATCGATGTTCACTTCGCGCGTGCTGAAGATTACTGATCATGATGTGTCACGTACGCAGTGATAATATAACATGAATCGAGGTGCATCATGGGATACTATTCGATCGTCGTCTGTCATTAGATGTTATTGTTACAACACTGCAGGAGCACTTTGCAATAAAAGGATTTTAAATCAAAGGTACAAAAGCCACATACGTTAAAGATATATTTACCTCTCCTAAATACATCTTCACATCCACCTTTTATCCCACACAATAGATCTGGCCAACTGTATCCACCGTAAAGACTAATGCATTTCTTTACTCCCACGATGTTAAAAATATATTTGTACACAATAGTGCCTCGGGACACAAAGCCTAGTAAACTTTAAACCTCTTCCTGTTAAGGTTACTCGTAAATATTCAAAGTATGTAAACCTTTTTCTCACAACAGATTGCAGATCACAGGAACGACAGCGAGGAGAGACGGCTGTGTTCGTGGACTAGAATCTAGGCTTTTTGAAAAGGTATGGACGACCTAATAACCTAATGCTATCTTTACAAGTGTTTTCTCGCCATAGAGCAACGAGTTCGATTCAAGGCCGCCATCTTGATTTTATCGGGTGAGTTAAACCTGGGACGCAGGTGTAGGTATCCATGGAAGTTCCCAAGTGAATCAATATTGTTCACATTTACAGGTTATTAAATCCAATTTAAAAAACTATTGACATAATCCGTTTTTTTCCTTTCAGTCGATTAATTCCAATGGCTGAAACAAGGGTAAGAGTTTTTGAAGTAAAGTTTCATTTTTACGATGGATAGTGAGCAAAATTTCAAAGTGTCAGCTAGTTCATCAATACTTTTAAGCCACACTACAAATCCTAAAGGATTTACTACTGCGAAGATCAACAACCTATAATCTTCGTGGTAAAGATATTATAACATTACCTTAGAGGTCAACTCTACAAAGCGGAAGCATTAAAACACGAGACTTAACTAAGTAGCTTTGAAAGACGCTTGAAAAGAATTGACGTCAAACAGTTATGTTGATCTGCAAATAGTTTTATTATAATTATTATTGAACTGTACATAGTTTTATTTTATTTTATTACTGACATATTCACAGATTTTTATATCGTAGATATATATTTTATATTGTATCTTTCTCTATTTTAATTTGTGGCAATAACTGCAAAATAACGATACTTGCAATGAGCTCAGTGTATCTGACCACAAAAAAAGTTACTTATTATTAAAAGAAATAAAAGCTTGGTGACATCACCTCATCACAGACAAAAAAAAAACGTTACTAGCAGACAGAGAACTTATGTAAACCCTGACTGTTATAAAGGTTTTACTGCTTCGCTTTTAGTGCAAGCTGTACTAATTAGCCTTAAAGGAGCACTCAAGCGGGGTAATATCTCGACTTGAAGTAATAATTTAAGTGCTGCCTTTCCCCTGTCTCTTGAGGGAGATCTTAGAACGACATTATTGCAAGGTGTCGAACATGCATAATCACGTGTTACTTTTTAACCTGTTTAGTTGCAGCTTTTACCTCGTGATATAATTAATAATATAATAATTTTTCATATTTGTTGTCATTTTTTTAATATTTGCCCCTGTCCGGTCCTTGTCTATTTCTCTTACAAGTGCGTTATAGGCGAGGCAAGTAAAATTAAAACGAAAAGAAGACATCAAAACGATCAGTGCAGGATTAACATGATGTTTTTGAGTGGGTACATGACTCTGTCAAGGTGCATAAATTTGTATCTGGGAAAAAACGTTTGCAAAAGAGGTTTTTCGCTTTTTTTCAGGACAACGAAGAAGGACAAGACAAGGAAGAAAAAGCTCGCAAGTAAGAAGTAAAAAATCTACCGTATAAAACCACTAATATCATTAATAGACACTAAGTATCAAAGTAGGCTCCTGTCGGCTTTATTTAGGAACTCTTCAAGGCCTCTTGTATTTCGGTGACACCTTAGATATGAATCAAGCTCCACCTGTGTCGAAAACATGACCTTATCCTCTGTTACTACAGTTATAATTACAGTAAAAACAAATGAACACCGGTATTAATAGCTCTTTCTTTTTGCAAACAAAAACTGAAAAAAGGTAACTGAGCCGCATACCTCTTGTAAAGTATCAATTCAAAACTCTAAAGACAAGATTAGTGACTCAACAGAAATGAAGAGATGATAAAGTTGTTAAGAGAGCTAAGACATTTTTTAAGAAATTGCTGACGACAACCAGACCAACGGAGATGACATTGAGAAACCTCGACCGGTGTAGCAATAAAATCCAAAACAATCGCCGAATGACCGAAAACAACTGAAAAGAACTGTCAGTATCTTTCAGTGTTCTGGGATCAGCATTTTTTAACACCCGTTTTACCAATTTTACCAGTTTGGAATTTGCACTAAGTTTAGATATGGCACACTCCATTTAAAGTTTGAGATAGCCTAGACGGATTGAAACGCACCCATCACTGATTACGAGTCTTCATAGCCAATAACATCACGGCTTAACTGACAGACGACCAATACCGTCGCGACATAATTGACCAACCAGATCAATAACCAGAGTATAATACCATCAACTGACGTGATACAACTCACTTTGACTCTGAAGATGACTACCGCACAGGTTGTCGAAACGTCAGTCACTGTCAACAACAACAGTCCTATTCAGGACTACGTTCACCCGGACGATCAAACTCAACCTTTTGAATAGACTATAATCTTAAGTATGTAATGACCCACGCCCAAAAATGTTACGATATTGAGAAAGCTCACCGCTGTTACTACATCTAGAGAGAAGCCTCTAGGTCGTAATCCCACAAATTTCTCATTACGAGAGCAGTTCTCCCGTATACAAGTTTGGTGATGTCAGGAGGTCTCCTCGCCATCTTTTACCGTTTATGATGCTGTTCTAAACATTTCTCAGCCCAGTTTACGCAACTGTGTCTCAAAAGTTTCGCAAATATACTTAACTCTATCCCGATTTCATTTCTTCTTTAGTGGCAAAATAAGTAGCTTAGCAAGGAAAATAAATGGATGAATTAATGAAAAGCTACTGAGACAACGACCTGATATAGAAAATTAGAAAATGCAAACTTACTTTACCTTAATATGCTGTTGATAGGGAGAATGATGTGAGTGAAACTGCTCAGGACCTTCATGCTGTTTCTGATCCTGGACACCTTGAAACATCTTCCCCTGAGGTAAACGTTATGGTTGTCTTTCTTGAAATATGCATGACACGTGACATGGCATTCTGCTTTATCTTGATATCTGACGAAAAGCAATGTTGAATGGAAGTGACCCTTTGCACATCATACTTTCAACGGGACTTTGTATTAAGAGTGAACACCTAGCTGCGAGAAAAATTTATACACACAACGAGCTTAAACTAAACGATGATGTTCATGTGACATGCCAACACCTGGTCTGTAATTCATACGTTTTTATAGGCGTATTTGAATTTTGGTTACAAACACTGCTTTTACAGTAAGAGGGGCATTTATATCACTTGCTCCCCCAAGAGAATGAGTCTATTCAAATAATTATAAGGACCAAGTCGAGAAAGTGCCGGTTACAAGTTAGGCCATCTCTTGAACCTAGTATATAACATTCCCACCAACATGAGTTTGCTTGACCTAGCCATGCGCACCCTTAGCGCTCCTGAGCCAACCATCACGAGCTGCAAATCTGGTAAAAACCCGCGTATAAGAAACTAGATTTTAAGAGCCTGTTAGGCTAAGATTGTCCATTTAGATCCCTTTCACCTGTTTTAGCCTACAATATTGGAAACAGGTTCTTATTTTGAGAAATTCAGTCAAATACTGAAAACACAAATTCAATAGAAAAAGCTCTACTAGTAAGTAAAATGATAAAAAAAACCCCTGGCAATGAGACAATATTGACATGTAGATCTATATATCCTTGCACTTGTGTTCTGTTTAACTTGCATAGCTTTGTATAAACTTCAGTCATAAATGGCTTTAACCATCCTCGGAGACCCAGGGGCAGATAGTGGGGGCGAGGGGAAGTCTAAACGGGCGGAAAAATAAGGCACGAAGAAAAGAAAAGAACGGCGAGAAGAGCCCCTGGGGACAATGTCTTACCAGACCAGTTCCAAACGGTCGCCGCCGTTCTGTCTTCTGATTGGTGCCAGAAAACTTGTGTTTTTCTATCAATTCTCTTTTGGCTGTGAAATCCTCGAAAAGGGATATTTTGGTAACTCCGCTGACCATCATGTCTAGCGACTGCTTTGTAAGAAATTGATCGTTTTGAAAGAAAGAGATACGGGTCGGAGATATTCGACTATACATGAGATGTCAACAGACATTTTACGTGTCTCTCAGTAGGAAAAATTCAGAATCTTTTCATTCGAACGGTTAATCATCCTTAGAGCCGATGACTCCTTTTTGTCAATTTACTTTGTAAAAAATTTCGTAGGTCATAACAGTGTGATTTAATGCAAGATGCAGAAAGTTGTATCCAATCCAGTGGATTTAATTGATTTCCAAATACTAACCACTTTTGAATATTTTTTCTTTTAGCGGTACAGCATGTCTACAAGTCCCTCCTCAGCTAGGGGTAAGAGAAAAAAGGCTAGGCAATTAACCTTTTTTTAATCAGAGCCCGGCTACTATTATTATATTATTGATAACCTGATTTTGCTGACTTGGTTTGGCCTAGCAAACACACGATTGTGTGTGATGTATGGTGGAACTTCGAAAAAATTATAGAGAGACAGTAATGGTTAAAACAAATTGTACTTTACAGACTTTATCCAGTATATATATATACTAATAAAAAAATTTTGGCAAGGCTGAAGTTGACCAAAATGTGAATGAAGTGAATTGGTAACATAAACAGATCAAGCTGATTTAGTTTTCACTTTTATCTCCCACAGGAAAATCAGGACTATGATCCTACTCTGTTAATCATTTTAATCATTCTCTTGTTTTACTCTTAAAAGCTCTGTCTGTTCGACTTTGTACGTTTTCATCGATGTGTTGTTCAATACTGTAAAGTAAATTATGTAAAGGCAACTTTCACTTTCTCGTCATGTACTGACGACACGGTAATGTAATAAAAAGTGTAAAGAACGGGCAATGTTGTTGTGTTGCTTATTAAACCTATTATTTTTTTTGAACGTTGGCTATTTTTGCAGGTTCTAGAGCTCCACGTCCGCTTCGTGCTCGCCTGAAAAACGCGAAAGAAGGCGTCTGTCCTGCAAGCTAAGAACACTTATACATAAACAAAAAACGGAATGATCAAATCAAAATCAATTACCAATTGAAACGTGGTAAACCACAATTTCGCGGAAACGAAAATTAACAAGCAACCCATGTTCTTAGTCCAGAGGGGAAAAGTTACAAATGGTTTTCTTAGAATGCGCTTCCAGTGACAAACCCTTTCTGCTTCCTCAACTAATCCTCCAGTGAGGTAACTCTTAGGAGGTGTCTCTGATGTTTCGTCTTCAGATTTAACTCAACTCAGGTTCCCAAATGCTTACTTAAGTCATAGTTAGTAGAGGACGCTGATTATGAAAAGCGGCAAACATCAAAGATAGGAACAACGGTGCTGTAGATTATGTTGGAAGCTCTCTGACTATGCACAGGGGCGGATCCAGGATTTTTTTTAGGAGGGGGTGCACTCGTCTCTTGCTCTACTTCAACACCAATAAACCACATAGTTTTTTTGCAGAGTACCAGTTATATTAGAAAACCGCAGGTCATCTCAGGGGGGTGCGTACCCCCTGCACCCTCCCCCTAGATCCGCACCTGATGCACAATCTTTTGTTTTCTGTTCACAAAGTCTAACTGACTAAATTAATGCGACGTTGTAATAAACCGTCCAACACCTCTTACTACTTGTAATATTCTTGTCTCAGACAGACACTGTAATAGGATAGTCTGTCGCTACAAAAGTACGTTTTTACTTAAGTGGAACGTCGATGTAACAAAGGGCTACTGAACGGACTGGTTAATTATGTTCGCCGAGGTTTCGTTATACCGAAGCTCTTTAAAAGATATATTTACTGGAACTGGGGCAAAGGTTATCCTTCGTTCTGCCAAGCACTACGTTATATAAGGGTTCGTCAGTTCGAAGGTCCTCCGGGTAATAAAGTAAAGTAACTAGGGAGTTGTATTAAAAAACATACCAACTACGATACTAAGCCATGCTTATGCAAATAGCCAACTCACTAGCATCCACAGGTGGAACACCGCACAAAGTTTACAATTATTGAAAGTTGCTTTCACCGTCGAAAAAAAGAAGACTGAATGCGTCTCTTCAGTCCCAAAACGTCGACCGACTGAATTTCTTTTTACGCCGTTTCTTTCTCACTTGTGCAACGTTAAAAAATTAGACTTTAAACCGAAAGGTGAAGATGAAACTTCAAGAATTTCAGGTTGTTTTTCCCGGAACTGTTTTCAAGAAAATTACTTCTTTCTCGGAAATAGTTATGCATGGAGTCTCCATGACAACTTAAAGTTAAGGCAACTACGAAAACGAAACATCACCACAAGATATATAACCTAGGGATAAAAGCAAAGGTTTGTGGCAATAATACCACGATTTTCAACTGATGACTAAAATGTGGCGCTGGGCAACTGGAAAACTGACTACGACGCATAATTCTGTCCCTGTTGAGATCTTTCGTTTCTTAAGGACCAGCTTTTTACCGGCATGACGAATGAGATAAGCTTATCGCGCAGGTGTGTCATTTTTCTCTCGCACAAAGTTTCTACCTTGTATTTTGAGAAAATATATCAGCCAATCCCATGAGTCGCGAGCTAGAGAGCTATCCATGAGTGACAGATTCCTTCAAATCTCCTTAGCGGCGCTAGCGCCAAGTTCCCTGAAAACTGAACTGAATTCTTCCAAAGTAAAGATCGGTTCCGAGGGAACACAGGTCCCGACTCGGGACGCAACACCGAGTCACCAGAGACAGGGTTAAAAGCTTCGAGCAGAGCTTTTCGCACTGCTATCCCTAAGCGTGGCCGAGCGCTTAGAGCGCTGGACTTGTAATTTGGAGACCCTGAGTTCAAGTCCAGCCCTGACCGCTAGCTGGATTTGTTCTCGATATTCCCGCGTTCAAGTCCTTCACGATCACGATTGTAAAGTACATTGTAAAGCCAACTGGTTCGCCTCCTACTAGTTGGGGTTTTACTACATAGACCATGAGACTATTTAGTAAAACTTTTACAAGTGCAGCCATTGTTTTTATTCTGAAAACAATAGCTACACTTGTAAATTACACTCGTAAGAATCTTATTAAATTAAAATCGCGTTTTCAACCTTTCCCCAACAGGCCATATTTTTTCATTTGGGGGCAGGGGGAAGGAGGGTAGTATTATATAGACTTTACTTTTCTTTTTGTCTGTCTTTCAGTCTTAGATTGGTCGCTCTGTTTGACTCACGGCCGTCACGTTTCACTTGAAAGTTGGAAAAAAAAAAAAAAAATAGCAGGAGTGGATGTTACGTCGGTGAAAATACCCTAAAAACTATCTCGATATTTTTTGGGGTGCGTTAAGTATTAACAAAAACATGACATGTTTCTTCTGCGTACCAACCAACCCATGGGCTGGGCTTTGTTTTCGGCATTATTACTTGTTGTTAAACGGAGTGGGAATTAATAAAAAATGATTTTATTCTTCGGAGTCTAGTGCAACATTAGTAGCTGTGCTAGCAATAACGCAAAGTGAATGTCAGATGTGCTTTTCTAGCTTTTGGTCACTTGCAATACCACGTATGCCTGTAAAACAACCAGCCCATTCATTGTTGGGAGGGGAATATCAGATTGCTTCCCACCTCATCGGGCCCCACCTCATCTCAATTCGAAACCAACGGCTAACTGAAAAGAAGTCTGAGACAATGAAAGCTACTCCTGAAATCTACGGCAAGTAACAAAGCCGTAAAAGCTACTTTGAACGCATCAGCCTATGAAGGCATTTCAGTTGAAAATTTCTTTGGCGCGTTTCTACTTCATTGAAAGCAGGACAATTCGGTCGCGTACAGTGGGATAGCTTAAAAAACAAGAATCGGTGAAATATACATATTCAAAATAGCCCACTGAATAGCCATGCAAGGCAGAGAAGAGGCAGACGTGACTGAAATATAAGCCCAAGTTCTATGATATTTTTTTAGGCAAGACCTGTCTACCTTCACAGGGAGGGAAAAGGTTCTTTGCTTTTAAGAAAAAAATGTTACCCTCGACCCTCGACAAAAAGATAGACTACAAGAAACAGGTCATATTTTTGTTAATACGTAGGGAAGAGCCAATCACAGCGACGAAATGACAACATCCACTCCTGCTATTTTCTTCAACTTTCAAGTGAAACGTGACGGCCGTGAGTCAGACAGAGCGACCAATCTAACCCCCCCACCCACACTAAAACTGACAGACATAAAACAAAACCAACAAACAACAAAGAAGGGCAAAGTCTATATAATACAACCCCCCTTCCCCCCCCGCCCCAAATGAAAAAAATATAGCCTGCTGTGGAAAGATTGAGAACGCGATTTTTTTTACAGCCTAGAAAAAATAATACACCCCCGCCCCCTTACAAAAAAAAGTTCGGTCCAGTCCAGAGTCCAGTCCAGATTTTCCAACTGTCCAAATTAAGTAGCTGACTAACCACGTAATAAAAATTGCGTGATTGCGTGACGACACAAGTCTAGGTATAAACAAGGGTTTATATATATCGCTGCGTCTCTCACCCTTATAGTTACTCAAAAAATCCTTGATGGCATTGTTTCGTGATTTGTTGCGAGACCAACGAACAGGCCCCCCTGGGAAAACACGTAAAGTGGGCTATCTTCACAATATATTCTTAGTCCTTTTCACTAATGAATAAATCTGAGTAAACTGAATAAATCCCCCTCTAGTCCCGTTAAATCCCCTATTATTTAGGACAGTAAAGAGATCTTAGGTTATAAGCGCGTTCAGTTGAGCAAAACTATTTGTGTAGAATCCTTAACTGAACGTAACAAGTCCTTGTTAGTTAAAGTAATAAACAAACACACGGGAGGAAGAAATTAGTGGGATATTGTCTGAGACGCTTAAATACATCTTAATGCGTGGCGTGCTACGAGCCGACCGAAAAACCGATGTCCATCAGACCTGTCAACAGTCAGTGTTCTCGCCAATAAGAACTTGCATCAGGATCTGATGCACAACGGGTGCCGTGGAACGGCGGTCCCAAATGTTTGTCTACAGGCCTTTTCGCTTTTCCCTCTCTCTAGTTCCCCGCTTGACCGAAGGCCTGTTCACAGGCTATACTGAACAAATTTCGTTACACACCTGTTTCAGAATTAATGTACAGAAAACCACTCGCCAAGAATCTCAAGGCAACATATTTTTTCCAAATGTCGTCAGCGGTTATAGACAAGGCCAGTAAAGGGAAGGATTTAGAGCTTCTGTTGAGAGGCGATTGACGTGCCTATTGTTTGACAGCCAATTAGTGATATCTGTGGTCAAGCTTTTGGCGAGAGTACTTTACAGCTTCTAGTCGACACTCTCTCGTTCTCACCTCGACAGACTTCAACGCCAGCCCGAGAAATCTCGGATAACAGCACTAACAGGAGAAAAAAAAACAAACCAACCAAGGTAAGACAGCGTACGATAGCTAAGAGATGCAGCAAACCTGTTTATGAATCTTAATAGAAACCTCTTCAGATACGTGGATATGTAGAAACTTATTTTCGCTTCCACGAGAGGACTTTTGACCGCGGTCGAACGAAAGAACTCCAAAGCGAAGGTTGTTCATTTCACGGTTTAAAGCCCTAAGACACAAAGCAAATAGGGTCCATTTTGGAAGTTTACTAGAAACGTTCTCAGCGTGTGAAAAGTGAAATTGCAGGCGCCGTTTGACAAATAACTTGGCGTCGGAGGAAAAAATTTTAACAGAAAGAAGCTCATTATTTCGAGAAAAATGAAACAATAACGACTTTCAAAGCCATTTCACACATTCTAAGGCACATTTCTAACTTAAAATTACGTGAAATTACACTATAAAATGGAACGAAAAGCACACGAAACGCTTGAGCGCGGCGAAATTTAGGGTTGACGAACCAGGTGCATGAAATATAATTACAAAGTACCTCCCTTCCCGCAGATTAAATGAGAGCTTATTTAGATGTATTTAGCAAGCCAAGCAATGAGAGAAGTCAAGAGTACGCGACCTAGGGATATTTATTACATCCGCCTTTAATTCCGTATTGTTAGAATAAACTTTGCCCGCAGAACAAACCAAACTATTAAGATAGGGTTGGTTACAAATTGTAACAGATGATTATGATTATCAATGAAAATACACTTTAATCTGCGAAATCGCCCACTTTCCAACACGGGAAATCCGGAAAGAAACTAAATTCAGATCTCAATTCAAAGTTTGATAAATATTGGAACGAACAACGTTCCAATTTTTCCGGTGAACGTTTCCATTTATAGCTATCAATTAACGCACGAGATAACTTAATCTTCATTGTTTACTTTGTAATCATACTGTTTAAAAATAATTATTTCCTTTCGAAGGGCAAATATTTTATCTACAAATTCATTGAGCCGTTAATCTTTTCGTGACAATTGAAACATAGATCACCCAAATATTTCAACCCTCAACAAGCAAACCAAAGCTAGATAAAGAAGCAATACCAACAAAAAACAGCACAAAACAAATTTTGTCAAAAAATGACGGCAATGAATTTGAGTTCATTTGAATTGAGTTAAGTTTAGCGATACCTTTCATCGGCGTGAGTCAATTCCTGGGCGGAAAAACAATCAAATAACAGTTATATTTAAGAGCTTCACAATGGAAACCGCCGCTGAAGGACGTCACCGCCGCTGAAGGACGTCACCGGCGATGAGCGAGGAGAAACGTCTGCTATTCGCTGGCTATATGATTTTATTAATGTTCTTGTAGGTATCAAAACGCCAGAGATATCAGTATACATTTTAAATCCCATTTTTGCAAAAAATGTAAATAACTTTGAAATTAAATCAAACGACAGATATTTTCCCTAACTTCAGCAAATAAACCTCGGAGTTGTCTAGTTTTATATCAGTAACTTTGAAGTCAATCGCGACCATACAACTCGCTGTCCAAAATGCTGGTCAAATTTAACCTTAAAATGCCACGCTGACTCATTTGGGAAAGTTGACAAACAAATAGTTCGAAATAGTGAAAGAGTGCCGACGGACTATCTCCTATCTGAAATCCATTCTTACCCAACGCTTTATTGCAAGAAAGTAAGTACACTGTAATCAGAAACCTATACGGCGAATACAGTTAGCACTACAAGAAGAACAACTTATGCTGAATGCGAGGTGAGATTAAAGAACTTCTATTAATCAAACTTACGAAGACTTTCGCGAAGATAGCGCACAATTTAGAGAGGTATGTGACTACGAAAGGCTTATAATCAAACTCAGCAGCAGTTGATGAGGTTATTAGTATTATTTACAAACGATTATCGGTACATTGCGATAAAATTTTCCCACTAATCCCACTTGCCTTCGCCATAAGAGGCGACAGTACAGCAGAAGTAGTTATCCACTTAGTCGTAAGAAATACTATCGTCAACATGTGCACTTACCCGATCGGATAGAAAAACAAAAGAAAAAAAAAACTCGAAAACAAGATTAAATTTACTCCACCGAATGCGGGAAGAGGAAGAAACGTTTCTTTCCACATTCAAAAGCCCAGTTGCGAAATAAGTTCCGCCACTGAATAGAAATAGAACACGCAACATGACACTATTACACATATTAAATAAAAGCAACTTTAAAGGATTGCTTTCACAAGAAATGTAGCTAACTATGTCTCCTAATACCACTAATACACTTGCCATAGGGTCACCCAGGTCACTTGTCAGAAAGCGCATTTTAACAAAGTAGCACGCAACGTTCACATAGATCAAAGCAAATTAACACCCCGTAAATGCCTATGGGTCTTAATACTGGTTACTGTTACACTAAGAACGTCCCCTTTCCCTTTCATGGCTATTGAAATCATCATCACATATTGATGACTGAATAAAAAATAATGACAATAATAATACCCACAAAGCTGTTGGCCCTCAAATTTGGCAGCACACAACAACTATTAACTGTTAATTGTAACTAATGTCAAAATATTTAATGTATCGTTTGTGGCGTTTTTGGGCCTAGCCTTTTAAAATATTTGTATCGGTTCGACTCATAATCAACACCTTCGGTGCCCTAACTTTTATACAGTGTAGCCCCACACACCCTCATTTCAAGCCGTCAATCAAACACTCAAAAATATTCATTGGTCAAGCCAACAGTGGGAATGTTTATTTTTCAAGCAAATAATCATTTACCTCAAAATATTTTTAAGTCGTATCGCAGCATCAAGGATCACAGGAGTTCTTTTGCAACTTAATCGATCTAATCTTAATCCTGGCTTAATCTGCCATACCGCTGTTGGAACGCAAAAGGGTCAGTCTTGACCTGTGCGGTTGTCTGCATTTTGAACTACAGAAAGTAAAATAGACTTAATGGTAGTGGTGGTAGAGGTGAAAATGCTGTTCAGTATTCTACATCACGCTAAATTGTTTAAGTTTTGGACCACAGTAAACTTTCTAGAACACTCCGACCATTGTTAGTGTAGTAGTCGTCACAGAAACTGCCAAGGCAGCCTGTAATGCAGACTTCATTGATTACTTAGTCAAAACTTTCCAAGTGATAGGATTAGGATGAAAAGTTTCTTTGAACTCGACCAGCCGCTTTTCACGCCTCTTACGCTTCACGCTTCTTTTCTAAATCGGTAGCCTGCGTAGCAAGCGTTTGCGCGTGAGTTCGTGGAGAAAGGTAGGACGAGCGAGAGCAATAAACAGGAATGAACTTTCGCGCAATAACTTAATTGGAAACGCTTGCTACCCAGGCTATCAAATCGGAAAAAAGAAAGTGTGTAGCTAATGGAGAAATAGAACATTTTCGTATCTTTACGTCGTTCCAAGAAAATACCTCGAGCATAATAATACCGCTGGCGACGCAGGCTACATCAAACACAGTCTTGGCATTTATATTTATCAGCCAGCAAGGTCGTTACAATTTACTGATAGTTAAAAAGCGCAGTTTAACATGTATCGGAAACGTGAGGTCTATTCAAGAGACATAGTAATATACTGTAAAATAAACTATGGTAATTAAGTGACTCAGCGGCAAGGCCAGTAGTGTAGGCTGTTTAAGGAAGAGTCAAGAGACTTAAGTACCTGTACGATATGCAGCCGTCAATCAAAACCTCACATGACAATTAGAATTCCGTTTCGTGATCCGTTTTTCGACATTCACTCACCGCGCGCAGTAGAGGGTATTGTTGCACGCCAAACAGAACGCAGAGAAGTGCACAGACACCAAAAAGCTTCAATTACACATAAAGGTAGGAAAGAAAAGAGAATGAATCATTATGCTCTAATATTTTCTAGCAGTAAGAAAGCCGGAGCGTGTGGTTCAATGCGGCACAGAGCGTATCGCTCCCGGAGGATACGAGCAAGAGGACCAAAAACTTGATGTACAGGTGATAAAGTGATACTGTATCTTCGTGGAACTTATAGATTGTTTACGCCACAAAATCGAGAGAATAAGACGATAGCAAGCCACGAGGTTCGCTCTCCGATTAAAATCCGCCATTACGTTTGGTTTGTTTGCGAAGCACGGGCAAAAATTCGTTTGTAAGACCCAGAAACATCGCTGACGACCACGCGCCTCCATTGCTTTGTGGGCGATCGAGACGATTATGTGATTGGAAACCACCAATCGTCTCAGTCGTCCTGATCGTCTCCAAATTTCTTGAACCGACTGGGACAATTGGAAACCAGGCTTAACACAAAACGATATGCAAAACAACAGTTAACGAAAGCTGTTAAATCCGGGGTAAAGGAAGTGACAAATAGAGTATCCAAAATTTATCGTTACTGTGAATGTGTTCCCCATACGGAAACACTCAAATGCATCAGTTGAACTACTTCGGAATTACAACAGTGAATTTTTAAGAAAACTAAATATGAGAACTTGAACGCGCCATGTCTTTTGCTAGGAGTACTGCAAGCGGATAATCTGAAAGGATAAAAACAATCGGTACGAAATTAAGCGCAGAAACGTGAATCGACATTCCAAGAGGAAAAGCTACAGTATAGTCTATAACGTACTGTAGGGTGGTTTAACAAGTGTGTCACTTTTGCGTTTGGTGTGAAAAATCTTACACAAATAGTGATACAGAGAATAATTTTATAAATTCCGAGCGGCTACCTCTAAAAAAAATAGCCTGCTCCAGGCGTTCAGATAGTAGAGCGCGGCGTTCAGATGATGTGGAGCGAGTTAAATCGTACCCTGAAACAGGCTACTAAACAAAAGGCGACCTGTACATGTACATCAAACCAGACATGGTATGACGATAAATTGAATTTTAGCCTGCGAGCAGACTCACTTGTGTGGGTTCGGGTTGATGTTGAAGGCGCCAGCGCGCACGAGGCCCGGGGGGTACTTGGGTAAATTTTTGCTAGGTATGTGCCGCTGGCCTCTCAGAGCCCCTAACCCATTATAGTCTATTCTGTGACCAATTATAGACCCTATCTCAGTCACTTTTGGCCAAATATGTAATTTTTGCGATCCCAAATTAGTCACTTTCTATTTTTATGATTTGACCCAGTTTTTAAACTGAATGACGAACACTTTAATTTTCACCTACAGTACAAACATTCTGGTACGTTTGCTAACCGTAAATATGAAGACCCGTCTTACCCCCAGAAATCCGAAAATGTGCGACCCCATTCTAGTAACTCTGATGAAAATGCGACCCCATTATACTCAATTCAGTCGTGAAAATGCAACCCCATTCAGCGGCACATCCCCATTAGCCTCTTACTAAGAAGTACCCCCCCCCCCCCCTACCACGGGGACACGAGGGAAAGTGAAACTTTTCCTCGCAGGCTATGCGTGACCGATCTAAGACAAGACCTAAGTGATCGACGGTAGTCAGAACATTATTTGAAAGATTTTAACAATAATACAATTCACTGAATGAACTGAAACAACGCGTACTAAAACTTACTAGGTCTTTACCGGCAAGGTGGACGCAACACTGATCACGTTCTTGAGGGTCGTTTACTTCTTTTATTGCACCAAAGCTTGACGTTCACAAGAAAAACGACTGGAAAAACTGGAAGGTTCGTGTAAAGCCAATAACTTACTTAGGACGTTTCGTAGGAGCCATATATGGACTCTTAAAACTGACGCTTAAAAGTCCACGCTTAAAACTGACAAAATGTATCTTCATTTGGCATATAAAACTGGCTATAAAAGGCGACCAAGTCACACCTCTGCGCTTGAAAACGTTTAGCCTGAGAAAACAGCCGACTTCTCAGTTTCGCGACGCCACCACTGGTTTCCTCGTGAAAAACCAGTGGTGGCGTCGCGAAATCAGTTCTCAGGCTAAAAAAGGTCAAACCGAGGCCGTCTCTTATTACTTTCGGTTCTCAGCTAGCGGTTATCCAAAACGCCTTTTACAAGAAGGCTCATTTTTGTCCAAGGGCAGGTGGTCTTCATCTCAGCACGAATAAAAAAAACCGTTCGTCATATTCTTCACGAGGAAGAGGAAAAGTCTCGAACAAAACACAATCGCAAGAGAAGGTATAATTTAAAATAAGCTTGGTATGGTTGGAAACTAGTTGAAATATGCAATACATAAGACACAATGACAGGAGAACTGCTAAAAGAAATCCTTTTATCACAAGAAATTAAAAAATACATCGTCACATTGCAAGCACAAAATACTGACATTTTGGGGATCAATCTGAGACATTCACTACATTACTAACACGCACATTGTCCACAATGTTTGCCTACTTGTCACCACTTGCCATCTCTCTGCAATCACTCCTTACAGAGGGTTATCCTATTATCACCTAGCCTGCCGCGTAGCAGGCGCTAACAAGTGATAGTATATTTTAATGTCGCACAGCTTTTGAATGCGTGAACTCAGTAAGTTTTTTAAGTCTTCAGTCCCGTGAATTCTTTAAGTTTTATTTTGACTGGTCAGCTTTGTTCAGAAATTGCACTGGCGGCTCGGAAAAAACAAAACACGAAAGCAAATAAAACCAAATAAGATAAATACACTCCTTTTCGCGTCTTCACATCGAACAGCTTGACACCGACCTTTCAACAGTGATAAACACCACTTAAGCTTGCTCACACGCCTCTGACAGTTCACACAAACGTGTTAGGTTGGACCACCCAGACTGCAGAGAGCCTTTGTCCTCTGTGGCTTTTGTTAAAGTTTATTCTACGAAGCGACCCAGGCATGACATTAAAGTGAAATCAGGTAAAAAAAGCGCGTAAGAAACAGGAAAATTAAGTCAAGCAAAACAAGTTTTTGTTTTCTATTGAAGACGCCAATTCTTCGCAAAGTAGACATATACACGACTACAATAAAAATATAAACAATAGATTGATTACCTCTTTATCGACCACTGGGTCGTGTGCAAAGGCTACGTCTACGACATATTTTCTTCCAGGTGCTTTTTCAAATTGAATGAATAAATAAATAAATAAATAAATAAATAATCAAATTAAAAAAAATTATCAATTACTGATGGACAACATAGCGCGAATAGACCAGGGTCTTAAACGTAACTGTGAGAAAAGAAAACAAAAGAATTTGACACTTTTCAAGAATTTCTTGTTTACTCCGCTGCACACTGGCAATTTTTGGTGTTGTGTATTAAAAACGCTGCTGGAAACTTGCCTTCGCTCATGCTTAAAGAGTTAGTAATTCAAGAGTCACAGAATCATTCTTGTACAATTCTTTCAAAAATTATCTGTTGCTTGGTTGCGTGCCACTGAAATCTAAACCCGAAAATCAGACATACTACGCTTGCAGCACCAAAAGCACTTCACACCGTCAAACAGAGTTCACTGGTCTATCAAGGCAGACAACTTTCTAGGGGGAAGAGATTGCAGGGTGGTGAAAAACGAATAAGAATAAAAACGAAAGTAAGAAGTCCTAAACCTTTGAACTAAATTCGCGGGCACTTCACTTCTTCCCTGCTTGGTATAGGTGTAAACTATAAAAATTTACAATTTGCGTGGCAACCAAAGCGTTTACAAATGGCGGCTCATATCAAGTGTAAACGGCTAATATCAAATGTCAACCAGAATCATTCTTCAACCAATTCTTTCAAAGATTATCTGTCGTCATTGGTTGCGTGCTACTGAAATCTAAACCCGGAAATCAGACATATTACAGCTATAGAAGATTTTAGACGGCAAATTGTTGTTGCTCGAAATATAAAAAGTCTGAAAAATCTACAAGTCGTAACTGTTCATCAGTAGGATGCCTAAAATGTGTGCAATTCCACAATTGGTTTCGGCGCCATTAAATCCTATACCAATTGTACAACATCTTAGGTATGGCTGTACAAAAAAAATTACAATCTGCGTAACCTTTCTGTTCACAAGCCGCTGTGAATTCACTGCTTGAAAAGCCCGGGTATGACTCAAAACTCAATACGTCACTAGAACTTCTAGAGATTAACCACAAAATGAAATAGTTGTAAACACAATCTCAACTCAATCCAAGGCCACTCGAAGCCCTAAACAAACAAAATCAGTATGTGAACATCTAGATCTGACTCTAAGTGGGGTTATTTAAAGTTTGCGCTATACATGTACGCATTCCCTTCTCTAGCCCTAGCCCAGCGCCACAACTTTGACCCTTAGCCGTCAATCAAATTTCAGAAGCGTTAATTCACCAATCAGTAACTCAACTTTAATTACATCATGATATCGACAAAAGGACGAAATAGAAATTCACAGCCACAGTAATCAATTGACGAGGACGTGTCGCAGTACAGATTTACAGAGTTATTATATACAAAGAAATGAGATAAATACTAAAGGTAAGACACAAAACTGAGAATCAATTATGAATTGAACGTGTACATCAGAAGGTACTGCTAGAAAGGTAGAGAGCTGTAGAGGAACTGAAAAAAGCGCGAGTTGTCAGGGACAAAAGAGTCTGAAACTACAAGAGAAAACATTGATTGATAGATATTGACTTATATACAGGGTTTAAGGCGAGTATAAACGGTGATTTTAACCTTGCCTGTTTCCAAAAAACCAATCGCTTGCAAAGCCAAACAAAAACAAAGAATTAAAACCCAAAACCTCATTGTACACGTTAATCAAACAAGCGTGCCTGCTTGTTGAACAAAGTGTCTCTGACGGGTATAGAAATGTTTTTCCTTAGTGTGTGCTTTAAGCGTTCTTAAAACAGTTCACAATAAACAACATCTCGATATTTGGATGAGCTAAATGGTTTCACGTGCCGGGTTATCTACCGGCTATTAACAGGCCCAGCGCTTGTCGTGTTGGTGTACAAGAGCTGAACTCATAACAACAACGAGCGCCCCACATCTGCTCGTCAATGGAAGGCAGGAAAAACAGGGAATGGCAAACACAAACAATATAATCTTGTTTTATTTTAACAAACACGCTATACGCAAAATCCAAAAACTGTCCTATCTAGCATATGGTTGTTGAACAACAGCAGCCAACAGAAACAAATAGTTCCGGAAAATGGAATTGGAAATAGGACATGAACATCGGACATCAACCTATTCAAGAATATAAAATTAACGCTTGAACTTAACACATTCCAAAATGTAGAAAACGTGGCTATGTTTATGTTATGAAGCTGCGGGAACCTTGAATTTGTTAATAGTAAAAGTGTTCATAATTCTTTCTTTTGTCAAGGGTGATTGAAATGATTATTATTAATGATCAATCGTACTAAAGCAGTCACCGCCACCCATGAGGTGTTTATCGTTCAACCTTGACTGACTTTATAAATTATTCAGAAATACCTTTTCCTCACTTTAGCAGCCAAGCAGATCGTGAAAATGTACGTTACGTTGAAGTGGCTAAACAGTGTATTTTCTTATCTTCGATCGTCTTTCGTCCTTTATTTAAATTAGGACTGAGCGCAAATGAATGCAATCAGTGTAAAACCTTTGGTGTGATTGATAGTCTAAGCGCTGCCGGCCGGTGATCGGTGACACGTTGAAAGACTGTTTAAAAATGTTGTTCCCTGATAGAGTTTTACACCTGCCATCGCAATGGAAAAAATTGTGTTATCGTCATCGTATCTATTGGTGTGGTTTGGAGCTACTGTATAAGCTCTCTGCATTCTGCTTCGCCCAAAATCCGTCACCCTTCGTTTTCTCGTGGTCATTTCAATTGCATTTAATAACTTGTTTTCCCGTTGAACCAATACATTGTACACAAGTTTTCGTTACAAAGTGTTGCAGCTAACGCCCACATTCACTGGCAAAAAATGATATGCCAGACAGTCTTACAAATGGAAACACGGTCCGTAAAAGGAAAGGGCCTATAGCTATATTGCCCTATTTATCCATCCTATTTCCAAACAAAGCGTATCTATTTTTTTGGCTAATAAACACAATGATGACTAGGTGAAAAGGTGACAGGGCTTACGAAACTTACTTACTGCCATAAATGCAGGTCTGAAGTTTACTGAATTAGAAAAGGGTTTGTTAGGAAAGAATTCCTGTTATTTACTCTTGGTTAGAAACAGAAGTTAAAGATACATCACCATCCAAGTTTATACTAAAAAGGCCGGTAGTCATCGCCGGACTGGAAGAGTGATCCTCACTGACAAACAGTAATTTGTAGCATGTATTTAAAGTAACTAGCTGTGTTTAAAAGGAAACCTGCTTCTTCACCTTCGCCAATTCTTAGAAAGGTCAAGTTCAATATTCAAATTTTATTCCAAGATTCGACGGTAATTTTGTGTTTCAATTTTTGTGCTATTTGTGCTTTCAGACACATGCAATTTAAAATCGTCACAAACGTAAAGCATCATTCATATAAAGGCCAAGCAACATGAACTCTTCAAACCTAATACCCGCAAGTAGATCCTCGACCATTTTATCCAGATATTCGCCACGATGATGATGACGAGAATTGTTTCAAAGCGAAAATGTCTTTACTTTGTAATAATGTCTTTTATACCTCAGTTACGTTTGGTTCAGAAATCATTTTATAAGAAGATGCTGGCGAGTCTTGAATAAAATGTAAGGTGTCAACAATCTAATTATTTTGTTTTGTTTTTCTTTCCTTTCCTTTTTGTTCCCAGTGGTATTTTTGCGTGGAATGTGAATATGTAAGCAAGTTTTTCGCGGAAACTTCAAACAAGTGATAGCTAGACTGCAATCTCTCTAGAAATAACAATAAGGCAGAAAAAAAAAACACCAAATATGACAACAAACTGATCGGGACGCAGACTTCTAATAGTAAGGCAATAAGGGGACATTGACGACTCGCGTTTAAGTGACTTCCTCGTTTAGTACGTAAAAACATTAACCGATACGTGTAATTTAATTTTTGTATCTCAAGTTTCATAGCGAATAAGGACTCCTGATTACCCTAGTCCCAAGGACCAGGGTAACGCGTAATTGGCATTATAAGAAAGAAAGAAAAATACTCAGTGCTTTTGGACTCTCAGTGAAAGCACCACTGAAGTAAATAACTAAGATTATTTTGCGCCGGGGCCGAACAGGAAAACCGTTTCACTTTGGACCTAAGCCAGTGACAATTTGTTTAGAAGATCGCTTTTGGTGCTAGTTAAATAGATTCGACTTGAAATTTAGAAAGATACAAGAAAATTTAAATGGAATTACAACACCTCCACAACTATTTGCGCACTGATTTACATCTCTTTCACGAGGAGTAATTTCCATTCAGACGAGACAAAGACTGGACCGTATAAAAACAGCTTAAGGTAAAAGACGTCATGGCGTTTTTTGTAAAACTGTCTTCCCACCTAATTAGACTGTCTTCACACAGGCCTAATCGGTAAGCAAGGGTTATTGACTCTTTCGTGAGGAAAACTTATGTCATGAAGGCCCCGTAGTTTCATTTAGGTAGTTTCTTCGCTACGAATTGTCATTACCATCTGTGTTCATTTCAATCTATTTTTTTTCTAATACTTTCTGTATTCGTATAGTGTGGCAAATATGAAAATGATATTTAAAAAATACAAGTAATATAAATCGCATAACGACCGGGGAAATAGGGTGCATTATCAAAATTTAGAGACAATAATTAACAGTTAATGAATGAGGCTGAGTATCTTATGAAGAATTATGGAGATCGAGGAGGGTGTTATCCGTCGAGGCCGTAGGCCAAGGCGGATAACACTTCCTCGTTAAAGTCAAATTTCTTCCAAATTTGGTCAACAGTAACAGGTTATGGTGAATTAAATGTGTGCTTTTAGCCAACAGAATCGGGGAAATATTTTGAATGAATAATAACAATCATTAAATAAACACAGCTGTTAGCGGAAACAAAAAACAATTTTTCTAACCGCAACTGTTTATGAGCTATAAAGGATCTTTGGCGGTTTACACACGCCACTTTCGCAGTTCATGATCGCAGCAACACAAGCCCGAAGAGAGCTACAGAAAATTGACAGGAACATACATAGGTGAGGACAGTCGCAGCTGCCCATTTTTTCGTAAGTACAACGTAAGTTTGCCATGTACATTGTAAAAGTCATTTTCCGATTGATAACATGGATCGCCGAAAGCCACTAAGAAGGCAGAAGAAATTCTCTAGAGGTTTTCTCTAATAAATGACATCTTGTTTCACCTTGCAGAAAAATAGGAAGAACACAGAAAGTGAGTTAGAAAAAGTTACATATTTGTATCCAAGTGCTTTAACTCAATTCAATTCAATGTTTATTTACCACCACACACTTACAATAAAGAATGTTTAAGTATAGAAATAGCGGTAAGGAGTTCTCAAGAAACCTTACGGCTTACCAAAAGAGGTCTCCTCGCTGACACATAAAAAATATATATATTGTACATTAATATCAGGTGGCGAGACACAACCGCTCTTCTTCGCTTTAATAGAGAGCATTCGGTGGCTAGTTTAAGTTTGTTGAAATCTCTCACACGAGGGGTAATTTGTAATACGACGAGACAAACTAATAGCTGAGCATTTGCAGAAATTAAAATCATTTAGAATTTTTGATAAAAAATAGCATTCTGTGATTAACGATAAATGTCTCCGAGTTAAATTTTCAAACAAACAAGCAAGTTAAGAGGGGATCTGTTAAATGGAATTAAAATACTTCTGAACAATTGTTTGCGCGCAGACTTATTTTTTGTAAGTTAGTTGAAAGCCAGTTTTAACGTTAAGGTTTAGCAACAGAACGAGACAAAAGAATACTGTAGTTTCTGAAGTGCCGTGATTGGGCATTTTTGCAAGTAAATTAAGGCTCATAATTGAACACAAAAGAAAAGAATGTAAATTTGGCAACAAATAGTCTACCAATTAGTCCATGCACTCAGTCACACGCCACTTTCGCAGTTCATGATCGCAGCAACACAAGCCCGAAGAGAGCTACAGAAAATTGACAGGAACATACATAGGTGAGGACAGTCGCAGCTGCCCATTTTTTCGTAAGTACAACGTAAGTTTGCCATGTACATTGTAAAAGTCATTTTCCGATTGATAACATGGATCGCCGAAAGCCACTAAGAAGGCAGAAGAAATTCTCTAGAGGTGTTCTCTAATAAAATGACATCTTGGTTCACCTTGCAGAAAAATAGGAAGAACACAGAAAGTGAGTTAGAAAAAGTTACATATTTGTATCCAAGTGCTTTAACTCAATTCAATTCAATGTTTATTTACCACCACACACTTACAATAAAGAATGTTTAAGTATAGAAATAGCGGTAAGGAGTTCTCAAGAAACCTTACGGCTTACCAAAAGAGGTCTGCTCGCTGACACATAAAAAATATATATATTGTACATTAATATCAGGTGGCGAGACACAACCGCTCTTCTTCGCTTTAATAGAGAGCATTCGGTGGCTAGTTTAAGTTTGTTGAAATCTCTCACACGAGGGGTAATTTGTAATACGACGAGACAAACTAATAGCTGAGCATTTGCAGAAATTAAAATCATTTAGAATTTTTGATAAAAAATAGCATTCTGTGATTAACGATAAATGTCTCCGAGTTAAATTTTCAAACAAACAAGCAAGTTACGAGGGGATCTGTTAAATGGAATTAAAATACTTCTGAACAATTGTTTGCGCGCAGACTTATTTTTGCAAGTAAATTAAGGCTCATAATTGAACACAAAAGAAAAGAATGTAAATTTGGCAACAAATAGTCTACCAATTAGTCCATGCACTCAGTCACACGCCACTTTCATAATTGAACACAAAAGAAAAGAATGTAAATTTGGCAACAAATAGTCTACCAATTAGTCCATGCACTCAGTCACACATTCCACAACAGCTGTTACATATCTTAATACGACCCAAAATCAGTAGAAAACACAAAAAACAAAGAAACGACTATAATAAGGGAAAAAGGGTGACCATCACGTTTTTTATTTTACCATGAGAATCGCATATTTTCCCCCTACAAACCCTTATATTTTCGTCGTTACGCAATGCCACCACGACGCTGAGATTGCGCTGCAAAGGTTTAAGACTTATAGAGCTTGGACTATTTGTGCGTATAAAGGCCGTGTCAAAACAATGTATAATTTCTAACATATCACAATCAGGGTATATCTAAATTATTGTAAGAAAAAAGAAAACAAAAATTGCATCCTTTTTAAGTTTATCTCAAAGCGCAATCCACCGTCGGCAATTTTCGGTTTCTTAAGGTAAGTAGACGCTGTCGGAACCTTTGTTTCTCTCATTTTAATACACGATTATTCATAGTTGTTACTGTCATCCAATATCATGCTTGTCGAATTCAAAGATTATACACCATAAAAGCGGGACTTAATATAAAGAGATATCAAACAAGCATGTAACAATTTCAATTAGCGGACTCCACGCCAATGAACCCGGGAATATTGCGGCTATATAAGACAAACAAACACGAGAAACAGTGGCACTTCAAGCCAAAATTTACGCTGTCCCTGAACAGAGTTCACTGGTCGATCTGAACAGGTAACTTTCTAGGAGGAAGTGATCGGAGGGCCGTGTAAAAAGAAGGGATCAATACGAAAGGCAAAAATCAATTAATCCCAAATACATTTAATAACGTTCGTAGGTAATTCTATGTTTTCCCGTACTTAGTATACCTGTACACTGAAAAAATTACAATTTGCGTAACAATATTAACGTTTTTTCTTTCTGTTTAAAAGCATTCCCGAGATGTTTAAAGTCGAAACTCAATGCGCCACTAGAAATTATCCACAATATGGAATTGCTGAGAACATTGTCTTTTACTATCCAAAAACACCTACTATATCCGCAGGTCAACCGAAGGACTAGTTTTTAAATAAGGGTACCTCTAAATCTGTCTCTATGCGCCGGTTATTTCAAGTCTGCGCAATATAGCCTCTCCCGCAGACATTCTTAGGCGTGCCTCACGCGTTCCTTGCCCACGAACGTGTGACGCACGCCTAAGAATGTCTGCGGGGGAGGCTATGCGCAATACGGATTCTTTACACTGGTCGCAGTATCTCTAGACGGCATGCGAAGTTGACATTAAATGGCTTACAATACAGATTTGTTTTACAACGCTTAATACTATATATTCGTATTAATAACCGGCCGGGCGTGTTGTGTTGGTGTAACTGTTGGTTTACAAGAAAAGTGATACTAAAACTAAATGTTTTCATTATAATTGTAGGCCTACTCTGGGACCTTAACTCGCCGCGAGATTGTGCGAGCTAATGCGAGTTTAGGCGAGTTAAGGCGAGATAAGGAAAAATTGAGCTCACCTATCAGTTGCGAGTTAAGGCGAGATAAGGCGAGTCAAGGCGAGTTAAGGGAAAATGGTCAACCTAATGTTGAGGTGATAAGGGTTAACACATATATCATGCTTTAGTAACACACATATAAAGATGCCTTGTGCCTTGCAATCTTTGTATGTCTTATGTATATATACGTAACAGTCTCCATGTTGCCCAATTACAAAAAAAAATTCAACAAAAAATTTTAGATGAGCTCCAAAGTTGACTGAAGCCAAATCTTATTTAAAGTTAGTACCGGTAATTGAACATTTTTTCCTAATTGGGCGAGTGGAGTATGGAGTCCTTGCCCTGGTTGTTCAAGCATTGGATCGCGCTATTCAACAAAATGATAAATCACTATACAGCGGATAAGTACTTGGAAAACTAATTGCACTATCCACTGGATAGAGATTGATCCGTTGGATAGCACTATCCAGCCTTTGAATAACCAAGGCCTGGTTTTTTTAATTATTATATAGCATTCAGATACAAAATTATACCATTTGGTGGCTGTATAATACTATTATTACTAATAAAAGTAGTCATCATCATATATTATTTATTATAGCTGCATAAATATTTAGCAGAAGGCAGAATAATAAATTAGTGAAAAAAGAAACTAATGTACACAAAACACTCATGAATAGATGAGAAAATGTAATTGCAGTACAAACACAGATGGGATATTTAATTTTACTTATTTTTTTAATTCAATAACACTATGTTTTAATTAGACTGTAGGTTAACATAATAGGTATCACATGATGGCATGAATTGTTATCATTAACTCCAGAATTATAAAAGAATAATGTTTTTTACAGTCTGAGTCAATGTTCTGCAAAGAACTAGTATACAAAAACGGAGAAGCTTACGAATTAAAGCTCAGATGTGGACATTTGTATGACACAATCAATTTTACTAAAATGACATGAAATTCTTTGTCCTTGAAAGTTATAAGACTTATCTTTAAGTCTCCCATTTGGCCCATTCTTTCCATTTCACTAATGGTTTCCTTTGGAATCCAGCCCAACTGTTTGAAAACACCAATTGCCTTTTCGTTTCCTTGGAATAAATCCATGCCATTTTAATCTCTTGCAAACGGAGATTGTGCCTTTTCACGAAGACAGCAGTTCCCGTATTTTAAAAAACTCCCTCCTTAAACTTGGACAATCCTGCTGGAGAAAAAGTGTTCACAGTTGTGCCGAGAGCTATATCTCAAATAAGTTGATGAACAGAAATACTCTCCGCATTTGTGATGAATCTTCCCTGCTTCAAACATGGCCACCGCCTCAGACGTGTTGTAATGTGTTTTGACGTCATGTACGCCACGTTGAAGCTTCCCACCTAAAACCTGCCAGTAGACTGGGCCCTGGGAGAGTTACCAGTATCTTCTGGGTAATTTTAAAAATGGCGAACGGAGTTGGCTATCAATGCAAAAACGGACTAAATGTAACAAGTCTTTATGATTCATGGCTTATGGTCGCCAGCTTGACTACAATGTAAGCCAAACAGGATGTCATGTGAAAGCAATACACAGATCTTCTAGTACCAGGTAACTTTATAATCTAGAAATATGGACTGCCATCAGTATGTGGAGTATTTGAAGGATTCTGGCTACATCCCAGACTTTCATTGTCAGCTAGAATTCTCATTAAGTTTCATCAGATTATAAGATGATAATTATGCTGCTGCTTTTCATTATCATAAACAGCTTGCATACATTATACATTTGGAAAGTAATGTAGCTTAATTTTAAAATTTTCCACAACATCAAACTTTACTATAAATCATTAGCTAGCTAGCTTAAAAGAAAATATATATATACAAGTATATATATTCTGTTATTACAGTTTTGTATTGTTTTGTCTCGCTTAGAAGTATAAGTACATTTATTGTTTCATTTTTTACTTAATGTCACTTAATTTGTGGCCCAAAATAATAGCAATCAGTGTGGGTTTCTCTAGGCCCTGTGACATACCTCTGGAATTTCTGCCATGCTTTGCATTGTAGCCTTTTTGTTAGGTAACAAGTTTGTGCATGTTCAGGTTGTTTTCCTGATAGTTCCATTGGCTGTCCATTAAGTACTAAGCAAGCCCTCATCAAATCTTAGTGGTGAAACACCCTTACCACAGAGGCTATTGGAAATTCCAGAAGGATGGGACTTACAAATCCCTATTGTTTATAATTTTTGAAATCCCTCTTTTTTGGTGTCTTCTCTTTGTGGATTAATTGTGAAATTATCCTGAGAGTGGGATGACGTATTGGGCATGATCCATTCAACCAAAATTTCCGGAAATTTGGGTACAAAACTCAATGGATCGGTTCGGTCCAACTGGAAAAGTTTCGAAAAAACTGGTCCACCTTTCAGGTGGACCACTTCCAGTCGGACCAGTCTGAAGTCTGGTTAAATGGATCACGCCCATTGAAATTGGTATCCACTTGGGAGTGGCGAGAGTAGGCGAGTTTAGGCGAGTTAAGGCGAGATAAGGCGAGATAAGGAAATTTGCACATAATCGCAAGCGGCGAGTTAGGGCGAATTAAGGCAAGTTAAGGCGAGTTTAGGTCCCAGAGTAGGCCTAATTGTTTTCAGACATCTTGATCTTTTTTTTTTCTTTCTTTATTTTATTTTGGGCTTCAAGCACTCGGATTGTGGTAGTTTCCCATTCTCAAATGATAAGTATAAACACAACTGAGGACACCCGTTTGAGATCACGTATGATATTCTGATTACAGCTATAAATGGAACTTTGAAAACCCGTCAAAAGGAATCACGGGGCTTTTGAAGGGACAATATCCTCTCCTGGGCTTCTTTAGCCATTTAATCCGCTGCTTACATAAAAACGTCTGGTAGAGCAGACTGGGTTGTCAGCAATTACTTGCATACTAGTTATAGATTCGGCCACAAAGAATATCGAGTTGAGTTTTCAATGCGTGCCATGCGTTCCACTGAAATTGTTGTTACAAACGTGCCGGTGGAAAAAAAAGAACTTAGGTAGTAAAAGTTTACCGCACACTAACTTGTACTTAAAGTATTTCAGAGAGAAATGTTTACTCGTGAAATTACGTATAACAAGTTTGAAGTATCACCAGTGGTATTTATGCCAAATACCACGCACAAATCATGCTATTATTTGTTTATACTACTACCCCCAACAGCATGTGAAAGTGGCGCCAATGTTTCCATTTAATCCCCTCACACGATACCCAGTCCTCAATCCTCAATCCTTAATCCTCAGGGATTAAAGACGCATTACTGGCAACATAAACACAATGAACTAGAAAGCCGTGACAAAGCCCCATTAATCGGTTTATTGATTGCTCACTCAGTTGGAAACAATCGAAAGGCTTTAGTAATGCAAACTATAATTAACTCTCCATAAATAACTCTGTAAAGACTAGGTGTTGTTAGACGCAATTCTAATGTCGCTTTCTTTTGCAGATGGCCACATCAAAAAACGTTGACGAAAGCATGGTAAGATTAATCAGTTGTGTCTTTAAAGCAAAAGTGCACCTGTTGTATGAATAACTTGCGTGAGACGGTTAACATGCCTGATGTTTTTACATTTAAGGGAAGTCACGATGACTCAAGTTCATCTGATGAGGAAGACAAAAATCAGAGGTAAGAAATAAGCATCGAACGTAAAATTCTTCCAAAAAAGTCACAACTAAGCGTTTGGAGCGATGAATGCGGAAGATTAACTGTCTTTTTCTGTTTGATTCTTTGTCAGTGTAAAAATAAAACACTACGTTTGAAAGTTCCTAATTCTTCTAGGACATGTAAGCATCAAACTTTAAAACAAGTTTTCACGTTGTTTGCTATTTTTTGCTTTCGAAATGTGAGATTTTGATTAGGGAAAACAAGATACCGTGGAAATAAGTAACCGCTAAAACTTGAATTCTTATGAATACTTTATCGTTAAAAGACCTGGTAAGTTCAATTTCGAAATGACATTCTCGTTAGGTTTTTGCTTCTTTATTAAATTCGTTAAAATATTTTGTTTCCTCTCTCCTTTCCTTCGTTATTTCTTCGTTAAATAATTTGTATCAACACTTTCACTGTCAAATGTAGCCAAAGGCAAATTTCGACCAAATTTCCAAATTCATTTTGTAAAAATTTGAAAAACACATAGCACCAAGTGAAAGAACAGGCAGGGAGCTTTTATTCGAACGGCCACATCACAGGATTTCGTCCACAGACTCAAACGGTAGAGTCAGTTTACAAAACTCCATCAAGCACTCTGGCAGTGAAAGGGTTAAAGACGTATTTATGTAACGTAATCATGTAATAGTTTAGGTACTATTTCCGAGAAGGAACAAAAAATAATAACTGAAATAAAATAAACTGTTCCTGAATTACCTGTGTTTGATGTAATTTAGTGACACCACTGAACCAATGGCCATAGAGATTGATGTACAGGAGCCGCCTGGTGAGGGCTACATGTACTCCCTTGAAACGGAGTCGTTTTTTCAACAGGTAAGTTGCTTTTATCATCTGTAAGACAATAAATGAATCTTTTGTGATCTGCATCGGTTAAACAACAGTTAAGCCTCTGACAGAAATATTTCACGTTAACTAGAATTAATCGCGGAAGGCTGGTTTTCAGGATCGCTAAATAAAATCTTCAGCGATCACAGCGATATACTCAAGAGGTGTAAGAATAGGAACATACGAGTTATAACTTTGCCAAAGACGATGGAACTGAATCGAAATTTGGTACGACGTGAGATTCACCTCCTAAAAATCCCGGGTAAAATAAAAATTAATATCATCACCATCGTTTCAGTAAGTCAAGCTAAAATCATCGACAAAATGGTGACGGGATTAACACTTCGCATGACTCTTCACTGCATCTCAATAAACAATTACGAGGGCAAACGTCCTTAGTCTTAAATTATTGAAAACTTTAATTGTAAAGTTCAAGAAGAATGATTTCAAACGTAGAAGGTAAAATTTTGTTTATCCTTCGTTCGCCACCGTTTCGCCTTCATTGTTACTTTTTGTACCACGTGATATGCCACGTGACTATAATTTAACTTTAAAGCAGAAGATCACATCACTCAAGTGGAACTCGACAACCGCTGGCCCATGAAATCCAGGTCGTAGCATTTCCGGATTAGCGTATTATCGAGGTGTTCAAGAAATAATAAAAAAAGGATTCCTATGCGTCGTGGTCGTATAAACACGACGGTCTTATAGCGAGGTAGTCGTAAGGCGGGGTTACACTGTACTTACGTATATATACAAGCATAAGAGCAGTCAAGTATTGTTTCTTCTCAGAGTCCAGAGAGGGAAAGGGAGGAGGAGGAAGACAACGAGGGTGAAAGACAAGCTGTGGTTGAAGGCGAGGCAGCTGTTCAGAATTGGGACCAACAATTTGATCAGCCCGTTTGGTAAGAACCATAAAAGTTAGCGTAAATTTATCAGTAAATTAACGCGTATACACGTAAGAAAATAGTCTGGTCTGGTACGCCAGAGTGTTCTGAGAGAGTTTGCGCCGAGGAATAACTTTCTTATGGTACAAAGATAGAAGTATCATAAATTGGAAATTAAACACTTTCCCTTCTTCTACTCATAAGATATCGAACCTCGCCCGATGGCAAATTCCGTTTGCAAATGCTATCGTCTAAAATGCATACACTAAACCCTTTTCTTTGCTCAATGGAAACGTTTTCTTTGAAATATTCTTTTTGGGGAATTTCTTAAAACGTCTGGGCAGAAGAGACAATGCTGTGGACCCCAAACCCAAAACCACTTTCTACAAATTTATTCGTGTTAAAGTAAACTAAAAAAATAAACACATCAATAAATAAAACACAGAATAAAAGAAAAATGCGTGCTCTCCCTTGCTCCTTTCCAAAGTGCAACATTGTACCGCTGGTGAACGAATAAAACATTGGTAGGAGGATCGAGAACACGAAGACCCCATTTGACGAAAATAATTATATTAACACTAGTAATAATGGAGCTTCAGCGTCTCAAAATAACCTGTTGGGCGAACTTGCTTCTCTCAAATGTTAAGCTTGATATATAACCTCTCCTCGACCACGTGCCTTTTTTTTTAGGTCTGAGAATTTAACAGTAGAATCTGAAAGAATGCGTGGTCATTACCCACAGGTAGGTACTTTGCTGCTTAGCCTAATGATACAACATTCAAGGGTCTTGTGTGTAAAAAAGAAGTTGTGTAACCGTCCTGGTTTGAACTCAGATATCGTGGTCACGTGCCCGTTTCTCGAAAGTATCGGTAACTTTCCGTGCCCGAGGCCATATCTGAAGAATGGTAGTGTGCGTTTTGGCCCTTAACAAGTTCATTTTGATACTTTATCTGATAATTTTCAAAATATTAAAACCTTGAGTTTGAATGTAAACACAGCAAACATAAAACAGCCTTCCGGGCCCGTCAATTACATGGTCCTTCGAGAAACCGGACTCTCAGGTCAGAATAAAGGCTGAACTTCTCTTTTGGGTCTTAGGACCATGCGCCAGTTAAGAACAATAAAACTGCGCCTTAGATCCATTTAAACATCGCATTTCACATGTTCCGAATTCAATTCGTGAATTAAGTGTATGTGAAATGCGACGTTTGAATCAATTAAATTCCACAACAAATACATCCCCTTTCGCTGAATTTGCGACTAAAACAGTCGAAGATTCTACTTTAGACGTGATTATCATTACAGTGAAACCCCGCCTTACGGCCACCTCGGTAATACGGGCAACTCGTTATTACGGCCACTATTTTTGGCCGCCTGGCGAAAACCGCCATCTATTTTCTTGTAAATAAGACCCTCGTTAATACGGCCAAATTTTTTTGGCCCATTGGTCACCGTGTTAACGGGCTTCCACTGTATAATTAATTATTACCCACAATTCCCGTAAATGCCATGCACAGAACAGTCTAAACAACGATAGAAAAATGGCGGGAGGCGACGCAGTGTTGTACTTGCTTCTTGAAGACAAAGTATATCAACCTTGCCCCAGGGCTTAAAACATGGTTGACAATACATGCATACTGATTTGTATGACGTGGGATAATATCTTATGTACACACAGAGGTGCTCGGTTTTTACGACAAGTAATAACCGCTCAGTAGACATCCTCGTCTAGCAAAGTAGTTGAACCAGGCCTTGGAAAATATCCAAAATACGTTTCAGATTCTAACTTAAATTTCATTATACTTTTTAACAGGAACAACAGGACGTTGATCCTTTCGCTATATTTTTTCTGGCACTTTTCTTATATTTATGTTGTAATAATCCAAATAGACTGATGGAACTAGATTAACATTTATTGTAATAATCAGTTTATTGTAATAATCAGTTTATTACAAGATTTGTATAAATAAACTTGTATTTAAAAAATTGGGATTGCCTTTACTGTACTGGTCGAACCGCTTTACCTTTACTACAGCGGGTTCTCTTTTAAAGACTACAGCGAAGATCTTAATTCTCTTACAGCATTCCTGTAACAACTTATGATAGAAGAAAAACCCCTGATTTAGCAATGCATCACAGGACAGGGTTTTCAATTATCATCATTAATCCACTTAATAACAATTTGTACAATGGATGGTGCTATCCACGTGTAAACTACTGAGGCTTGTTATGAAAAACGGTTGGTTAAAATACACAAAAACAGACTTTCTTAGTCTTCGTAGCTGACGGGATTAGCGTGGTAGTGCTGTATTGGTTTGGCGGCGGAGCCGCGAGAAGAGAGGGTACAAGTCAATTTGAAATCCCACCTGCCACAATTTTTTTTTTTTACGGGAGTTTCTAATTGCCTGAGAAGAGATAAAGCGCCAATCAAATGATAATTAATATCTCTAATATCTGATTATCTCCCAAGCGAAAGTTAGTGCGGTCATGTGGATATGAAATAAAATTGAGCAAGCAAAAATAAGATTTGCGCTTGAATAAGTGTTTACGTAGGTTGCCAAAGTAGAGCAAGGGCTCAACCACTCAGGGGGTACTTCTACTTCGTGACAATTTCATTGTGCTAAGAAAATTAACCTGACTGAAGCCCCATTCATACCACATAAACTTATTTTATTACACCAGGTTTAATGAAAAGAAAATTGGTCACAGAAAACTAAAAGAATGGCTGTCGCATAGCATTCAAGTCAGCTTTGAGCTGTGCTTTTATTTGCGCTAAAATTGTCGTCGACCAACATCAGTTAGCTACTTTTATGAAGAAAACAATTCTTAATGTATTTCAAGGACTTAACAACAAAGAGCGCCATCAGTGCTAGTAGTCAGTGGTCGTTCAGTGGGCGCATGCTTAGTAGTACGCTACATCCTTCACGTGACATATTATTAAATGCCTAGACATTCAACATTGCAGGTGTACAAACGTAAATTTTATCTAGGTTTTCTGAACGAAACTGAGTACTTTAGCTACGTGGTTAATTAGTACACGCCACTGACTTTCGGAAAAGTTCGACACAAACCAAAATGACTTCTGCAAAACCGCTGGAAATCTTTTATCTTTTTTATTGTTCCAAAATAAACTGTATGTTCAGACCTTTATAACGCAGGTGCGCATTACAAGCACTTCTTAATTATTTTAAATCACTTTGTTATGTTTTCCGTGTTTATATCGCATGCGTGAACAACTCTCCTGTAGCCAGTCAAAACAAAAAAAAAATTCCCAAAATAACTCAAATACGTTTTCTAAAAATGAAACAAAACATTAATATGAAGATATATTTGGACAACTACTTCAATGAGTATGAAATAAAAACTTGATCAAGATTCACACTTGAATAAGCACAAAGTACCGCAAGATATGATATTTGGTGAAAATAAGCCCTGAAATGACAAATAATGAAAAATCACTATCGTCTCCAGCCAGGACCCTGGACCTCTCTTTTGCTTTCAATTTGCAAACGTTCTGCTTGAACACTCATTTATGCAGTGAAACGGGTTTAAATTGATGCAAAGGTAAAAGAATGGCGCAGGTAGATGTGAATTATCAGTGATATACACAGATTTTAAAAAGACGACTGTGCCACAGTTTCATGGTTGTACAAGCTCAGAAAGACAAGATTAGATTTAAACAGTAATGAGCCCAACTTAAATTCAACTAAACCCACGGAGCGAAAAATGGCAGTAATGCGTTGTAACACTCAAATTTTATCTTTTAGTCTTCTCTTCGTTTACTTGCATGGATATAGACCAGAATCAACTCTAACCCACTCCTTCGATTCACCGACCTTTAGCGCCAGTAATTTAAACGAAGTTTAGCCAGTGTTTAACAAAACTAAGGTCTTCTAAGCCATTTTCGGTTTGCCGAAGGCTTTAATGTAAACACCATTTATTGTAAAGAGTTTCATGAATGCATATGGCGAAGACTAGAACTGAATGCATTTGTCTTTTTAAAATGACCCACTAAGAAAGAGATCTGGAGGTCCTAAGATTTCCTAAACCGCGGTCTAAGTTAGACTTCGTTTTAATAACCGACCCTTGTAGCTTAAGGGCCGCTCAAGCACCCTTACAGGCTACGCTGCGCTTTAAAATTGTTCGTCGTATAAAAAGTCTAAGAATCAAACGGATCAAAAAGTCTATGAATAAAATTAAACATCATAATTATCACTATGTAAAGACTGACAAATCTGTAAGTGCGGTGTCTGCTTTAAGAGTTCCACTGTTTTCTGTTAACCTCACTGTTTAGCAAACTTAATTGTTTTGACTAACATTACGCTGTCTGAGGTCTACCCGCCGAGCAGAGGTTTCTCTCTTGCATGGCTTTTAGCGTTTACGCGTAAACAAACAACTACGCGACAGACAAGACACGCGAATGACTTCGTAAACGCTAGAAGCCATGCAAGAGAGAAAGCTCTGCTCGCAAGGTATCTGAGGTCTGAAACAGATGCCAAGGCAGTTCGATAATCGAATAAACAACTACAAGCTGGACGTGATGAATCATCATAACGAATTGAGTTGGCCAAATATGGAAGTTACCTAATAAGATATTAACGCATTGTCTAGTCACATGAGAAGAGAACATTACAGCCATTCAACCGAGTTATAGCAGAAGTCTGAAATTTCACATTCCTTCGTACCTTCCGGGTAGACTACGCAAGTTTTTTCTATACAATGGAAGTTTTTGACACCTTGCTTTTTCGTCAAACGTTGATACTGCTTAGTCACAAACACTGTGGGACGGTCGACCAATTTATTTCTCCAACTGAACTTCCACATCACGTAACCAAGGAAAACAAGACAAGTTATGAACAACAATACGCCATTATCGACGAGTGTCTGTCGCGTGTTGCCGAGATATCAACGTCAATCGGATCGACAGAAACTTGCAGGAAGAAGTGAAATGGAAGGAAAGGTAAGGGTAACTTAAGCATACCGAAAAATCAAGGACTTTTATCAGTCTTTTTTCTGTTGACATTTGATAATTATGTTGTAGATCATCCAGAGTCCTACCTCTGTTGAAAACTTCGCTAGCCACTGAAAAAAAACACTGTTTTGACTGCAAATTGTTCTGTTATAATTACAAAGAAGCGTAGCCGTTAAGACTCGGATTCTTTAAGAAATCGATTATGTGATCTGACTGCGTAACAAACAGAGACTCCTTCTTTTTCAGATACGTAAACGTCACGAGTGACCGCCTACCAATACTTGACCTAAAGTATGATACTGTCTTCGAAACTCAATCGCAGCTGTGATTAAGAAGTTTTTCACGGTCACTGGTAAACAACACCTGACGGATACACGTATTTTTCAACTACGGTTCTCAAGAGCATGGGACGTCATGGTTCAAGCCCGTTTGTTCCCGGCCGTACAGGGCTAGGACATATTTATCGCGTCACGCACTAAACAGGCAAAAGCTTCTTCACCGCAAGCAGACTACTGTAGTATCCATTCCTGTGCCAAGTTGTTCAGAAAGAAGGGGACAAAATCGACAAGAATAAATATTTACAAGCGCATGAAACCGATGAGTGCCCATGCGTGCAGGCAAATTTACCGCTGAAAGCACGCACCGCTGTCAGCAGCGCCCTGAACTTAAGAAGACAGAAAATATCCTTCGCACAATAACTCCGTAAAGGTACTTCATCGTTGGATTGAAAAAGTTTCTCTTCGCTTCAGGAAAGGTAAGAAAAAGCGAAATTTAAGGAAATGAGAAACTCGTAAGTACAGCCGTTGATATTTTGCAAACAAATAGAAAAACTCTTCACGATAATTTACCAACACGAGAAATATTTGTTTTCGCACAGACGCGTGACCTCGTCTGTCATGATATTCTGAACAATATCTATAGAACATTCATCTAGTCCAAACACTTTATGCGATAAAACTGGAGGATAATCGTATCTATATAATTGTAGTTTACATATTTAACTAAAAGAGAACCCAAGTCAGCCAAATCAGTGTCATAGTGAAAAGTGTCACACGCAAATGGTCACTTTATCGACGGAGCGCCCTAAACTTCACAACGAAAATTATCCTTTTACTATTTGTATGAAGTCCACAGTTTGTCTTACGGGGAATGCTTTCGTATCATGAGTGCCATTCAGTACTTGAAGTTTGATGTTACTTCCCAACAATCTTTTAAAAGCAATTCGCAGGTTAAGCTAAAGCAAAGAATGCCTTATCACATGTTTGGTTTAACAAATCTTGATACAACCCTAATACTTAACTTATTTCAGTCGAGAATTCATAACATGGAAAGTAAAACACAGGAAGTATCATTGTTAACCATGAAGCGAGCAAACAGATCGTTGAGTAGACCAAATATTTAATCCAAGTTTTTCACGCATAACAAATAAACAATGTACGACCTAGAATCTTTTCCTCGCGTAAAGAACAAAGCTTAATGGAAGGAGCCAAGGGCTTACATTTTATCGGGGTTTAGCTACCACCTGTAGAAGGTAAACGCAGCACTATATGAACGACAAATTTGTACTTTAAACTTTAAAATGATCATTTTAAGTACTCTCGGAAATATGGTTTCCACCAGTACCGTAAATAATTATGCCGCGCGATTGTCAAAAAGAAAAACGAAAATAAGACCATACAAGACCATTTGCGAAATTTATCGGTCCTAAAAGTTGATCATCCAGCATTTAAAAGAGCACACAAGCCGAAGAGATTGGAGTGCAAAAAGAATCCCTTGCTTTGTTTAGTGATTTTCGATGCCTCGTGTTAATGTTGGCAAAACGGAAATTACTAAATTGGTAAATAAACATAGCTGTGTCGCTGTGTCTAAGCAATCGGATAGCTAATCACTTATCAATATGATAGCTCAGATTAATTTCGTCCGGATAATGTGATAATCTTAAAAGTAGTGATAACAGCCCACCAATTAGCCCTCTCAAACAAAATAACACTCATCCGGCATGTGGGTCGCCTTGCGGAATTTTAAAAAGATAACCATTCGAGGGTGAAACCTACTATTGTGACAGACAATTAATCACTGATATCCTAAAGGTACTTACTTTTGAAACACAATGCAGGAAGTAATTGACCATGTTGCGCTTTTATTGCGTGTCTGCTAACGAAGAATACAAATACAGTGTTTGTGATAGAGTGCACCATTGTAGAGACTTGTGAACTAAGAGGAATTAAGTATTAAAATAACAATGTGATTTTTTTCTGTCTTTTCAGGTCGTATGGCGGAACCTAAACAGGTAAGACCCTCCAATTTTTAGAGGAGCTTGAATTTTTAATGATATTCTACCTGCAACATAATGTGATGTTGGGTTTTCAATTTACGGTAATTTTGCGGCAAAGCAATAACGTGATGTTATTGGCTAAAGAACTCATTAAATGAGCCGTTCGCGCGCAATTTTCCCCTCTTTTTTCGCCGATTTCACCGATTTTCTTTCGACCTGGTTCATTCGTGTATTTCGGTACACTAAATAGATTTTCCCTTCTATTTACCTCACTTATTTGAGGGGGGAGACTCTGAGCTTTTTCTCTCGTGTTTAAGATTAAAAGAAAATTATTCCTAAAAAAGTCTCGCACTTTCCCAAATCACCTAGACTTCACCCCTTCAATTTTGTTTGCCACTAAATTCTACAAGATGTCATTAACCGAGTTCAGGACAGAGCTACCTATAATATGATTATCAGCGTTTATTAGGAAGTTAAGATGTTATGCATTATTCAAAAGTCGTTTTCAGTTCAGATCTTGCATTAGACGTTGACAGTTTTTATTACTATTACTTTTAAGGATGAAAATGAAAACTCATCTGATGAGGAGGACAAAAATAGGTAAGAGTAAGAGTTTGGGGTTCGATTGCCTAGCGAGTAAACCTTTTAGGACAATAACTGAAAAAAAACCTTGCGAGTGTGAGCCAAAAGCGTTCCGCTACGTTCAAAACCTTTCTTTTTTCTCTCAAATGATCCCTTGTTGCCCTTCACCTTATTCTCATATTAGAAACAACCGTTCAGGTTATTTTCCGAATACGTTTCTTGTAAAGATCGCCTAAAACCAATTCTCCTGCTTTGCAGAATTCACAACCTTCCCCTCGAACCTTACACAGCTGGTTTGGCTGAAAATTACGCGATTTTCCTCTTACGATTACTTTGCCTGGACGTAATGAATGCATAATAGTACTGAATTTAGTATACAAACAGAGTTCCCATTTCTTACCTGTATGTTGATGCCATTTCAGTGACAGTTCCCAAAGCACGGAAGTCGAAGAGGAACATAATAGACAGGACAATGGGTATTCCCTGGAAAAGGAATCACCCTTTCATCAGGTGAGCTCTTGAGGTCGTCATCGTGAATCTCTTAACATCTGCCAAAATAAATAACTATTGCTTAGAAACATAACCTCGATCAGACTACGTGTCGCAATAATATGTTCCACATCTAGCAAATACCACGAAATCTTGCACTTTATTAAGGGTAAAGGGATCCTTAATTAATTCTCTATTATTTATTTTAAGAACCAAGCAGAAAGGAGGGAGGAAGAGGGCGAAAACGTGAACGAAGAGGCACAGCAAACCACGGACCAGGAATGTGGTCCACGTGCAACTATCTGGTAAGACAAAAACTTGCATGGACAAAATGATCATTAAATAAAGCCCAACTTGACCGCTTGTGACCAAGCAGGATTAGTATATAAACCCGGCAGTAGACGACTTAGAGGGCTCGAAATACCCACAGACGCGGAAAATTCAAGTGGGTCAAAGGGTTGAAATACACTAGTAGACTAAGGAAACACTTCATGAATTTGAACTCAGTTAAATATAAGGATTTAACATTTCTGCACATGTCTTATTTCAGTGGTTTAGCTTCTCAGCTGCCCTATCACCGTTCTGCAGTCTTTCAGGTAGGTACAAAAAACCAATAATGGTCACAGTTCAGTGGATAACTTTGTGGTAACTACAAAATTATCACTCTGGCCCTGCAGCAAATATGTTTTTGATTACTATGTTTGTTGCTGTTCTTTTCTTTTTTGTTTGTTCTGTTTTGTCTTGTTTTTTGTTTGTTTGTTTGTTTGTCCTTTTTTCAATTTTAAATTGTAGCAAATCAGTAAAAGGCGATCACGAGATGTACCGTTTCTTTACCACTCCTTCTCTTTCAGAACCAACCAGAGAGATATGCCCAGCAGGCAACTGCAGGGCAAATAAGGTAATCAACGTAAAGACACACGTAACTGGTTTGTGCTTTATGCATGTCAGAATGTCCAAACAATATAAAAGGGAGATGGGCAAAAACTTTTTATCATTTCCAAATGGATTGTGATAATAATGCAAAATAATCAATGTAAGGAATTCAAAATAAAATTCTATTTTTCTCTATACGAACCCTCTGGATGTTACTGAGGTGAAGGTTCGCAAATGATGCCATCAGCCACGGAACGTTTGTAATAA
The DNA here is from genome assembly GCA_964035525.1 of Porites cylindrica. Lineage (NCBI taxonomy): Eukaryota > Metazoa > Cnidaria > Anthozoa > Scleractinia > Poritidae > Porites > Porites cylindrica. Next base: position 5,838,850 of record OZ037780.1, on the reverse strand, counting down.
TTGACCAATTCAAATACCACAGTGCACTAGGTCTTGAAAGCTGCATTTGCTCTTACACACAAGACCACATCTTCTACAAAATAATTTTTCAACAAAAGTGGTTATTGAAAAAGCGGTTGCAAAGATCTTACGACACCTTAACAACTAGATAATTCGATTCTCCTCGCCTACTGTTGTACATTTATCTCACTTTCAGGTCCGAGAATTTAGTGGCAAATTCGGAACGAGCGCGTGCACAGCCGCAGGTAGGTAGTGAGGGAAATAGGGTATTAACCCTTCAAGCCTTAAAAGTGATCAGCATCAAATTTCTCCTTGTAATACCAATGCTTTAAAAAACAGAGTGGTCATGAGAATTACAGATATGATCACACAAGATGAATTTTCTTGATATTTTATCAACTTCTCCCCACTACTTCCGTAGGAAATGAATGGGGGCAACAAATGAGAATTCAAATTTTGATCTTAGGGTTTAAAGGGTTAACACAGTATGAATGCCCGTGTATTACGGATCAATGAAAGGGAGTTGCAGTTAAATCTTATGAGACTTCCTATTCCCTGAGCTCATGCAAATAAACACGATAAACTCAGTAGAAGAGATAAGCGATTCTGAGAATTGTTTGATAGGCAGGTTCGTAAGCTTCACAATCATGGAACTCCATTAAGCCTTGAAAACAACGTAACCTGCTCAGTGGCGGATCAAGGGGAGCGCCCCCACCCCCCTTATTTTTAGACCAAACTGAGTCCCGAAGGCCCGAAAAAAATGTTTCGGGGCCGGCCCCAGGCCGAACGTACGAGCGGCGCATGAAAAGTCTCTGGCACCCGGAGTATTTTAGTCTTGCAAGACCACGCAAATGTTGTCCCTATAACACACACATTATTCAAGGAACGCCGCACCGTATACTTTTTTACATTCTGAACGGTATTTCGACTTCAGCTGACAAAAACCTAACAAAAAATAGATATCATAAAATCCTAACTGTCTTATGCAATGGTGCAACTGAGCAGTATATGAAGAGATAACTGACCTAGAGTCATGAAGCTTCATGTATAGGACGTGTGACAATTTAAGGAACGGTACGACATTTTATTTCCCGGGTATTTTTTTAAGTCTAACTCAAATTTCATCATATCTTCCACAGCACCACGAAGAACCTGGTCCCATGGCAGTGATTACCCTTGTTCTTGTCCTATATTTAATAAACACTTTGTAAGCATTATTTAATTAAAAGTTGTGTTAAAATTATACTGCTTGGTTTCAGTTTGATTACAAAACCAACCCTCCTAAAGTAAGCATGTGCGGTACTTGTTAACGATCTCAATTCAGACATATCCCACAGCTGCGGAGATTGACTAAATCCTGATCAGTTGGCAAAACCAGATAAATATTATTAGCCTTTTTTACAAAAAGGAGAACGACTTAAAATATGTTCACATGGTACTGGACGAAGTTTAGACTCGCCTAAAATTCGTGCCTTTAGTTGTTCGGTTCACTCGGAATCTGCACATGGGTACATTGTAAAATCAATGAGAAAAAATTTAACCTGGCTGGTCAGTTCAGCGTGAACAATGCGGAAATTCTGAACGATTCCGTGTGAACGAAACATCCGGTCGAATTTTTAGCCGTTCGAAAATTAGTCCGTTACCGTGAGAACGCAGCCTTGACTCTCCTAAAGTAAGCATGTGTGGTTCTTGTTGTCCAAACTAAATCATCTGAAATTAAATTATGACCTTTGTTTTACACAAGACTAAAGGCTTAAGGTCAACTATCCGTAGGAATCTACCAAAGGCCATTACAAGCTAATTGACGTGGCTTGTAGCTGGAGGTCACGTGACTGACTTCAGGCTAATGAAAATCATGGGATAAAACTCCAAAATACCAAAGAAAAGCGTGTCGGTATGATATTAAGGTGCTTTGAAAAACGGAGGAGATACAATAAGTGTCAATGGATGACTGAAATCACTGGAGCGCAAGCAGTCAGGTTGCGGTCCAGTACTTTTTCCCATAAAAATCGTAATAATTTTCTATACATTCCAAGACCCATCTACAATCGATTAAGGTGAAATTATGGTCTCGGGTACTGTTTTCTCCTTGTTTAGATAATAGCGTACCGTTGAAAGCAAAAAAAAACAAAGAGAGTTACTCGCAGGCAGGCTTTAAGGGACACTTTTACAACACAAAGTAAAACGTAAGGATTTAGTCGCACTCCTTAGGATGGCCACAAAAGGCCAAACGCTCTAACTGAATCGCGCTTTATCTGAACAGGCTGATAGAGTTACTGTGGGTTCCCCAATCGGGCCCTTTGCAGCAAACGTCTTTCAATTCGAAGAAAACCTTGAGCTCAAAGCAAAACTCTGCTCAGGATAAAAACAAAGACAAAATCGCGAAATTTTGTACCCTTTTTCTCTAATTTTTTTTTTTTTTTTTGCACTCGCGAAAATTAGTACTCGCGAAATACGGCTCCCGAATATTCGCGAAATTAAGTACGCGCGAAAATTAGTAAGAATAATGTACCTATAGACAAACGGAGTGGACGTTTTGCTGCGCTTCAAAGCAATAATAAACAGTATTGACGCCTTGCGAGCCTATAGAGCGTTTTTACATGACGTCACGGCGGCCATATTGGTGTTCCAAAACAATAAAACGGCGGCTTTCTTATGTAAACGCTTTCTTTTGTTCCAATAAATTTGCATAGATGCTGGTCACGTGAGTGAAAACGCTCTCTTCCGTGAAACGTTTTTCAGTTTTTCCCATGAGTCCTTGCAAGCTACCACAATCCCTTTCACAAGGTTAGCACGCATCTCTATACTCCAAACTGACATTTCCCTCTCACAAGACATTCTGAGACATTTCCCTTTTTGCTACATGAAATTTCTATATCTCTTGAAATTTCTGCTTGAGAAATGTTCATGAAAGTCTAAGTCTCTTCCATTTTTAAGGAGAAAAAAATTCAGACATGCGTGAATAGGAATCGAACCACTACGCCACTGACGATTGATGGTTTGATTTGAAAATATATAGCAACAACCCTAACCCCATATAGAAGATAACCATTTATGGAGTCAGTGTTTATCCCTAATCACTACTTTCAGGGCTTAGACCTAATCAGTATTGATCAGTGCTTAACCCCAATCATTACTTTCAGGGCTTAACCCTTTTGAGTATTGATAGTCAATACGGTTCCTTCCTTTGTAGAGAATTCGTTTATGCATGAATCATAATGTGTCAACGTCATTTTGGAGAATGGAGATGAGTATTAACCGCGCATCACATGATTCAGTCAATGCAATGCGTAAAGAAAAGGACTATATCTAGAAGTTTGGCTCCAGAATCAGACGTTTCAAAACGGAAAGTTAACAACGGTAAGTAAAGAATCGCAACGAGAAGCCACGTTATACATTTTAGATATCATTTATTGCGGGCTGCGCCATGCCCCGTGTTTCAGAAATGAAGAAAACATAATCAATGTTACACTTCCCTTCGTACACAACAGGTTGCTTGAAAGTAACCGCTCCTTGCGTGTGCAATTAGACCACCAACGACCAACGGAATTAGAACAAATACCTAAAGGGTAACATTATGGAAGTGGGGCTTACTAGATCAACTCAAAAGTCAACTCCAGTCAAGAGTATAAAGTTGGTTAACCGTAAAGTATTCAGTATTCAGTTGTTTGTAGTATTTCATTGTTCTTTCCGCTTTTCCGCTTTCCGCTCTGTTCCCATTTTCATAATGTTCTTTGTTTTGAAAAGGACGATACGTCTAGAGAGGCCAACTGGGTTAATCTAAAACGTAACTTGCCAGAAACCTATGTGATCTAAACCAAACTATCGATAAACTAATACATTAAACTGTCAATGGTGTCATTCTACAAATAACAAATAACCGTATCAAGTGGCTCTGGTGTTTATCTAAAGTTCCGTCAGTATTTTAATAATACCTCATAATCAGTCAAGTAAAGACTAATTGTTCAGGTCGCGTGGCTTTTGAATGTGGCGTTTGGCCATGATCTAGTAAGCACTACTTCCATGCATAACCCTTCCATGGTTTACGGTCGTTTCGATCCAAAGTCGTTTCGATCCAAGTCATTGCGATCCAAATTGAAGTCGTTTCGATCCATCATCAAAGTCGATTCGACCCACGTAGAAAGTCGGTTCGATTTAAACCTAAGTCGTTTGAAAACAAACAAGAAACGAATAATTTTGTTGTCTTCTACTGTTTCATCAGTGACGTAACTTCAACCAGCCTCGTGCTTTAACATAAAAGCTGTCGCATAATGGCCGTTTTCATACTTGAGGACGCATCATCAGTGACGTAACTTCAACCAGCCTCGTGCTTTAACATAAAAGCTGTCGCATAATGGCCGTTTTCATACTTGAGGACGCATTATCCGTCCAGACGGATAATGCGTCTGTGGCCGTTTTTATACTAAGGACACATTATCTGACTGGACGAACTTGGGCAAACATTTGTAGTTCCTCTGGTTATGCGTCTCAAGTATAAAGACGGGCACAAGAGCGATTATGCGTCTGAACGAACTTTCCTTCGAAATACGTCTTGAACGACGCATTAAGAAAGGTAGTTCGTCTAGACGAATAGCGCGTCTTGTGCCCGTCTTTATACTAGAGACGTATAACCCAGACGAACTACAAAATGTTTGCCCAAGTTCGTCCAGACGGATAATGCGTCCTTAGTATAAAAACGGCGAGTCTGCGTGAGAGCGGAAGTGTAAGTATGACGTACACAAGAAACTAAAAATAGCAAGGAACGATCATTCAATCGAAGTCTAACAGAAATCAATAGATTCCCAGATCTCTTTCCGATAGAGTTATTTTAGGAAGATTCTATGCCAAATGCTGTCATATTTCAGGTTTCAAGTCGAAAATTATGGTAACAATCTTTTAAACTAGAATTTGAATTAGTATCGTCTGAATTTTTAAGAAATATTGCATTTTTAAAAAAATGTAGCATTTTAAAAATTTAACGCTTCAATAGATCTAGTTTTAATGTTCAGTATTGATTATCTAGCGATTTAATATATTTTTGGTACTTTTAACATTTTAATCATCCCTGTAATTATCCCTGTAAATATTGCCCACGGGTTGGCAAGGTTATATAAAATACACCATCTCACGACATTACATAACTGACGTCTAACAACATAGTGGTTTTTTCTAATCTGTTTTCCTCTTTTTCCAGATGGCTGAAAAACAGGTAAGGAATTTCTTTTATAGCAAAGGTTGCTTGCTAAGATCACGCCATTTAAAAACGTCCAATAACGTCTCTCATAGAATTAAAGTGGACTCAAACTAAACGATTACTACTTGACAGCCTCAAAATGGGAACTGAAAAATTTGATCGTGTCGGCTTCTCGTGGATTTGAGAAGGAACAATTCTTTAATGCTATTAGCAACTGCTTCGCTCGTTGGAGGTCGGGTGCCTCCAGTAACTAGGGGCTTCCACTTTGGGCAGCCGCCTCCTATAACGAATAGGGAGTTTACGCAACGACGACGACGACGGCAAAAAAGCAATAGGTTTTGACAAGCAAAACAACAACTTTGCACGTGCATCGCGTTTTTTGATACATTTCTCTGCCTTCGTTGCACGACTACAACGTGAAACTGCCTAATTTCACGTTTGGTCGAGGACGGGAACAAAGACAACAACTTTCTTTTTCTTTTCCGGAACTTTGATGGAGTCCTTTAGAATCAACTCCACAAAAATTTGCCAAAATTTGACGAATCAAACGAGATGGAATAAACGCGATTAAGTTTAAGGCAGCGCAAATTCACTTTTTAAGTGACGCTTTCGTAGCCGTCGCCGTCGTCGTTGCGTGAACTCGCTAATGACACCCACATGGCTGGCACAACTGCACAACCTAGCAGTAAGGCCTTTTACATAGGAAAAACATGCACCCGTCATCCGTGGCAAAGCAAGGGGGAGGGAAAGGAGAGTAAGAAAACTGGCTTAATAAAACTTCTCACGCTGCCCAAAACATACTTCACGTGCACGATGCAGCGAGCTACTAAGCATGCGAATACAGTCGACCACTGACCACTAGCACCGGTACATGTACCATTAGTAAACTAGTCGTCTATTGTTAGTCAAATTATCAGTTCTCCAGTCGTTCTCTCGTAGTTAGTTTTGCTTGATCTCGTCAATAAGTCGTTTGTACGGCGCTGGTAACTGCGTATGTATGGACGCCTTGCGAGCCTACTTCGTTAATAGCATTCCACTTTGTCCCATGACTCCCTGCAAACTTCGACAATCGCTTTGTGCATGCTTCAGTCGATGCACGAAGGAAAGGATTTTAAAGTTTGGCTCGAGGATATTAGACGCATCAAAAGACAAAGTAAACAACGCCGGTAAGTAAAGAATCCCTAAGGAAAGGCACGCTATACTTTTTAGATTTCACTTACTGCGGGCTCCGCCATGCGCTGTGTTTCAGAAAAGAAGAGGATATAATCAATGTTACACTTCACTTCGTACACAAGAGGTTGTTTGAAATTAATCCCTCCTTGCGTGTGTATAAAAATTGCCAAAATCAACACGAAATTAGAACAACAAATACCTTAGCATAACAGTTGGAAGTGGGCCTTACTAGATCATGATCTAGGAATCTTGAAGGTTCAAAAGTAGCCGCAAGTCATTGTACTAAGTGTCTCATCACTGATCGAATACAAAACGATTTACGATGATTTGCGGCTTTCAAATAACGTGACCTTACCACTAATTAGGATGTGTTTACTCAAAGTCGATACTTAGCAGATAAATGTATCCACCGTGACTTTGCACCTAATGCCTAATATGAGCAGATAATGGCGGAATTCACTGCGAAAAGTTCCAAATAGACAGGGCCGTTTGTTCCATGGTTTTATCAGAATGTTGCGTAAACAATCACGATGATTCCGCTCCATGCAAGAGTACATAACAAAACCTTCCCACCCACATTGAAAAGCCACGCGACATTAATTCTTTACTTGACCGATTATGAGGTATTATAATATTGACGGAACTTTTAAGACAAACACCAGAGCCACTTGATACACGTTAATTATAAAAGCCTGACAACACAGACTACATATTGTTATTTGTCCATTGACAAAATTGACTTTGACATATTAGATCACCCAGACTGCAGTCAAGTTACTTTTCTGTCTAACCTTGTTGGCCTTTCCAAACGTAATCAATCGGCCTATTCAGAGCAAAGAACATTATGCGGGAGCAAAGAGCGCAAGAAAAAGGAAATAATTTAACAGCTACAATAAAAAAATGTTTACACTTGTCACCGGAGTTGACATATCAATTCTGCAAAACAGCAAAACAATTTTAAAAGCGGAAGTTCAAGCATAGCAGAAACAATTTTAAAAAGTTCACTTTCCATATTTTTAAAAAACCAAATACGCACAGGTTTTTAATTTCAGAAAATTCATCAACTTTGTACGACAACACCTACTGTGCTATTACTAACACTGCTGGAAACGTGTTTCATCCACGTTTAATGAGTTAATAACTTTTCCTTTTTCAAACCTTTTGAAATCAAAAATGATTATTCAGGTATATCGGCTTGGCAGAAAACCAAAAATATTAAGGGAACGGCGTTAGAACTCACTGCACCCACTCTCAGATCTCTTTCTAAGTGAGTTACTTAAAGATGATTCTACGCTACATGCTTTCAGTGGATAGATAACAGGGATGATAGGGGTGGACAAACTGAAAATGGCTTAGAGCGCGGTTTTGTTTAAAAATAGCTCAAGTCATATTTAATAACTGCCTCTTACAGTTCACGGTTCACTTACAAAGCTCTCAGTAATTACTCATTCCCACATATTGTGCCTCTAATTCACGCACGCTATAGACTATCTAGCCAAGAATTATTTCCGTCAATGTTAAAATCTTAGATAACGAAAAACAAACTAACAAGGTCGAAGCTCTAACGAACGAACTATTTAGACATTATTTAGACATTATAGAAGAGAAAGACAGTAGGCTCGAGAACTTTTATTAATGCACTTATCGACTACGTGCAATGACATTTCAGGTCTCAGGTCGAAAATTACAGTAGTAATCTTTTTAACTAGAATTTGAATAAGTATCGTATGAATTTTTGAGAATTTATTTTAAGAATCTAGCATTTCAAAAATTTAACGCTTCAATAGATCTAATTTTAATGTAATTAACTGTCTAGCAATTTAATGTATTTTTCGTACTTTTATCATTTTTATTTGTTATCCTGTAATAATGACGTAATTCAACCCACGGGTTGCAAGGCTATAAAAACTACCCCATGTAACTACATTATATAGCCGAAGTCTAACAACATAGTGTTTCTATCTGATCTATTTTCTTGTTTTTTTTTCCAGATGGCTGAAAAGAAGGTAAGGGTTTTGTTTCATGGCAACGGTTGTTTGCTAGGATCACGCCATTTAAGCGTCCAATCGGAGCTAATAACATCTCTCATAGAATTAAAGTGGACTGAAACTAAAACGATTATAACTTGACAGCCTCAAACTGGGACCTGAAAAATTTGATCGTATCGGCTTGTCGTGGATTTGAAAGGGAACAGTTTTTTTAACGCTATTAGGAACTGCTTCGCTCACGGAAGGTTGGGTGCCTCCAGTATCTAAGGGCTTCCACTTTGGCCAGCCACTTCCTACAACGAATTACACCTATATGGCTGGCATAACCGCACAACCAATCAATGAGCCCCGTTACAAAGCAAAAACATGCACTTGTCATAAATAGAAAAGCAAAGGGGAGGGGGAATGAGATAACTGGCTGAAGATAACTTCTCACGCTGCCCAAAACATACGTCGTGTGAACGATGTAGCGAACTACTGAGCATGCGAATACAGATCGACCACTGACCAGAAGCACTGGTGGCGTTCTTTGTTGTCAAATCTTTTAACCCATTCGCCCCTACACCGTCCGTGCGGAACCATGTCCCTTGTATCGCTTGTGACGTCACCAGTTTAAGAGGTAAACATCTAACTTGTGCAGGGGGAAGAGATCTTTCAAATCATACCGATTCAGTCAAGAAGGCCAGAGAAAAAGGCAAAAAAAAAACTTTTTAACTTAAAAATCGATGAAAATCTTCTTGCACTACCCACCCGTACTTCCTTCCATCTAATCCTACGATCTTAAAGGCTTTCCCATCAACGTTTCTGTATCAAGAAAAGCGAAAGAAGGGGAGAAAGGAAAGCGAAAGGAAAATTTCTGCGCATGCCCGAACTTCGGAAGCTGATAGTATTTTGCATCTGGAATAGAAAGCCGCGAAGTGCACCACCTGCAAATAGCGTTTAGTTAAGTTTTAGCTTTTAATAGCCATAATAGCCATAGAAAACGGCTTGACAAGATTCAGCATGTGTTTCAAGGCCAAATTCCCAGGGGGCGAATGGGTTAAAATGCATTTATAAGAAAACAAAATTAGTAAGCTTCCCAAACTAAACTTACTTAACTCAACGGTCAGTTGTGAAGGTGTATGTTCAAGCTTCTCACAATTTTGCATGAATAACGTTAGAAACGAAAAAAAAAAAACAAGAATAACATTTTGCATTTTTCATTTACTAGCTAGATAGATGTGATCTCCATTTACTTATTTATTTATTTTTGCCTCACCTTCGTAGACGGGGCAAGAGAATTCAAATGGAGGGGACAACAGCCAGCTGAGCCAGTAAGACATCGTTCCTTAATCTTTTCATATCATTTGTTATATAGCCCATTTGGAGAAGTACACAATCGATTAAATTAGTTTATACACCGTATTCACAAATGGCGGACACGCGGGAAAAAACTGTTGCCTAGTCATGAAAGCGAGGCGTTGGAGGATAAACAAAAATTGCAAATGAAGACTTTCAGTGGACTTGCAGAGTGTTTAGCACGGATTCCACCTAAAATAACTTTCTACGGACTTCTTTTTAAATACAATTACGTGGGATGTCTTCTGCTTTTAATGTTTAGTAGCAATTTGCTGTTTGCAATCAAGAGGGAAGCGTAGATCTTCAAGGAAACAGAATGATTTTTAAGGTTTCCGAAGCATCAGAAGCTCGACAAGTGGACGATGGCTGGAGAAAAGCCTTGTTGACCCAAACTTCACATTGAAACCGAGTACGAAAGCCAGCTCACTGCAATTCGGTGAAACAGAAATATAAACAAATCTTGGTGGCAAGAAAAAAAGAAATAAGCGACAGATGTATGGCCTACTTGCAACTGTTAACGCAAGAGACGTCTGCCGTTGAACAAAACAGTTCAAGTCGAGATGGAAAAAAGGAAGACAGGAAAGAAGAGGTGACTGAGGTTTCGATGAAGTTATGTTTGGTTTTTGTTCGCCAGGACGTTATTCTTTGGTCTTTATCAATGAAGGACATCAATAAAACAGCGGGGTTGACCTTTTTTTCAAGCGGTTTTTCGGTAATTTATTTTTAATGTGCAGGAGCGACCGAGAGGAGTACGCTCAAAATTTCAACTTGCTACTCGGCAGACTCGGTAAGCCGGCCACATATCATTTCAGCGAGTAATTTCGTATTTCTTACCTTTGGCTGTTAAGAGTTTTAACTTTATGTTCCATAATATTTTAAAGTTGAAGAATACATAAATAAATAAAATGATGGTCTTCTTAAACTGATCCAGACTCGAATTCAATTATTCGAAACAGAAGCTTGCCGTGTTCAGTCCTGACAAAAACATTGCCTTAAAATTTTAACCAAGTAAAATGTAAGCTTTATACCACTTTTTTACCAAGAGCTCTCTGACATAATGCCCTAAAAGAAACCAGGCAAATAGCAAGCCATAAGATTCACACACTACAGCTTCTAATTTTGATAAAATTATTTTTAAGTACTTCGCAATGACAAAGAAATCATGAGATTTTTGCTAAGCTCTGCCAACGTACCTCTTACAATTCCCTCCAAAGCGACGGAATTAATTTGATCCAATACAGAATTGTAGTGTTCTGGCTTTCGTATTCGGTTTCAGTGTGAAGTTTGGGTCAACATGTTTGCCGCTTTTCTCCAGCGATCGCCTACTCTTCGAGCTTCTGATGCTTCGGAAACCTACAAAATCATCCTGTTTCCTGAAGATATACGCGTCCCTTTTGATTGCAAACAACAAATAGCTACTAAACATTAAAAGCAGAAGACATCCCACGTAAAAGGTATTTAAAAAGAAGTCCGTAGAAAGTTATTTTAGGTGGAATCCGTGCTAAACACTCTGCAAGTTCACTGAAAGTCTTCATTTGCAATTTTTGTTTATCCTCCAACGCCTCGCTTTCATGACTAGGCACCAGTTTTTTCCCGCGTGTCCGCCATTTGTGAATACGGTGTATAAGAAGGTGACTTTTCCTCATCAAACCCTCGATGACTATCTTTTTCTTTCTTATTCCTGTATGTCTCGTAGCTAAGGAACTGTCGGAAAATCAATTAACGGGAAAATGTTTATTTTAGGGCTCACGAAGAGGAAGAAGAGCAGCCAGATTTACAGCTGGTTAATAGCAACAATACATTGGAGGATGGAAATGTATGTAACAGTCTTAGCTATCATTTAGGCCTAAACAGTGTCTACTGCACTATAACGAATAGCTCTTGTGCCGGCACGAAAACCATATTGGATAGCCATCAGGGCTTTTGTTCACAAACAAGAACGGTGATCTCTGTAACTAACGTCAGTCACTTTTAGCTTTATCAAACTTGGCGTTTTAATGCAGCATGGTGGCATTATAAAAAAAAACATATATCCACTAGAGCGAGTGCATGTGGTTACAGATTTTATCATATACACTTATGTATGTAATAAAAATTCTCTATTATTTTTCGAATCCCCCGTAATACACTCTGTTGCCCCCCAAAATTTGCATGAACCATTGTTCTCATATGCTCCTTGGAGTATTGCATTTTCCCAAAAGCATTTGAAGACAATAACCCCTGCAAAATTTGGGGGACAAACAGAGTGTATTATGGGAGATTGCAAAATAGTCAATTAACCAATAGACCGTTTTCACATGACGTCACGTCCGCCATATTGGTTTTCCAAAACAATGAAACGGCGGCCAGGTGGGTGTCCCAAACCAGTCCTGTGGGAGATGAACCTTTTTATTTCTTTTGTTCCAACAAATTTGCAAAACTGCTGGCCACGTGAGTGAAAACGCTCTACTCTTGGTTTGCAACCACGTGACAAGGCGGCCATGTTGGTGGTCGATACAATAGAATTTTTTCTCGAGCAATTTACATGAAAATAGAGTTTAGTTTCCAGAGGAGAGAAATGGTTTTGTTCTTGACCACCAACATGGCCGCCGTGACGTAACGTGCAAACCAGCAATATGTGAGTTCATTCCTATTCCTTTGTTATGCTAGCTTTTTCCACGTCCCGGTTGGACACAAAAAGGAAAAAGAGTGCAGCAGTGCACTGAAGAGGACCCCCCAGGGTATGGAATAAAATAATATGTTATTCATGTTCACCTAATAAAATAAAAAAGCAAATTATTCCCTGAACTTCCCTGGACTCGTGATTATCGGTCTTATTTAGTGTAAAGATACGGTAAATCAGGCCACAAAAACGTGCACCTTGTTTTGCAACATTGCTGCAAACATGTTGAAAAGCGGTTTTGCGCGTTTTACCACCGACGAATCAAACCTGCCTTGCAACAAATCAGGATGTTGCAGGTTGCAAAAAGTTGTTACAGAAAGTAGAGAGTAGTTCTACTTGTTTAGCAACAAGTGAGGTAACTTCCGTGTATGTTGTGACTCCCGCGCAATTTTATCCAATCAGAAGTCAGTATTCACACAACTTGCAACAGCCTGATTTGCTGCAAGACAGGTTTGAACAAAGGTGGTAAAACGCGCAACACTGCTTTTCAAATCGTTTTGCAGCAGTGTTGCAAACTAGTTGCACGTTCTTGTTGCCCGTTTTACCATAGCTTGCATGACGCTTTGGAAACTCTCTTAATGTTTCCACTAGTTTGATTCTACTCAATAAGCAATTGGCCAAACGAAACGCGCGCATAAATCAGTGGGTATAGAACACTTATAAGACGTTTGTGTTGTAAGCAGTCTTTTCCCTTTTATTTCTTCTTCGTGCGTGCTTCTGACGAGATACAGTTTTCCTATTCTTGCTCTGAAGATGACTTAACTGGTCGAAAACGTTTGATTTCAATATTTCTACAACATTTTACGCTTTTAAGATAATATTTTAGTTTCAGTTCTATTTCTTTTTCATTTTCTTGGCTACTCACTTATGGTATGTAATCAAAATGTAATAGTCCTCAACGGTATTGCAATTAAATACACAATGTAAAGAGTAAAACAACACTTCTTTTGATCTTTCCTTTTAGGGGTATTGACACTGAAACAGGAAATCCCCAGGTAGGCACCTACGACGTACAAATGTAGCTGTAAAAAATGGTTTCGTAGATCGTAGAGTCCGGATTTAGATTTTTGATCTAATGAATCCACTTGAGCAATGAGTTCCCCTGTATGTTCACAATCCAGTATTGTATCTTTTTTGTAAAAAAAAAAAGGAAAAGAATATCCGTTTTTGGATGCAAGAACTGAAAACGTTTTTCCATTCTCTCAAAGAAACGTACCACCCTTAGACGAGCTTTCTAATGGTGTCGTATGTTAAATTTAAGATAGTTTTAATACAAAAATGTATTTGGGAGTTTAATCTCTAGTTTCTTCGAAACTTAACAGACCCGATGCAAAAATGGCTGTTGGATTAATATTCTTTTGTTTAAATCAAAATTTGCCTGACTAGCCTCGTTCGTCAGTACAAAATTAAAAAGAATACATTATCTCAAATGGGGCTAATCAGGCTAATTTTAATTTAAACAAAAGAATAATAATCCAGCAGCCAAGTATGGGCACCCTTGGCATGATGCTGTGTTAATTCTTTCTTATATGTCGCTTTTATTTTACATTTTTTCACAGGAACACGACTGCTTGTGTGAGACATGTCAAGACACATCCAGAGATAAATGATGTAATTCTTGTTAGGTTATAATTTCTTAAAATACTCAAAGGAGATCAAAGGCTGTAATCAAGACCACTACATAGCTCTCTCCCTCTCTGTCTCTCACGTTCATATTTATCGTAGATACTGCATAAAAAGAATGTAATGTAAACATTTATAAGATCACTGTACTGAACTGAACTAAACAACTTCATTGACGTGCCACATCTTCTGGCTGGACACATGTAGCCCACCAATCTAGTTGTAGCAGAAAAATTTGCACATGCAGTAAGTTTGACTCACATACCAAGAACAATCGCAACCGGGACAAGGTGAAACATATTTCCGTTGTCTGGATTTCTGCGATATTTATTATGTAAAGAGGTCTGTGTTCAAAATACATTATGACTATCCGTGACATTTCATGTAAACATTACGTGACCTTTTATGCCCCCATCGTGAGGTGCAATACTGGAATAGGTTTTTTTGGTAGAATCCGACATCATGCATGATATGGAATACCCACGAAAAAAATTGAGAAACTGATTTTACGTTAGGAGAAAAACAAAAGAATTGCACATAAATAGTGTGTATTTTTATACAAAGTATAAAATTAAATCATTAAAGAAACAAATTAGCGAACACAAAGAGTAAAAGTTGATTTTGGATTCATGAAGCTGGATGTGTTTGTTTCCTTGAAGGCCGTCTCTACGAATAGGGTTTTACCTAGGGGTAAAACACACGTGAACTTGATATTCGTTTTCTGTCTTATAAGGAAAGGCAGTATATATGATCAGATCTGGAAGTTCTGAAGCCAAAAATGATCAATTAACCGCAGGTGCAGGGAATAATCTTTTCAGACTTGCGCTTGTAGTTACATTTCAACACTGGGAACCAGAACAGAAACAACTACGAACGTAGAGCAGGTTTGTTAGACGTAATAATCATACAGACGTTGCCTTACCTGTAATCCTTCTGGTGCTAAAAAGCGATCATGAGGAAACAAAGGCAAGACAGGCTAGGCAAAAACGCTGCTATTTTTTGTTTCCTTGTCAGGAGCCCCTTGCTTAATTTCTAAATGCCAGGTCGCCGCTTCCGCCAAAATTAAAATTCTCATTTGTCACCCTATTCATTTACCACAGAAGTAGTGGGGACAAGTTGATAAAATATCAATCAAACACATCTTGTGTGATCTTGTCCTTAATTCTCATGACCACTCTATTTTACAAAGCATTGCTATTACAAGGGGACATTTGATGTTGATCACCCTTAGGGTTAAAAGGGTTAAACATAGCCGTAACCCAATTTTATCACTGGGAATCAGACAGGGAAGCCCAGGTTCATGAGATATTTATTTTGCTCGTACAAAAGGAAAATATATTTACGTTGAAAGCTATACTTTCGCCCAATATCCCGATTTATTTCACTCTTACAATATCTACCACTATTTTCCGAGAGATCTGCCCCTATTTCCGAGAAGTGCTTGTGTACCTACACAAACAACTTCATGTAAAACGTTGCGGAAGTGCCAAATCAAACGGAAAACAGATGGAAATCAAACAAAGGCCAAATGAACAATCGAGAATTTAATGTAACCGTTGACTATAAAGTTCACTAAATCGTGCATAGACCGAATTAGTGTGACTGTCAGATAGTCAAATAAATTCACTTCTTTAGAACTGTCACCAAATGTGTGTTCCGACTGAGCAGCGTTGATTGAAAACAGAATCTTAAAATATGCTAATTCGAACCAATATCCCGAAACACTAGCTCATTTCTTTCTTTATAACATCATGATTTCTTATCCAAGGGAAATATTGAGGGGAAAATCCCTTACGCCAGAAGATCCATTTATACAATAAAACGGTAAAATCCCTCCTAACTCTGTAGAGCGAGACGTGATTTGGTGGGAGAAGTGATTTTTCTATTCCACAGCAGAGCCTACGTATCACAGACGGAATATCTGAGTGACGTTTAACAATTTCTTCTCAGTTAATTCTACATAAGTAAAAAATTCTTGTTGTTGACCTGAAAACAGTGTAGATGTTGTGGTTCAATTTATCCTTGGTTTAAATTTTTCCCTTTGTTTTTGCTTGTCTGGGCACATTATTTCAGTAAAGGGAAAAATCCCTGAAATGCACTGATGATTACCTAGAGAAGGATATTTAAGGAGCGTACGAGCTATGGATTGGCCGTGTCAAAGACTCGCGAAACTGTTCAAGTCAGTTCTAAATAGAAGGCTAAATGATGCCGCTTTTAAAGAAAATAAGAAAACTAAAAGACAATTAGAAGCTTTTATAGCTGGAGTTGCAACGATCCGATAAAGAAATATTTGGAAAGAGGTAGGTAGACGCTCATACTTGCATTATGCGACGACATATTTACATTTGGCAAGAAACTACTTATGGATTCGAAAGCTTTTAAAAGGCGGCGCAGGGTTGGACAGTCTCTTCTCTGAGTTAATCGTTCTTTGAAGAGATTTTCTTTTTTGTTTAGGTTTGCGAAGTGGTATATAAAGATTCCATGGTTTCAAGGTCAGAGTATGTTTAAAGTCTTCGCCACATTCGCCTCGAAATCGCGGAAGTCAGTTCGTGAGACCCTCTATTTCTTCCTGAAGACCTTCATACATGGTATCGCTTTATCGAAGGCGATGTGTTTACATTAAACTGAAGACAAAAATTGTACAGTGTAAGTCAAGAGATACGACACTGGTTGTAAGTTTGATTGAATCATGTCGTAAGCCTACCGTAAAGACGTTGCATGCGATTAAGCTGTCGCATGTAAACGGGGCTTGAAACACTGGGCCGGAAGTGAATACTACAGCTATACAAGATGGTCACGATTGGTTGGAGTTCTAAATCACATGACTGTCATGTGTAAAGAAAAGCGCGCCAAAAGCCAAGATGATGAACGAACAACAGCAGTATATAACACAAAATAACGACGAATTTCTATGAGCTGCAGTGAGTATTTGCTTTAAAGATTTTTTATCCCGTTTTAATACACCTTTAGACAAACATTGAGCCGCGAGTATCCAAATATTGAAGTGGCTGATGTAGCTACAATCTATCATAAAACAAAAGGGGTATTGTTTTTACCTCCCTTATAAAGCAATCATCAGACACGTGATAAGTGGACAGAAACACAACTCGTGTGCATATGAAACAATCCCGTCGTCAAAGTGAGAGAACCCACGTGAGTACACTGCGAGTAAGGAACCTTGCTAAGAAGCTTTGAGCTTTCCTTTGAAAAATAAACTGTGCAGGGATACCTTCTCAAACGCATCACTCAGGTAGGTATGAAATCTTCGGAGCTGATTGTTCATTTGACATTGCGATGGTCAACGTTACGAGAAAGAAACAGTTAACTCTGCGCATAAAATCTCATTGATCGGGCATATTAAACAGCAAAAGCACGCCCATCAAAAATCCAAGACACTGACTTTCACCCTAAAGGCCCGAAGAAGTGACAAAATAGCAGTTACTGGCTGTAACCAAGTAGGAATCTCAATTTAGGCAGGCGTGAGGTCCAAAGACATTCAAACTTCACATTTACGTTACTGTTTCCATTGCTCTCCATTTTAATTGTTTTTCGTTTTTTCTTCAATTTCACAGAGTTCAGAGAAGATCATGGCAGATCGAAGGGAAAACAACAGTTTTAATGTAAGTATCGGAACACGCGACTTCTTAAAAAACGTATTTTACTCATGGTGTGAATGAGCAATGTTGCCACAAACTGAAAATGTCGCTACAAATTTATTGCATTTGATCTAATAATCAATCTTGCTTTACTGTACAAACACTTGTACCACGATATGATAAATTGAACTTTCGCATTGTTCGGTAAAAGAATGTGGAAACGAATAGAAAGATACATTTATAACTACATATGCCTAAAAATGGAACACGAGTCGCCGCCTTGATCGTCAGCGATTCTGCTTTGTGTGCTACTGTGTCAAGTGTATTAGGAGGTGACAATCACCATTCAGTCTTTGCATGAAAACATATCCACTTAAGATAAATTTACGTTTTGATTGATCTGTGGATAAATTCCCAAAACGTGATTATTTGCAGTTCGTAAAAGGTACTGTCTTGTTTGTTTGCTTTTGTTATTACACATTTTACACCAAAAATGCTAAAAGATAAAAATATTTTAAACAACTACGCATATATTTTAGCAAATTTTTTCTGCGTATGGTAGCTTGCGTACTGAACAGCTCAATGCTAATTCTCGCTTTCTCTTTAATTTTAGGAGCTGCCCAACATAGGGTAAGTCAATAGCTACTTAGGAGTCATTCCAAAAATAATTTAATGCACATTAAATTAGGTCTCCCTCATAGAGTCTAGCCTTTCCTAGGAATAGCTATACATCTTCAGTTGGACTCAAACAAATTAGCTGTTTTTCAAACGAAATCATTGAAAAAGCTTCTGTTGTGTATCAACGGATACTAGATATAATGAACACAACTAACAATCATGCATGTAAATAAAGTGATCACATTTGAAAGTGTAATAAGGTTTGCAAGGTATTAAAACCTGAGCTAAACAACACAAAATACTTATGGGAGTCATATATATGGTTTTGTAAGGTTATTAAAATAGTAGGGCCATGATACACTGTTACAGTATAGTATTGTCAAAACTTGTAGTGTAAAATCAAATTCCTTTACAGTGATCATGAAATATCATTCAGTTAAATTTTGAGTCAAGAAATCACAAACAGGCCCTTCTGTGTATTCAGGTTGACTCACTAGTAATATTGATAAACGTTTATTGTGTAAATATTAGACATGTTTGGGCAGGTGTGTAACACCCAATGTCTGTATATTGCTAAACCTGGTAATTAGTGTACGATTTAGAACAGTTTGCAGACTAACTGTAAGAGTAGACATCTGAAGAAATTAGCTCTTAGGTCAGGTATTGAAGGAGTCACATCACAATCCAAACATCTAGTAAATTCTTTACCCCTTTTAAACCTTCCACACACTCAGGACACAAGCACCACAACATTAAAATGCATGCATGCTCAATGCAAGTTACTATTTTGAGGAAAGCATTAGGTACAAGATTTCTCACTACAAAAACACCACTGACCACTATTTTGGACACAAGAAGTGACCCTCTGAACAGGATATTACACAAAATACTGTCACCAAAGATGAACACATGCACCTGCTCCATAATGTTGCAATAATTTAAATATTACTTACCCTCAGACTTCATCTTTGTTGCCTTCCAGGTTTCCCCAAGATCAAATTTCTTCCCTAGAGGTAACAAAAGTTTTCTCTAATGAATGGCTTTCTAAACGATTAGCCAGGAATTAATACATATACACTTCAAAGGCTTAGTCATGAACTGAGATATTCAAATCAGCAACAAATAACTATTACAGTAAAACCCTAATTAAAATAATGAAATGCTTGGGGACTGAGAGAATGTGTTTACTACTCTCAAGGTAAAGCTGCACAAGTCATGAAGCTCACAATTGGCTAGAAATAATCCCAGGTTCTGTAGCACAAAGCACCTATTATTGCTACCAACCCTTCCCCCCCCCCTCCCCCCCACGTGGACAGGATGATAGTCCATCACAGGGTGACCTCCAACGTTATGTTGCTGTTATCCGTTTGTACACCTGGGTGAAGAGAGATGGTGAAGCAAAACTTCCTCACTACTCAAATGATACCGCACTTAATTTCATTCCAGAACAAGTTCATTTCATCTCCCCACACTTCTATGTATTTTTTTACTTCAATGACATTTTGTTCCTGTAGAAGTCATTCCGGAAGAAGTTCATTCTGGTTTTCAATCCAAGTGAAATTCTTGTTCTGGTGTTGAACTTTATTCTTGAAGCATGAAGTTGAAAACAACTTCACCTCAAATTGAAAAAGGCAGATTACATGTAGTCTTGAGCAAGTGGCGCATGTGTATCTGATCTGGCACAAAAAACTGTCTATGTAAGCGAGAACATCTTAGACTAAACCGCTAATGTGAATGCAGTATGAACTTCATTCTAGAACAACACTTATTCTGAAATCATTCCTGACCAGTTTCATGTAAACAGACTATAAGATGACAACATGACAGCAAGGCTTGAACTTGGAACAACAGTTCCAAAATTCAAGATGTTACTATACTACCCAGTCACCATGCCTCCGCAGACACCCCAGCCAGGGCATCATACACCCTGTAGGCCAATCAATTTCCCAGTTCCTAATGGCACTTCAGGGTTAAACTGTGCAAAAAGGATAGTAATGTTATGCAAATAATTCAACTAGAAACACCACCATACATCACATTGAATATAAAACACTTATACAAGATTTGGAGTGAAAGAGAAGCAGTACTTATGTGCAAAAAAGTCTTAAAATAAGTAGTTTCAAATTTTATCAGCCATCTGCTCAGACTACCCCTATCATTTGAGGGTGGTGGGGGGGGGGGGGGGGGGGTGTTCACATGCTACGTAGCAATACGAGTATTGCAGCTAATTACATGCATGACTTTGACACCAGCATGAATTTCACACATTTCTCTTGTGCAGCTTGGAGAGCATCGTGAAAAGGTCAGCACTGAGGAAATGAGGTAGCATATTATCTATTGTTATCTAAAGCAGCAAGTAAAAAATTAATATGTGGGAAACTTAAGACAACAGAGAACCTCATTTTGCTTATTTCTTCCAGTGATGTTAAGATCCAGTTGCCACTTAACTTAGTTTTAATTATTAGTAGTATTTGAATTTTCAAGAATTCCCATATATTCATAGTCGAGGGCAGGCCCTTAGATATTTTTAACATCCAGTGCACAGCCTGGCACAATTTTTGCAGGCAAGTATTCAGTAATGTACCATATTTATACAAATAGGTGCCCAACCTAGAATTAACACCCACCACAAATAAGCACCCATCCTTAAGACAGAAAAAGTTAATAAGTGCCCAGTTTTGATTAAGCGCCCACCCCCACCTCTTCTCCTACTGCCACTAAATCTCAAATAAGTTGTATCTCCCTCTCAGGCGACTAACCCATTTGCTGACGTTACAATGTAGGACATCAAGGAGCCAGCACCAGAGAATTCACTTACTGACTTGCATGACAATGAAATTGAAATTGAATAAGTACTAATAAGAGACTTCCCTGAGGACCGAGTTTTCTTCGGAGTATTTTACAGAAACCTTGCTGTTACATCTTCACATTTTGTTATTACCATTTATTATTTTAATGCAAAATAAGCATACTATAGCTATACTTGCTGAAAATGGTGAAAATTTAATAAGCACCCAGCCTCCAATAAGCACCCACCCAAGGTCCAACAATTTAATAAGTGCCCAGGGTGGTTAATCGAATATATGTGGTATGTCCCGCACGTTTAAATGTAAACATGAACAGGACATGTTTCAGTGCACAAAGTGTCATGTTTTCTTTAACTTTACTACATCAGTTTAGCAATTCTAATTTTACTTTTCCTTTATTATCCCATTATTTACTGCCTTTGAAGTTTTGGCCTTGCTAGTTCTTTGAACTTATGAGAACCAATATTTTCTGCCATCCTTAATTCAGTATGAGACGGGTATTCCATTTTTACTATCCTCCGTCTGGCCTGGCTACCTTCCAATTTTCCAGCTTTGCTTCAAGCAGTAAAAATGTAATCAAAAACTGAAGCTAAATTACTATGCAGTGCAAGAAAGAAAAACACAGAGTGACTGCTGTCTATTCCCCAGTAAAAATAGAATATTCCTTGCCTACAAAGGAAGGTAAGATAGGTGACGCCCAATCCATCTATATGAAACTACAGTTGACCCTCCATTTAGCGGTCACCTATTAAGCAGCCACCCTCTATCAAGCAGCCAGTAATCATAGTCCCAAAATAAAATTGTAGAAAAGAATGGGAAATTAATAAGCAGCCACCACTATGAAGTGGCAGCAGCCAACTTTTGGCCACCCCAACAAGAATTCTTCCACTGCTGTAACCTCAACTGTGTAACTATCCCTTAAGCGAAGTATCAGTTTGCCTCAACCATGAGGACCTCGGCTTTCGTCCAAAAATAAGGGGGCGGCCCCCCAGATCCGCCTCTGTCAAGTTACATTTAAAGTGCATGACTTGCCAAACTTCTCTGTCACACTACCTTTTAAATTTTTTGCTCATAATACAACATTCAAGTCATACAATAATGTACATGTAATTTAAAACACTTCACACTTTATCTCCACATTAGGCCTAGACAAGCTCAAGCCTACTACTCATACCTTTTGGAACTACTGTTTACAAATAATGAGATGGTAAGTTCTATTATGTAGAACTTAGAATACAATATAAATTTCAATTTTAACAATAAATTTATTATTAGTCCACTTTTATGGATCACATATAAAAGCATGTCGCTCCACCCTCAGAATCACGCTGCCACAATAATAATGGATACTCCTTAGGTTACTCCATCTAAGGCTGTACTTGGTAACCTGAACATTGTCCATTGTCCATTGTCCAAGATTAGCATGGAGCCAAACACAATATTGCACTACATGTAGGAAGAGTAACATAACGATAGGAATAGTGCTTGCTTATTTCTTCATTCCACTATTTACTTATATACTTATTTGTTTCATTCATTTATTTTATTGCATACTTGTGTACATCAGTTAATAGCACATGGCAGTGACCATCTCATAAGCTTTTCTTAGCTACTTTGGTCACTGCAAATATTTTACTTTTCACCATTTGTGTGATTGTTCTCCTCTTTTTTCCTCTTGTAATGTATTGTATTTACTTATGATATTTGTCAGTAGTAGAAAACAATAAAAAATCTGAAATCTATAATCAGTATAGCAAGACTAAAGTTTTTCATTATCATTGTCATTAGCAACATCATCATCATCATCATTCTTGTCATCGTCAGCATTATTATCATCACTATGCTTTGCAAACTTAATAGTGTCAGATTTTAATTTGAATGATTGATCTCAGAAAGGGAATCTATTTCAATAGGATTTTAGACACCGCTGGTGAAGGGCTTACTAACTATCAGGGTGCTTAGAAAGTCACTTTTACGGCTTTACAGCTTGTATGTACTAGCCCGAAAGTCAATTCAGCTAGCCTGAAAAAAAAATTGATAAGCAGGATTGATTATAGTTCTGCTGTAATTTGAATTCCCCCAAAATAATCGACTTGCTCGTCGGGTAAGAACAGAATTCACTAGCCCGAAAAGCAAAATACACTAGCCCCAGGCTATCGTATACCACTTTCTTTGCATGCTGCCTATGTAGTATTTTTAAGATATCAGAACATGCACCTTGTAAACTAGTTGTGTAAAAAAACACTTCTTGTTTATTGGCACTCAATAAACACAAACTCACTCCAAGACATTAGACATTAACATCCATAAGTTAAAGGTAAGAGAAAACTAAATCACCTTGAAAGAAAACCAGGACATCTTTTTTTGTTCAGCTTCAGGCAAAGCTACAAACAGATAATATTATCTTTTATTTTTGAGCATACAACCCAATAATTTTTGCCACCTTGAAGATTGGTGAGAAAGTTGCAGTATTTGAATCAATTATGAGTAATATAATAAATAAGTCAACAGTCAAAGCTATCACTACAGACACTTTGCAGAGTAAAAGCTCAACCAATGGCAGCCTTTTGCTCAGTTTCAGGTGAAATCGAGTACCTCCCCACAAAAGTACTTTTAATTAGAAGTTTTCTGCAGAGCAAATTTGAAAGAATTCTCTTGGAGTACAACCATTTGAGGATTTGATCTGATCTGGGCACACCAGATATTACTTAGATGGTTTCAGTATGCAGACAACCACGCAATCACAATACACCCAGTACATATATGCACATCAATGCCTCCCTTTCATTGATAAATGGTGTACATGTTTGGTAAAAGGTCTGCACTCAGCAGTAGGCATTTCATTTCCTTCTCCACTTCACCCGCTCTCTTAAATTTTTGCTTCTTTTTGCCCCATGCCTTTGCACATTTTCCACACTCCTCCCCTTTTTTTGGTGAAAAGGAAATGAAAATGAATGCTATGCAGGCAAACAGTGACATTGTTCTGTTACCTAATGATGGTTCCCCATTACAGGAGCGTCATTTGTAAATGACACCAATATAAGGTCTTGGTCCTCCCAGGGGTTTCAATAAGCAGCGACAACCAACAAAACATGTTGGCTACATTACTCAGAGAAGTCGGCTACTTTTTTCCCCCAACGAAGAAGCAACTATTTTGAATAATGTCATGGACAAAAACAGAATTTGTTCACGCAAAAATATACGTAATGTAGTAATAATGATTTGTTCATTGCTTGGAGGATTTCATTGTGTGGCTAATAGGTCAAAATTTGACTTAAAACTCAAATCTTCCTGAATGAAACTCTTTTATACTCAGTTTAGTCCTCTGATTACTGGAAATCGCTTATTTAGGGTTTCGTAATTTTCAAATTTTCTAAGGGAGCATGCCCTCAGACACCCCTTGAAAATGTGGACTACTGGCCTCTTGTTGATACAGTCGGTTACTTTATTCAAACCCTGGTCCTTATGTGTAAATGTGCGGTCATCGTAATTCATGCCTGCGTAGTCAGCATAAACGGTAATTAAGATACATACATGTATTTTCAAAGCCAAGCTTACAAACTTTATGTATCTACTATTCTTTCTTACGTTAGTGCATACGGGAGTATCTGCAGTAATACATGTAGCCCTCACCTTAAAATACACTGTGCCTTCTCTACAACTACATTGTACAAATACATTTTAAAAATCCCCACTGAAATATTTTTCAAAATGCTGCATTGAATGTTCATCAGAAAATTTTGTCCAACAATTGATGCAGCTGTTGTTCAAAGGGTTTGCATTCTACTACAATCTTTTCTCTCAAACACCTGCAGGGTGGATCAGCTATGAGATAAGAGGGAGGAGCACTAGAAAGTGAATGGCTGACAGCTCAGAATTTTGCTGCTATTAGCTTTGGACATGATAACAGTCATATTACTCAACTATATATAACAACCTAAATGTAGTAAATGTGCCCTAATATGTATAAAATGAAGGGAAAAAAGTTAAAAGGAATGGTTTAGATTAGTTTGCATACACCTACAGGGCTGTGCTCTAGCTTGCTCCTGGGCAACTAGGAAATCTTAGTTTTTTCATACAAATCATATGCTGGACAACCTAGATTTTACAGTTCCGGAGCAATGGGCTTCCTTCAATTTTCCTTAGAGCACAGCCTTGACATAGGAAGATGCAATTGTTTTAAAATGTTTTTGTTACAGTGTAAAAACAAACAGCAGTAAAAGCTTTGATACTGAGGCATATATTTTCTAAGTGTTTACAATTTAAAATTACAAAGCTATTGATTTGTGTTATGGAGAAAATTATGTACTATTTTATTCACTGTCAGTCACTGTAAATAATAATATTCTTTATTTTTAAATCCCATAATTTCATAGCAAAACAATTTAGCAAAAGGGATTGTTTAGTCCCTTTAATCCCCAAATATATTAATTCTCCAGACTGATTTCAATACTTGCTTGTACATTTCCTCAAATAATAAGTTAAGAGAATTTTTTAGAAGATCGGAGCATTTTTTCTTATGTTGATCTTTTCATCAATTCTTATAACTTTTTCTCTTGATTTGGTATTCATATTTTTAGGATGAAATTGATGTTGATCACATTTGGGACTTAAAGGGTTAGGATGCATATTAATAAGCACCTACAGTTGTACCATGAATTGCTAGTAAGGAAATCGTTTCAAATTAAAAGATATACAATGATGTATGTTTCATTATTCCAGCAATCAATCAATCAGCAAGTTTTGTACAATGTACTGTACCTTTTGCTCAAATATCCTGCAATGGATTTGTACATGTAAACCATGCAAAATTTGTAAATTTAAAGTATAAGCTACTGTAGAACACAGGTTTATTCATTGCTTGCAGGTTAAGCTTCTGTTCACTTTTTACTCTTGCTTCATTTGAACGTTGAGGTTCAAATCTGTAATTTGGACTACATGTAAATTGTACATAGCCACCGTTATGTTGATCTGCATTCCTTCTATTGAGTACAAAAGATTGATGCCCATATTTCAATAACAACAACAGACAAACGAACAGAGGGTTGTCTGCATGTGGTGCCATCATTGTATATACATTTTTTGGTTATAACTAGCCTGAATTATATAATGCAATATGTGAGATAACTCAGGACAATTTTTTCCTAAACGAAGTGTGATAAACATGTTGGTTAACTGCAAAGGTGTGAATGTTCACATTAAATCTCTCGAAAGAAGAAGTCTCTTAGATTAAAGTTTCACAACTTAGTTATGACATGTACATGTATTTTAACAACAACCCCATCGCCCAGGATCCCTAAATAAAGTTATTTTTTTAAAAATTTATCCAACGTTTCTGTTGCTTATAAAATACTTACAACTGTACAGAGCCAAACAAAATTAGCTATATACAATATGAAAAATGCATAACATACTTCGCAATGCTGACATAATAATAATCAGTTAGTTTTCTAAATAATAATAACAAAGCGCAAAGTAACTATTTTTGAACGAAAACTTAGACAAAGTGAAACTACAGTAACATTAGCAAATTTCCCACTTTTGTCTGAGTCTTGTCATTAAAATGACGAAAACAACAAAAGTCAGAAAAATGTTGCAAAAGTCACTCTGATATCATTCCTGGCTGCACTATTGAATTATCTATTAAGAAATAAACATGGCAGTTTAAACAACGTGACATAATGTATCATGTAACATAGTCCTGAACACTTACCAGTTCTCTTTCCCGATTATCACCAGTCTGTTTATTGGAAATTCCCAAGAAATAATTTTTCACTGTACTGTACATCTAGTTTCATCTTGACAATCACTGTTCCTAAAGGCCAAAAAAAGAAAGAATAGTAACCAAATGTTAACAGATTTTTTTTAAAAAAAAAGATCATTAACCAGCAGATTTTTTAAAAAAATCTTCAAACTCAAAAGCCACTAATCATGGAGGTTGGGCAGTTTCATAACAATGGTCATTAGACTAGATATGGAAAAAATAAACATTGGCCACAGTTAATTTGTCATGTCATAATCTGACACTAATCATTTAAATGCTGTTGGATAATGTTATTCTGAACAAAAATAAAATAATGTGTTGCTTTCCAAAATTTCAGGTTTACAAACACATTGCACGAAAAATGAGATTATCAAAAGTCATTGTTGACTGGGAGATTTCCTGTTTGCGAGCAGATGATCACCTTGTGCATGCACATTTGTCTCATTGCCTCCGAGGGTTGCCCTTCTGGTTTGCTTTGAATTACTTTTGCCACTCTTTGCCATTTGTTTAATGCATCTTTGCCTCCAAATTCTCTTCAGTTGCGACATACAAATCGATGATTTGTTTGTTTGCCATTTGTAAGGACTGTTTTTGCTTCATTCTTTTGTTTCTTCCTTGCGTTGTTCTACTCGACACACCAGAAACAGCTTGGATAACTCATTGCCTCCTTGTGTATCTTTAACTTTGTCATTGCCCACCTTTTTGTCTACCGTTACCACTTCTGTGATGGCTCTTCAAACATATGGTTCTACTTCTTGTGCTGTGATATTGCCTGAATTTTTAGCCTCAGTGATTCAGGGTATTCAAACACTGATTTCAGCCATTGTGCAGCAGTCTTTATCCGCCACAGTTAGTGCACCTCCAGTTCCAGTTTCCATTCAAGGTCTTCACACCACTGCTCAAAGCTCCAACTACCCAGCGCTTGCCGATACATCCATAATTAGTCGGTAGCCAACATGCCCTCGTTTATATGTGGATGACCCTTTTCAGGCATCATTGTATAAACTTACCCAGCTCTCTTTCGCATTGAAAGTAAGCAAGAGAAAATTTCTCAATGCCTGCTACTTTTCCCACACAATGTAGTTTTCTGGACAGATCACAGTGTGCACTTCATCAATGATGCGCTGGAGATTTTCTTGCGGATTGAAGTCTGGTGAATTAGCAGGCCTTCCTTGCTTGTTTGTTTTATCTTGTTTTCAACAAAACTGGATATTGCTAATGCAGAACAATGTCTGAGTGGCCAAAGATGTGTAAGCTAGTGTTCCATTTTGAAGGAGGTCATTTGCCTGTTGAAGGTACAGCAATCCGCAAAAGTCTCATTTCCCGCATGAGGAGAACCACATTACTGCCAATATCAGCAAATCATTAATAAAAAATAAGGAAATAACATACAAGTGATAAGCCAACTGCAAGAGTGTCCTTATCATTTAAGCTGCTGACCAGAAATTATCAAAGGGGCTCAGAGCCGTAGCTAGCAGGGGGAGAGGGGCAAGGGGGTAGCTGCCCCCCCTGGACCTGTTGAGTCAGACAAATCAAGTCTGTGGATGGATTTGTCTTCTTTAGACTCAGTTATTTTGGTTATATAGTGACTTGCAATCGTCTGCCATTTTCATATTCGAGGTCAATTTTTTGGAGCCATATCTCATGACAACTGCTGATAATAACGTTTCGGAGCCTCCAAATTTGAACATTTTCTGGGGGACACCCCCCCCCATTACAAAAGACCAAGCAACTACCCTAAGACTTTAATGTCTTGCACCACTGTAAGTGATGGCGTTACCTGGTAGAGTCTACAAGTTGGCACAGGGCTCAAAATTTAAAAAAAATCCTCAGGTTTGTGGCCACCAACTGGAGAAATATAGTCGCCAAGTGCAACATTTTAGCTGCCAGTTTGTACAATGTAAATGACACAACTCATAGTATGGCACAATCCATCATAATTTAATTGTTTGAAAATATGGCGGACAGAAGTCAGTATAAATTTGGAGGTAAGATGCAAAATAAGATGAAATGTTTGTTTTGACATTACTCTTTTGATTTAAAACTAAATCACAGAGAAATCTGGTCCCCATAGTGTCGAATAAACCAGATTTTTTAGTCACCAAGGAGAAAATGTTAGTTGCATTGGTTACCGTATCACTCACAATTACGAACTCTGTGGTATGAGTGGTTGATGGGGGCAGATTCATGGGAGACGAGTGCTAGCGAAAGAGCTTTACTATATAAACAGCAACATGAACATGATGTGGTGACTGCTGATGCCAAATGGGGACTGTCTCTCTGCCCTTTTTTGTACTGATCAGTCTGCTGGTAACTCATGTGTCATTGACTGGGATTTCTTGATTAGCCTGATATTTACCAGGAAAAGGAAGATGAACTCCGCAGTGAAACAAGGGCAGGTGTAGAGTCTTTGGTTTCATTAGTTTCACATTTCCTTCCATCGAACCACACCTCTAGGTCATACTGAATAACTGCATGTATGCTAATTTCTTACTTTACGACATTCGCATATATCACATTGTAAACCCATTCCCAGAAGACTACGACACTACACCTCACCCCTTTTATCTAGCTCGGCACAAAGTCCCTATACAAAGTGTTCCGCGTGGAAGTTTTAACTCTCGTGGACCTTCTGAGTCCCGCCCGCATGTGGTTTGATGTGGGTCCCCTACTACTTCCATCTCGGGCAAACTGGGAGGAGGGTCCTTTGAGGGGCTGTCAGGGTACACATCCAACATAGTTCTCTCCGCTGCTTGGGCATTTCGGTCCCAGTCCAACGCGTCATACTCCTTCTTCTTTGCATACTTAAGTACTTTGCAGTGTGATGAGTTCCGGGCTTTGATGTATCTCCCCTTTTTAACCGTGACCATAGTCCCTTTCACACCTATAACTGAGTTACAGTGACACCAGCATATGACCCCTTTCCTTCCTTCTAGAAACTCTTTATTATTGGGCCGATTGGCTCTGTTCTGTTTCAAAAAGACGGTGTCGCCAATGACAATCGAGCTTTCTCAAGCATTTCTCCTTTTGTCTGTGTACTCTTTCATGAGTTTTTCTTTGACGCATCTCACCTCTGGATCTGGCCACTCACAACTTCCTTCGTGGGAACTAAGCTTTCAGGTAGTTTCCTACTTAACTCTCTTCCCAATATAAGCTGGTCCAGGGTCTGCTTTGTCACTGGGTGGGGCATAGCATGATAGTTGCCAATGGTTTTTTTAACTTCCTGTCGAATGGGTTTCTAGCAATTTGGGGCTCTTTTTCAGTGTCTGCATAAAACGTTCTATGTCTCCATTGGCCTCAGCCCAGGTAGTAGTGACCTTGCAATGAAGGAATCCTTGTTCCTGAGCAACGTTTGAAAATTTCGTTCCATTTGACGGGGGCCCATGTTCCGACTTAATCTCTTCAGGAATTCCAAATGTGTGAACACGCATGTAAAAAGTATACAGGCCCCTTCCACTGGGGCATAACTTTCTACAAGTCGTGCATTGTACTGCATGATACACAGGAATGAATGGAGTTCCTTGGCATTGCAGAGAGGTTCCGCCTCTTATAACCTCTACTTTTGCTGGATCAGCGGAGGCCCCTTCTTTTGAGAAAACCATTCCATAATACAGACATCTGTCTTTATTGCATTCGCACTTGTCCTTATTAAAGGCGATTCCTTTCTCTCTAGCCCTCTTGAACAATAACTGTTCTAACAATAATTATTTCTCTAAGCACTCGTCGTGTTCCTCTTGGCCTTTGCCAAATACAAGAATATCATCACCTATCTTGATACATCCAGGAATGTCACATGTTATCTCCTTGTTCACTGTATCTTGAAAAATTTCTCCAGATAACTTTGTGCCGAAATTTAGTCCCTTGTACCTATACAGGCCCACATGTGTTGCAGACGTGGTGATGTCACAAAGGTTCTCTTTTAATTCCAACTGGTGATAGCCATGGTTCATGTCCAGGTGCGAAAACACGGTGGCACCATTGAGTTGTGTATAATATCATCCAGTGTAAGCATAACTGTGTACGCGCATGGGATGGCTTTATTAGCTTCCTTCATCTCCACATTCAATCGTATTTCGTTAACAAACCATTTCAGAGTTATTTCAACAGGTGAAACCCAACTGATAGGTTTGTGTACTTTCTTGATTGTGTAATCGGCCATAAGTTTCTGCAGCTCCAACTCCAGTTTAGGCCTTCTGTGAGGCTGTGCCACAGGCAGTATCGCAGGGTCGACATGCAAATCCACTTGCACCCCTTTCATCTTGCCAATACCTTTGAAGACGCCAGCATACTCTCCCACTAGTTTGCTTATAGCTGTTCCGTTCAATTGAAACGAATTTGCAACCAGCACGAGACCTAGATCTTTGGCAGTCTAGAACCCTATCAATGGTTCAATGTTCATGCACCCCTTTATGACATGGAACGTCGCCAGGGCCACTCTCTTGCCAGATTCAACCATCACATCGAATTTTCCAACACCTTCAGTGGCACCATAGGGCTTTCATCTGTTTGAAAAACACGTAGCACACTTGAAATACTTTCATTGTGACCTTGGCAGCCAATTACTCTTGAAAAGTACACTTGTCCATGACATTAACGGTCACCCCAGTGTCCACTAACACCTGAAACTCACAGTTCTCTACTTTAAAACATCTTATGGGTCTGCGTTTTTGTTTGTCCTCCACCACTCCAACCTTCTCGATCCTGCAAAGAGACTCTGTATCACTGCTATCTGAGGGCTCTTCCTCGCAAAAGGTCTTGACTGCTTCTTTGTTTACTATCTCTTTGATTCTACAGCATTTAGCAAAATGATCCTCGTCGCCAATGTAGAGTCTTTAGTTTTGTTAGTTTCACATTTTCTTCTGTCAAATCACACCTCTAGTTCGTATTGAATATCTATACTAATGTCTTACTTTACTACATCCACATATGAGTCAGCACAGGAAGTTATCTGGTATAGTGGAACATACATACAGTCCTAGAGGTAAAGCTTTTGAGTGGCAAAACGACTACTACTATGACTACAACTATGACCCCTAGACTATGAACATGACACCATTTCGCACAGGGCTCGAAATTGAGACTGATATAGTTGGCAATGTGACTAACATTTTCTTCTTGGCGAATAGAAATTCTGGTTTAGTTGCCACTTTGGCAACCACATTTCCCTATGATTAAGATTTAAATTAAAAGAGTAAAGTTAAAACAAACATTTCATCTTATCTTGCTTTGCTTTCGTCATTAAAAATGTGAAAAAAGGCATAAACAAAGCCAGTTTACCTCCAAATTTATACTGACTTCTGTCTGCAAACAATCAAATCTGATAGATATCATCATACCATGAGTTGCATCATTAACATTATACAAACTGGCATCTCAAAATTTGCATCCGGCGACTACATTTCTCCAGTTAGTCGCCAAAAGGCACTCTAATGAGAGACTACTTATCCTACTGTGAGCCTACAAATTTATACATTATTTTATTACAAAGCTACACAGAGCTTTGCTTCCCTTGCTCATCGAAGGTCGGCAGCGTGCAGTTGTATCAGAGATCCAAACCCTGGACGCAAGTATTAATTTAAGCTGTCAATCCGCTAATAATCTCAACCGTGAAATGTACAGTGTAAAGGAAAGTTTTTGAGTATTCTTCCCTCCCCCTTCCACGGCTCATATTTCCTCTCGCCCCGACTTTCGAACTTTGCTCGCACAAGAAACGTTTGCTACCGTAAGCAGCCTACAAAATGCTCTACACTCAACGTCTCTTTCATAACATTGATTCAAAGTATACGACATAAAAGCCGCAAAGTTTGGTCTATAAAACTACGCATGCAACAAAGCACACCCGCGCGCGGACCTCCATGCGACCACAATCAATATATTAAGAAATATGATCAATCGACCTCAAATCTCCTCCTTGCTCGTATCCGTAAGTTTAGGATGTTCGTTGATTAGGAAGAGTACAAGAACACTGTATGCGTTAGCCATGCGTGGGGCTGCATGGACATCTTACCAAAGGAATTCTGAAGCCTCAAGAAGCTCAAAGAAGTAAAACGTCAGTTTAAAAGCACACGCGATATCTTGGAACTTACGATTGAATGTAGCCAACATCTTACACAATCTCTTCGCTTTGAGCCCTCTCCGTTTTTGTTGACGCTGGTTATAAACACAACAAGTTAGAACATGCTGTTTCTCGTGATCGTCTCCAAGGAGTAGGCTTGTTTCCTCTCGATCTCATTTGAGCAACCACATGACCTGCCCTGACAAAGCTTGACCCAACACCCGAGGGAACCTTACGTCACTGACCAAGCTGACCAGAAGGATCGCATTTCCAACCTCTTCCCCAGGACATGATCGGCCAAAGAGGTCCAAAACCAAGGCTTTAAAGTGGAAAACCGTTCTTGTGAAAATGGCCGTTTTTTTGCTAGACGTTAAAGTCGTCATGACGCATTTTTATGCCTGAGACGTCAAAGTCGAGTGGTATAAAAACGGGGCGCAGAAAAGTAGAGGACAGCAGTAAAAAAAAAAAAAACAGATTTGTCTAAAAAACAGACAAAACATTGACCCTTCCCAGTCATTTCTGGACGAGTTGGGCTTAAATGCGTCCCATTTTTAGCCCGGCCCACGCACTCGTCAAAACCATTTGTATGGTTCGTCTGCGAATTAGTGCACAAAAGCTCGTTCTAATATCCTGCAGAGTCGCAGGGACATATGTGAGCGTTTCTGATAGGCGGGTTTCTCACGCGTTTCTTATGCGCCCCACGACTGGCCTAATTCTTACGCTATACAGAAGCTTTAGAGCGTCTGCGACGCAGGCAATCCATTTTAAGGCGAACTGATTTTATACTATACGTTGAAGTCGTCTGTTAAGTGCGTCTGAACGCCGCGCTTAAAAGAAGACATAAATTTGAATGAGATATTTATTTGAATGAGAATGAAAAACAATTTTTATATCAATAGCTTCGCATTTAGACTCGCTTTGAAACACAGGCTTTTGGCAACTCGGAAATGTTTTCGGAGAGGTCCATGACTTCAGGTGAGACTTTAACTTGGAAAAATCCAATGTTCTAGAAACCCGTCCAAAACGACGCCTCTTTCACTTTTGAAGCCACAGCACATTTTCGTTCTTTCGGGACATTTTTCTGCTAGCAAAGTAAAACACTGACAAATCCTCGCAAGTTCGCGAGAAACCAGAAATTTGATCAGCCGTAGAGATATGAAAAGCTGACGTTCCGAGGACAGGCAAGGGGTTCTGAGTCAGTATTGTATATTAAATGGTGAAGCAGTACTATTGGTGGGAACACAGAACATGGTAACATGAAAAACGACAATAATTATCGTTGCTCCACCATTCGATGTATCTGATGTATGAGCCATACACAACCCACAATCCATCGATTCGCTCTGGCGAAGAGCTAGTGCTCGAAACGTCGACTTTACACGGGCTTAATAACCTTTTTTGCGGTGGTAAATAACTCAGTTTATCGAAAGACTTCGAGCAGTCTCTTGCATTCTTCTTTTTAGCTACAAAGTCGAGAGCAGGCGTGAGAGGCGAGCGGCGAAACCGCGAGGAACGAGAGCAGAAGCTCCCCTCCTTTTTATTGACTCTTATGGTATAGACTGCAAAACGGTTCGTATTTTTGCGAATTCAAGTAAGCGTGAGCAGTCAAACAAAAGGTCTGGAACGAGGCTGAAAACCGAGAGTGAGACTGGGGAGAGACGCTAAACGCCCTACGGGCGTCTGAGGCTCGCGCTTCGCGCGTGTAAGACTCTTACGCCACGCTTTACCGATTTCTTTACTGATTTTGAGAAAAAAAACCGACTGTTTTGCAGTCTACTTATGGTATGACATGACAAGAGTGAAATGACAGGAGTGTCCCCCTCGCTGACGTACATGATCGGAGTGACTCACTTGCTAACACGACAGGAGCGCGGACTTTTTGGCTGACGAACGAGTTACTCACTGTCAAAACAGCCGCGAGTGGGTTACAGTAAAAGCCCTCGACATCGGCTCCTACCCGCGAGTAAAAACCTGGTTTTCAAGACTGAACCTTCTAGGCTAAAATTTGCCAGTTAGGCCCCTCTATTTAAGAACCTGTTTAGCCTAAAATTTGAACAGGTTCTTATTTTCTAAAATATCCAAAAATAGGTCTTTTTAGCTTGTATGTTTTGTTTTCTCATTTCAGACCACGAGATGGTGCCCCGGGGAACTGTTTCTTTCAAGTGTCGTCCTACGCACGTGCAACCACTTATGAAAAGACAAAAAACAAATTCCCTGGGTCCGGTTCATGAAAGGTTGATTGGCGCTAATCCAGGTTTAAAATTTTATTCCGGTTTTTGTATTTTATCTTCCTGTGTAGTGCTTAGACTAACATTTTGTGTTATCATTACTGCTTCTAACTAAAGGCACAACAGTATTTTGTAAGCTCGAGTTGCATGTTCCAAGGCAAGGAAATCTCGCTTAAAAATTGGCTTAATCCTGGGTTAAACAGGGGCAGACGGAGGATTTTGTGACAGAGGGGGCCTAGAGATATAGTATACAGTGGAATATGGGCGCGATAGCGCCCATCAGGACTGCGAACGGCGCACTTTTCTAGGGAATTTCGGGCACATGCTCCTCCGGGAAAATTTTTGAGATTGAAGTTCTCTGTCGGATGCAATCTAGTTCATTCTGGACGCTTAAATTTAGCAAATGCCTGGATTCCATATTGAACATGTAATGCTGAAATATTTAATAAACCAAAAAAGGGGGGACGGGGCCCCTTGAGCCCACCCCTAAATTTGAAAGAAACAGTTCTCTGGGGCACCATCTCGTGGTCTGAAATGGAAAAACAAAACATACAAGCTAAAAAGGTCTATTCCTGTAAACTTGGGCAAATAAGATAAGATATTACGACACATGTATGCTATGTTCTGAAGGAGAACTTCAAAATTCATGTGGTCTGATAGCTTCAGTTTTTCTTATATATACTAATTTGCTATGCAGATTTTATACAAAAATACTCTTAGCTGCAATGTTTTTTTTAGAAAATAAGAATGTATTTAAGAACCTAAATAGCCTAAATTTGTGCTAATTACCATTTATGCAAAACCTGTTTAGGCTAACTTGGGAAAATGTAGGCTCTTACTCGCGGGCTTTTACTGTACTTACAGGTAAGACAGGAGTAACTCCCTCACTATTACCACAGGGTACCCACACAATCTGTCCACAATCTGTTTGTGAAACCGATTGTATTGTAATTTTATAGTAAATGGACTGGATTTACCGTTTGCTTTATCTGTACCGGTAACTCGCTTTACATATGTACATGCGGATCAATGCTACAAAAAAACGTTGTGTTACCTTACTTACGGAAATTGTCGTCCTTCTGCCTCAGAAGTGGTATTTTGAGCGATATTAAAAGGACGACAATTTACCGAAGGTAGGGTAACAAAACGTTTTTTTTGCTTGATACATACACATATTTAGCGATATACCGCTACAGATGAAGCAAACAGTAAATACAGTACATTAACCATAAAATTACATCGGTTACACAAACAGATTGTGTGGGCTCCCTGTGCTGATGCAAACGGCGTAACGTACTTACTTAAAGTAAGCATCTCATTGCAGTTGACTTTATAACAAAAGGATTACTTACTGACATAACACGGGTGACTCAGTTATAATACAGAAATGGCACAATCACTTGCATGACAGGATAGACTGACGTAGAGTTTCATTCACTAACATAGTGGCTTACTCACTAACATGGCACGTGAGACTACAGTGCTTTAGTTCACTTGAAACGAGAATGACAACCTAAACTGTCATGTAACTGGAGTCACTCCTTCATTGATGAAAACATGACTCCCTCGTTGCAGGGGCAAGAAACAAGAGTAGGCCTCCCTCATTTGAGGTGTATAAACAGTGAACTAAAGGTCTTGTAAAATTTGATACTGATAAAATGAATTTCGAACCTTTTTCAGCTACAACTAAAAGCTACTAAAAATAGAGATATCTGTTACGAATACTTTTAACAGTTTCTAATTTTCAATTGTACATTTGCACAACCTATTTTAGCTACAAATAAAAACTGAAACATCGGTTACAAACGTTTTTAACAGTTTTTAATTTTTTAATTGTAGATTTGCTCTCAGTACTCCTTATTTTTCTTGTAATTGTTGTATGCAAGACCCCACCTGCAATGCTGATCTTTTTATCATGCTAAAATAAAGTTCTTCTCTTATCTTACAGAAGCTCACTGACATCACTGACATGTACATGAGAGACTCCCTCATTGATTTATAAAATCATGATCTCATAGTGTGAACGCGTTGACTCGCCATCAAGGTGACTCACTAAATTAGAATTAAAAAGTCGGAGTCTGCCGGTTCGAGCTAGGGTGTCGAGGGTAACAGTATTCTACAAGTGCTGACCAACCAGAGGGTTTAAGATCCTAACCTTGTATCATACGACAAAGGACCCTGTGAAGGACAATGAACTTTACTTGAGGACACTGCTTAGGGCTAAGGCAAGCGACACAGATCAAACGGTTGAGGCATGTAGATGTGCAGCTGCTAAGCAAGCATAATTCCGAGAAAACAGCAACGCATTAAAGACATTAAACAATAGGAAAGTCGGGAAACTAAGCACATGTAAGGGAAAAGAAAAATGAACGGAACACTCAATCTTGATAACAAATGCTAAGGAAACCAACTACTAATATAAAAAACAGTGCTCAACGAATTTGGAAAATAATTAAACAAGCGACACTATCCAATCAGCACAGATTCTTTTAGAGAAGTTGAGGTAGAGGAAAAAATTCTCTTTCCAACAACAACAATGAAATTCCCACCACGGTGGTTTCAGCAGAGAGAAGAACTGAGTATATGGTTTTTAATCTACGTGGTGAGCTTGAGACACTTGACAACAACAAGTTGAAACAGATGACTTCCAGTATTTCAGCTCATAGATTGCCTGACCAACTGAGAGAGACATCACCGGGAGAGGAAAAACATAGACGGACGGTCTGGAACCGAAAAAGCTACAAACAAATTTAAAGTCCAGTCTCAGTAGAGATTTGAATGAAAGGTACGGTAGTTTACAGCAATTCGTTGTGGTTAAAAGGGGCAGATAACTGGACTCTAAATCGGGCAATAGAGGAGACGAGAAAACGCCCGACGTTGACCTATTGATTAATTCGCTGAAGCGTGACACCCAGTTATAAAGGGATGTTCCGCTTCATCAAAATTTTGGAACTCAACAAGAAATGGAAAAAGCTCAAAAGATCTTATGGAGTGCTCGACATAGTATTAGGGCCAAGGAGTAGACATCTACATTGTCTTTTTGTGTATGTGTGTTACTCAGTGTTGACTGGTCAAAAGACATACTGAAGTCCTCTAAACAGCTTCGACTTCAAAGTTTCAAATCATGTAATGTAAATCATTTTTAACAAGGGCAATCATACGCTGCAAATATACGCTGTTAAGGATAGGAACAGAACCTCGGGCAAAATCACTGATTAGAACTGAAATTACCGTGTACACATAGGTGCATCCACTTACACGCTATTGTACGGTAACAGCAGACAACTCCAGGGGAGTTAGTCGAAAAGACAGCTTTCCTAATGAGTTTATTAGGTTAAAAGAGTGAAAAAGAGATTGTCAGATCGTTATTGAAGAAGACAGATTTCTCCAGCGAGGCATGGCATATAAATATATATACGCACATAGTATATATAGCCTCTGAGCAAGCGCGTCATAGTCAAAGGCTAGTACAAAAGCGAATGATGACGTATCTTCATTTCACACATGATCTCTTCAGACTGACGCGCGCCGGCAGCTGAGGTTAATTTGTGCAGGTATGATACACAAATTCCTGTCTTGTTGTCAATTTTGGAGACTTCGAGATTTTTTCCCTGTTGTATTTATGGTATTCAAGAGTGTCTTTATTTACAATTTCTTATAGAACTGGGGATCTTGTATTCAGACTAGACAGAGACCTGACTAGGAGCAGCGTGACTATCAGCTGCCGGCCTTAAAAATGATACTTGAAATGGAGAAAAATAGGATTCGCACCGATGTGACATGACTGTGCGAAGTGACAGTCCTAAACTTCGACGCCTATACCTGGAAACAGCCAAGTGAAGCTAAAACGCAACGGTTTACTCTAGACAGATGAAAATACAGATCCAGATCCCTGTACGTAAGTGGTGTGTC
The DNA here is from genome assembly GCA_964035525.1 of Porites cylindrica. NCBI lineage: Eukaryota > Metazoa > Cnidaria > Anthozoa > Scleractinia > Poritidae > Porites > Porites cylindrica. The sequence continues at coordinate 5,799,892 of OZ037780.1, read as the reverse complement.
GATTAATCAAAAACAACAAAGGTTAGTAAAATCTTCAGTATATCTACAAGTAAGATATAAAGCATTAAAAGAAGGGCTAAAAAGGGTTTCGTTTTCCGAAGAGGGCGACTTAAGACAACGTCAAACCTCAAAGAAAGCGATAAAATTTAATCTTTTATAAAATGTACCTTTTGGACAAGTCTGAACATGTTATATGGAGGGACTTACCCGCTCTCATTTGATCGGACAAAAGAGTTATTAACCCAGTGACATAATTTTAACTTACTGACCAGTAAGCGGTACAATCTTTCGAAGGCGCAAGTTTTTGAAAAAACGTTATCCGCACCGATGACTTCATCTGTTCATTAAGTTCATTATGTTTTTAGTTTATCTAGTCATTGCTACAATAAATGACATGGTTTAATATTGCTCAACGTACTTCATTTAAATTCCTTGACGTGAGGAATAAAAACTGTTAAGCCTTCGCTGAGTTCATCTGAAATATACCATGCAAATGCAACTGAAATCGTAATCATTCTACTCGCGATGGCTATTCCTAATATATTTGTATCCCCGGACATACAGGAATCATTTTCATCGTCTTGAGTCGCTCATAAGAAAATCACAGATAACGAGGGACTGTTTGACTTGTAGTAAGGTCATTTAGCAGATTAAATCGCGCAGGGTCACAAAAAATCACTGCTCTTTTTAAAAAATAAATGTCATGGCAACCAAGACCCCTACAAATGTCGTTGTCGCTTCATTTCACGTCAATAATTTAATTTCACATTTACCCCCGCCAAATTTTCGTTGATTCGACCAAAAATATACTGCGCAAAGCAATTGTCTTTGCCTACGACCAAGTAGTCAGTCCTCCATGATCTAAATGAGAAAACTGAAGAGCCAGTAGTACGAATGATCAAAATGTCCAACACTCGATCGGTGTCTAATGCAGAAAAGAAGTTCACGAGGTTTTGGGAGACACTTATTTCCATAGTGCAATCCTTGTTTGAATATGCGTTTCTATCCTTTTTAATTCGATTGCAAAAAAATCCAGTCAGTCGATTAGGAAGATTGATGTGGGGTCGCAGTGATCGCGTGACTGCGCCCCAGCTGAAAGGTTGACTGAGTGATAGCTACCGAGTTATTAGAAGAATTTTACTGCTAATACCTTCTGAAAACAGACCCAGTGTCCTTTGAAAGGCACCATTTGTTTAGTATAAACCACAGTTTCCGCATTCATCCCATGGGCGATGCTGATAAAGGGTTATTGAAACTACTGAGTTCGGCGTTTCGTTGCTTTCAAAAACAGGAATTCGTATATTGGCCGTCTTAGTATGAGGTCTGGAGTCAATGGATTAAAAAGTGTTACTGAATGTGTATTTGTAAAGCAGTCTACCTTGTAACTAGTCTTAACTCCTGGCACTGTAAACCAACAGAAGAACAATCAAATCGGAAAAAGGAAATATAGATTATCGAAAGCATGTCTGAAGTCCAATGTTTTGCGGGAATGAGTTGCACTCCAATAAGGGAGGTAGGCACGTCCCAATTGTAACTAAGTCAAACCCTGAATTCGACTGTGCTAGGTTGACAATTAGCACTGACTACCTGCTTTCTAGATCTTTCACACGGCGAGACTGCTAAATTATTTGCAATTTCACTTTACCGCGGTATTTGACAATAGAGTACTGTTTGAAATCACTGAACTAAACGACGTGAAAGGCCAGTATATAATAATAATAATAATATATATATATATATATTAAATTTGTAAAAATACATTCTGTGATGTAACCTTTTTGATAAATAATCAGCTGCTTCATGAAGAACTTAAATTTGCCAGGTATGGATGGATCTTAAAGAAACGAAAAGCTTACTGTCTCTCCGCTTCCCACAAATATAATGACCACAACGGCGTGAAGTGAGAGAAGTGTAGTTAGCATGGAAGAAGAAAATACGGCGCATCCCTTCTCTAACTAATACACAAGACAGTCGGTATGAGTGGGTGGCCTTCCCTCAATTCCTTAGAGGATGAAATAGGCATTAGCTTTCTTAGTAAAAGTTAGGTCAAACACAGAGAGTGCACAGAGAATCTGTTCAACTTAAACAGTAGAGGCCTACGAGTTTAATTGACACATGAAGGGTTATTCAGCAGGTAAGGTTTGCTACTAAAGGTTCTCAAAGCTTTAGTGCAAAACACAGATGAATAAGTTCCTGCAACACCATTTCACTTCCCTCAGCGTTAAAACCCCTCGAGTCTAGTTTGAACAGTGTATAGGAGAATGAGTACAGGTACACTGAGTATTGGGCTCATTCTCAGACATCCACAGCTGCATAATGCGTAGTTGGGTTAAAAACGTTTTTTTAAAGAGAGGCGACGGAAAGCACACTTACCCAGATAACATGAATTGTACTTGGGCTAATCAAATACATCACATGACTGTCATGACTCAGGCATTACCGTTTCAAACGCAAAGTTGCTTCGTCAGTAAAATCTCTCAATTACATTTATGTATTGAATATTTCCGTGCTCATCTGCCACGTAACACATACGTAACACAATATACCGTATCTAACGTAACTGACGTCACGTTCGAGCATTTCTCAGTAACGCGCGCGGTGCACGTTAAGAAGGATGTATGCAGCTGGCTTTGTCCAATCATAAAGCGGTATTAGAGAAAGGCGCTGGAAAAGAGAATCAATACACTACATTTAAGGGCAAATGGAACGACTACAGTCCTCGTCGACCTTTACATAGATACACATCATCTGGACACCAAGTAAATATGAGTTCGAAGCCCGTAACTCAAACAAGTGATCTTTACGTAAAAGAGTGTCCAACGATGAATTCCCTATTCTTGTCCTTTCCCTAAGAATACAATGAACCCCTGCACAAGGACTCCCCGGTTAACGTATCCTGACGTTCTTTGACCCATGTATTTATAGTAAAATCTGTGAAACCAGTTCCCCGCCGGAATAACGTACCCTTGTTACAACGAAAATATATTCCCATTCCCTTAACTGACGTTACTTCTCGGCCTAAAGGGATTCAAAACTCGCTATCGCGTGACGTAAGTGAAACATAACGTCTCTCAGTCCTTGACACGTGTTATTTGTGTTTATACGCTTAGGCTCTACTTTATCGAGTTTGCCTGTTCCATAAACTAATACATTTAAACATAGTTCCATGCACTGAATAGCTCATTATCCCTGTGAATAGGCTGATGCATGTGTCAATATAAGACGACATCTCGACCAGTATAGTAAAATTTGCAATTTCTTACTAATAACATAACCAAGCAATAGAACGAACGTTGAGACGATAGGCCTAGCGTGCACATGTGATCATGACACAATGAAACATTTTCATCTCACCGTAATTAGCAGAGGGATCACTACTTAGCAAGGGAAACGTTGGATGGGAATAATTGAAGTATTATGATGACACCGAAATTTTAAAATTTTCCGTTTCATAATAGTCATGCTAAGTAACCAATAAAAGTTTCGCTTTAACATAGACCTAAATATTTCGCCTCGTGCGTTTAAGTAAAAGAATGGCTTTTTACCTACTTCTCTTTACAGGAACATGAGTCAGTTGATTCAATCCTTTCCCGTACAAAACCCTCTCGGGGAACAATTTTATAAAATATATCTTAGACGAATCACCCTTCCTTATGAAAGCCTTCCGTTCTTTAGCTTTCGAGTCAAGGCCGGAAGGCTCTGGATCTGACAAAACAGCGACCTCGTCCCCAGGGCTTTTCCCTTAAAAAATGGGAAGCCCTGGAGACGAGGTTGACAAAACAGCTGCGCATTTCGCGCATGGCATATAGACTAACTACCCAAATGAAAATCTTTTTTCTTCAATATTTCGCATACGTTTGCAAGGTCTATGTTAATTAACAGTTTTTCTAGGAGGGCAACGTGCAAAGAAAAAATGAAATGAAATGACAACAACAAGGAATGGCAGCTATCTAATCCCCCAAACAAAGGAAACTTGATGAAGTAGGGTCCACTTGAACAGCGTCGAACTTTTCATGCACCGAACCTAATCCATTCAAAAGATTGACGTTTGAATGAATTAAGTCCGAAATATCTATCTTGCGCCGGCGCAAAAACCAAACCGGTTAGGGGTTCTGTTCACATATAAGAACGGTTTGGCCAGTCCCGATTGTGCTCGTAAAACGCCGCTGAGAAGTACTAAAAAATTATCAAAAATCCAAAAAGTTGCTACCTAATTTTTTAAAATATTTTTATGTGAACATTTATTAAAAGCATTTTAAAGAGTTTCTTCGCAAATATGGGCGAAATTTAAGCATATTTTTAAGTCTAACCACAGGCCGGGACCACAGGTAGATCAAGCTCACTATGAGTTCCTTGAACGACATCATCATTAGCTAATACAACTATTTATACAGTAACAATTTAAGACGTTGTATAAGAATTATTCTTTTTCCCTATAATTGCGCAAAACGTGCATTAAATTTCTCGTTTTAAGCATACCTTTCGTATTTTCTTGCGTCCGTGAACTCCATTCGAACACAACTTTATAGTCCTTTTAGAGTTGCCGGTTGACTTTGTTTTCCACCCACCGTTACACCACACTATAGAGCCTTCCTCTCTTCACAGGCATAGTATATAGGACGTTCTACTCGAAAAAGGGTACAGCTATGAAGCATTGGTCTCTTGAATTAAGCGATTATTCATGTAGCCCGCGAACAGCAGACACATTTCCGGTCGTCGCTTCTCTCCCAGGCTATTATTCATGTTAATGTGAATTGATTTTGTCCAGATTTTTCCATCGAAACGCAAGTTTCATTATTGACCACGAGATGAATGTTGTCTGCGCTGTGGTAGTCTCTATTGGCTACAGTTGAATCTTCAATAAGCTGCCAGTAATCAAAGACGCGACATTATTGAAGAAAAGAATGGGAAATCAAACCTCTATTAAGCGGCTACCTTTTGGTCGTTCCAACGAGAGTTCTCCCGTTGCTCTTACTCTTTTAAACAGCCATCAAGCGCTTGATACACTTAGATTGGCTTCATTTTAAGATCTTGATGAAGAAAAATATAGTCCGAGACCGATTGTGAATTAGTAACGCTCTTGGCTCAGCTGTTGGCTTTGTAGCCTGCGTAGCATGGCGGTTTTTTCGGAAGCACAACTGAGTGGCGAAGCCACAAAAATGAGCCGCAAAGCCGCAAGAAAAAATTGGTTTTTTAAGTTGCTCCCACCCCAATCTCCTCGCGGTTTCTCTGCCTCACCCGCTTTCATTAATTTGCGCACCCAAAAACCTCTATGCTACGCAGGCTACTGGTTTCACGCGTTTGATTCAAAATAAAGTGATGTTTCTACTAAAGATTTTGCTTATTTATGACTAACCTGTATTGAGCGGCCACTCTATTCAACGGCCACGTGCCGCTTAATGGAGGTTCAACTGTATTTTTTTTGTGGGAAAACTTTTTTTTTTTACCAAAACGGGCACGTGACCTCCTTCGGTTTTCACCCACTTTCGGCCATACATGAAAAAGGTAGAATTTGGAACGAAGTTGATTTTTTTCTGTATTCCAAATTTCGGTTCACTTTTATGCTCTAAATAATAGTAATTACTATAAAAGTAAATTATAATTATCAGAAAAAAATCTCTCAGAATCCTTTGAGACAATTTTTCTACAAAGCTTTATAACTTTGACAATTTCATACCTAGAATAATGTCAGACCACAACAAGACTCACGTGATTATTGCCAAATTACCTTTTTTTTGTTGTTGCTGTTACACTGAGGTTGAGGTTTTGGTTGGGTGGGGTATTTAGAAATAACCAGTTGGCGTCTGACATTTAAAATAAATAAAGAAAGAAAGAAATTTTATTTATTTATCACTTCCAATAATAATAATAATAACGATAATAATATCAATACTAATAAAATATCTTTATTCAATACTCATAAAAAAGACCTATGTACAGTGCTTCACCTAAAAAGAATTAAAACGAAATTTGTACCTTAACATCTGTTGGAAAGAACAGAAAAGATCATAATGTCTCAATATCTCTTAAAATATAATCCACGAAAATGTTTCTCTACTAATTAGTATTACTATTACTATTAGCAATCACTATCAATGTTTAACATCTTTTCACTAAATAACAATGACGCAAAATTTATATAGTGCCATTCCTGTGAGCTCAATTAATTTCAATGGTTGATTAATGAATGAACTTCAGAAAAGTATTAAAAATAAAAAATAAATACATAAATAAATAAATAAATTACTTTTGGCTTAAGATCTAGTGATAACTAGAAAAATCTAATCTATGATTTACTTAAGTCTTGAAGTCGCAATAAGATATGTATAATTGATAATAATAATAGTAATAATAATAACATAGATTTAGCCAGGGCTAAAATAGAGCTAAATAGAAGCTCTGGTTAATGATACCTATAAACAGAAAAAAATTATATCGTGTAATTCTAAACGGGGAAGGCAATGAAAATGGCATCAAGATCAATAGATCTAATTAGCAAAAAAAAGAAAACAAATTTGTACGTGCAGCACACGTTTTTTTCTAATTAGCAAAAAGCAAATTTGCACGTGCAGCACGCTTTTTTGTCTTTCTTCGCCGTTGTTTTGCACGACTACAATGCCGTTTTGTACCACTTAAACGTCAAACTTCCTAGTTAACATTATTTTTATAGAGGAATTGTAGTATGTGCTTATCAAAGATATTTTTTCCTGTGTTCAAGTTTCTTTTTATTTTTTCACTGCCGCTCACTTTCACCTTGCTGGCCGCTCCTTACTGGCCGCTAACATTTCTCATTTTCTTACTCTGGGTACCAGAGGTTTTCCTCGCGTACGGTGGAAATTTTCGGTGTTGGCCGAAGGCCGACACATCTTCGGCGGTCACTATAAAGACTTGATAGAAACCGGAAACCGCGCTAGAAAAGTCTCTGGCACCAGGGTATCATTTTCTCAGCGCCGCTATGAAATTTTCATGTTTTTCTTCCAACGAAATTCGTCTCCTTCGTTTTCAATCACTCGCTCTAGCTCTTTCTCTGTTATCCACGTGAGTGTAAATATCAAAAATAACGTCGAAAAAGACCCTACCTTGTTTTTTTTTGTTGTTGTTTTTTTTCTCTCTCTCTCTATCTAAAAGTCCGGGCGGCCATACGATTTCCTTCCAAATAAAACCTTGAGTTGCATTTGGGTTGCCATACCTGTTGATTGAGTTATTTTATATTGGCGTGCCTGTGGTGCGGACGGACGGGTGGTCGGGCGGACGTACGGCCACGTGACTAACAAAATTTCTTGGATGCATAGGTTACAAAATTTTCTTACCCATGGTGTTAATCTGCGCGCTTTGCGCGAAAAAATAAAATTACTCAAATTGATTGCAAAAAAGGAGGAGAGATTAGGGCGTGCCCTCGTTTCTCGTGCTCGCATTAAACCGTGTCTCAAAAGAAAAATAAGAGACTGCTCGCATCCTATCTAAAAACGGATCCTATGTATAAGTTCTTAAAAATAATTCATTAGAAAATATTAAAATTTTCTCAGTAATTGATTACCATGATATTAATATGTGTTAAAAGAAATAACTAAAAACGTAACATAAGTGCTTTTTCATCTAAATAATAAAGAGAACATAAATAATTCATTACAAAAAACCTTTTGCTCAAAGGCCGTTTTCACACTAGAGACGGATTATCCGTCTGAGAAAGATAATCCATCTTCAAAATCTGTCAAATTGATCGATAAACAGAATGATGCATGGATAAAGTCAGGCTGATTGTTCATTAAAAATTAAATCCGTTCCATTTTCAAATTAAGACGTAAATTATGTCTGACGCGAATTATCCTACGGATAATTCGTCTCTAGTGTGAAAACGGCTAATACTATAGTAAAATGAATGTACGATTAAACGTAATGATAATAATAATAATAATAATAATAATGATAATGATAATGATAATAATAATAATAATAAAACAAGCAAACGATAATAAATTAATTATATTAAAAAGACAAGTCTTCAATGATCTCTTTAAAGTGTCAATTGTAGCTGATGGTCTAATAGATAAAGGCATAGTATGCCATAACATTGGAGCTGCTATCATAAACGCGCAGTCACCAATTGTCTTCTTCGTTCTTAACTCTCGGACGTACAAGGGGGTAGGGGGGGGGAGAGGGTGGTTGTCACCCGCTTCTGAGGTTTTTCGGAATTTTTTCCCAGACGATAAAACATCAGCACCTGAGGTTTTCAGTAGCTGTTCGTGTATCCCTCGCACGAATTTTGAGACAAATTTAGTGATGGCCAGTTACTATGGTTACGAGATATGACATCATAAGTAGCAGGTGGTCAAGCCATTTCAGTTAAGCAAAAATTCATGTTTTCTCAAATTCTTTCAACAATAGAGGTAAAGATTGTGGATAAAATGATTCAAAATGCTTATTTATGAGTCATTTTATATGTAAAGCACAAAAAATTACCATTTCTTGAGGTTTTAACCTAATTTCTAATTCTTGGTAAAATCCAATTACGTCACAGGCCCTCACCAGCGCCACTACCTATAAAATATAACTGATCTTGTTGAGAAGATCAAAGGCTTTCCACTGAAGGTAAAATCGTTTCAAAATACTACAACATATCAAAAACTCTTGGAAGGGGCTCCATCAACCCCCTCCCCCCTGTACTCAGTGCGGGTAAGAATTTGCCTATACGTCCGAGGGTTATATTAACGCGCTTCAGGCTAATAGAACGCCATTATTATTACGACTTAAATCGTAGCTAGAGAACGGTGGAACTGTTATTAAAACCGAAAGATATTTAAGAGGTATATCCTTAATAACTTTAAAAGTAATAAGAAGAATTTTAAATTCAATGCGCGCACGCACTGGCAACCAGTGGAGCTCCATAATTGTTGGGATGATTTAGGCGCGCAGTAAATAAACCTGGCACTAGCATTCATTACGCGTTGCAGTTTCATTATCTGACAATCGGGAAAACCGTAAAGCAGGTTATAAAGTAGTCCAGTCGACTTGTGATGAAGACATGAACCAGCTGTTTAGTATTCTCCGTTGAGAGGTATTTCCTGATACGACGAATGTTATAGAGATAGTAGAATGCGCTTCAGCAAGGTTTAGATATATGAGTAAACATATCCCATTCCTTGAGGCCGGCACAGGTGCCACATCGGCTTCACCAGCCTTGATAATGTTGATAGACACCTTAGCCAGCTGTTGACGACTGCCAATCAAAAGAAACTCAGTCTTGTCGTCATTTAGCCACAACATGTCTTCTTTCATCCAAGCAGGCACATCTAGAATACAATTCTCCAGCGCAGACACGGCTTCGAGTTATCAGATGGTCTGAATGACACATATAGCTGCGCGTCATCGGCATGTGCAGAAGGGAGGTGCGAACGTAGAATTTCAAACAGCTTGCTAGAATAGATCGTAAAATAAGAGCGGGCTTAGGAATAACCCCCTTACAACACTGCATTCTAAAGCAAATCTGTTTGAGAGGGTGCAGTTAAAAGAAATACGCTGCGCTCTTCCCTCCAAGTAAGATTGAAACCTGGAAAGCGATAGCTAAAATAACTAACAACAAGACGCTGTGTAAGCGTATATTTGGGCGTGTAATTATTTGACAACCGAGCCAGCCCGGTTAGCTGGGATCTCAGTATTGAGATGCCGGGATCCAGGGTAGGAATTTTCCTAGTAATCACGCTTGCCATGCGGCCCGGCGAATGAATCATGTGAGAGACAGGACAGCGGGTAACATACTGTTCATGCATATTGCTTGCCCGGCTCATGTGATCAGGCCCTTTGAGTCAGTTGTATTGTCATGCAGTTTGCACGTGAAGGCTTTGGAATTTGCCCCTTTCGTGGTTCTTGTATGAGAGAATACGACTTAATCTAATTAGCCAAAGGGTTTCTAAAATAGAACGCGGTTTGCACGTGAAGATATTCGCCTCTGCCCCTTTTACGGTTCGACCGAGGAAAGAATGCAACTTGTTTACGAGGTCGTTTTGGTCAATAAGATTTTAAGAAATCACCTCCTTTCCGAAAACATGAAACTCGATTCAGCTCTATTTGGGTTTGGCCCGAGTAAAAAGCTTCTTTAAAGAAGTGTTTATATTTTGTGGGAGTCTTAAAAACATTTAGGGATCGGATTGATCTTATGCTATCTGGTAATGCATTCCAAAGTCTTGGGGCAAAAACTTGAAAAGATCTGTCTCTACAAGACTTCAGATTAGACTTTGTGTATTGAAAGGTGATTGTTTGAAGGGGTTCTTAGTCAACTGGCCTCAACAATTTTTTTCGTCGCCATCCGGTTTTCCTTGCCTTACACGTAAAAAGTAGTATTTTGTAAATCATTTACGCGATTCTTAACTTTTTTTTGTTGGTAGCCAATACCAGTTCTGGACCGCCAGGCGAGAACATACACCGAAATACAGAAGAGGGTTTCTGCACCAAAATTATGATAACAACCAGTAAGGCCCATATGACCAGAGGGTCTATTCTTTTTTAATGGGTTGTGCGCTGCTCCCTGGGTCTGCTGTGTTCATTTAAGAGGGCACACGTCTACAAACATATGCATCCACTAGCTTCCAATGCCGGTGAGCCTTGCATGCCAAACATAACAAACCGCCTGCAGTCAACCTCACCTCATTTGCAGCGTAGTACCACTACAGTACTGGTACTGAACCTCGACCTCGCCTTTTACTCACACCACGTGTGTTATTAAGGTGGCCCGAACCTATTTATATGCGTGTTGGTTATGTTTTTGATTTGCGTTTTTTAGAATGAAAGATTCAACCGATTTCTATGATTTTTGGCACACTAATAAATAATGATGCAACTTTAAGAAAATGTTTTTTGTTTATGTTTTTTTTTTGTGGATATAAAAGCCTTGAGATATCGGCATATAATGAAAACCGCATTTCTAAGAAAAAGGTAAATAACTTCGAAATCCAACAACAGATTTTTCCCTAACTTCAGCAAATAAGCCTCAGAGAGTTTTGGGTTCAAATTTTATCGTAACATCAAGTGCAACGTTTTGGTGTAAACGTCACACTTAGTTGAAGCACTTAAGGTGGCCCGAACCTATTTATATGCGTGTTGGTTATGTTTTTGATTTGCGTTTTTTAGAATGAAAGATTCAAGCGATTTCTATGATTTTTGGCACACTAATAAATAATACTGAAACTTTAAGAAAATGTTATTTGTTTTGTTTTTTTTTTTGTTTGTGGATATAAAAGCCTTGAGATATCGGCATATAATGAAAACCGCATCTTTAAGAAAAAGGTAAATAACTTCGAAATCCCACGACAGATTTTTCCCCAACTTCAGCAAATAAGCCTCAGAGAGTTTTGGGTTCAAATTTTATCGGAACATCAAGTGCAACGTTTTAGTGTACACGTCACACTTAGTTGAAGCACTTAAGGTGGCCCGAACCTATTTATATGCGTGTTGGTTATGTTTTTGATTTGCGTTTTTTAGAATGAAGGATTCAAGCGATTTCTATGATTTTTGGCACACTAATAAATAATAATGGAACTTTAAGAAAATGTTATTTGTTTGTTTTTTTTTTGTTTGTGGATATAAAAGCCTTGAGATATCGGCATATAATGGAAACAGCATTTTTAAGAAAAAGGTAAATAACTTCGAAATCCCACGACAGATTTTTCCCTAACTTCAGCAAATAAACCTCAGAGCTCTCTAGTTTTACATCTACAAGTTTGAAGGCAATCGTGACCGCAGAACTTGCTGCACAAAATGCTGGTCAATTTTAACCTTAAAATGCTAGGCTACATTTGTGAAAGTTGACGCACAAATTGAGGTAGAGTGCCGACAGACCATCTCCTATCTGAAAGGATATTCCTACCTAAAGCTTTACTGCAAGAAACAGAGTAATCAGAAGCTTACGGCGAATACAGTTAGCACTTTAACAGGAACAATTTTACGCTGAGTGCGCGTTAATATTAAAGAGCTTCTATTCATCAAACTGACTTTGTATTTGTCTCTCTCTTTTGGAACAAATCTTCACAAAGTAAAGTATAACATCGCAGGTTCCCGTTTTGAAGAGAAAGAAGGCCACCAACTCCAGTACTTCTAACATCCATTTTTCAGCCGCGATGAACACCCTTGTATTTGGTAATTTATTCACGCTTTTAGACTTACTGTCACATTCGCACGGGCAGTTGGTTGTTGGGGATAATAGGGACTTTAAGATCCAATGACGCGGACGGTAACGAGAACGTAAAAAATACAATAGGTTTAATAAGCAAAACAACAACTTTGCACGGGCATCACACTTTTTTGTACATTTCTTTCCCGTTTCCCTGTTTTTGCACGACTACGAAGTGAAAATACCTAAATTCGCGTTTTATGGAGGACGTAAACAAGCAAAGACGAAATTCTATTTCTCTTTGTAAGCTTGGATATGGTCGTGCACGTGTTACAGGACTTATGTTCCCGATTTTGAAGATATATGGAAAGTTAATAAAAGTTCGATAAATATCCGATCAATATGCTTTTAAGGTTCTAGAGCATTCTAAGTGTTTACCTTTAAAAATGCAACATGACGAATAACCAATTTACTAAATCTTTTCATTTAGAATTAAAAATAACTAAGATAGTACGAGCGCTCTGATTGGCTGAGAGGCGTGTTTGCACTAGAGTATGTAAACATGGTTGTGGCGTCAATACGTTTTGCTTTTCGCGCGCTAATCACGCAAGCACGAATTTGAAAAAGTTTTCAAGTTCAAAACTCGACAAGTTTACAAAACAAGAACTGATTACGCGTGCAAGACTTCGTGGACAAGACTTTGCGAGTGGTAAGAATTTCTCTTTTAATCACTGCCATACAAAGAGTTTTGCGTTTTTCCTCGGGAAATTTATTTTATAAAAGCAATAGAAAACTTTTTTCCTGTGTTTGCATAGCCTGATATAAACACTCGAGGCGTTGGGAGAATTTTCGACAGTTATGCAAACCCTCGACTTCGTCTCGGGTTTGCATATTAAACTGTCTCGAATTCTCCCAACCCCTCTCGTGTTTATATCAGGCTATGCGAACAAGGAAAACGTTTTCTATTGCTTAATTATAAGATAAATATTTACAGTGTGCTTTTTAAAAGTGAGATATCTTGTCTCCAAACTTGATGTCCCTCGGAAAACATTTATCCTTAAAATGTACATAGTAGTAATTTAACTTAGGAAACACATCAATTTTATGTTGACACTAGCTTTTAAGAGTAGGGAGCTTTTAGTTCTTATTTTTAAGGCAAAAATATTAGCCACGCAAACAAATAAATAGCGAGCTGCTAAGGAATAGGTTCGGTAAGCAGTTATAGATAGATAGAGAAAGAGAAGAACATCAGGAAGAATGTAGAACTGCCTTGCGAGTAAGTAAAATAAACCTTGTAAGTTTACCTGACTGATTTTGGGGGAGTTCCTCTCCTTCTTGTCGACCCCATCATTAAAGGACACTGAAAAGCATCGTTTACCAGTGGAGAGGCCTTCTTTATCAGTAGCACACAAATAACCTTCATCAGAGGTGGACTGAGTTACGGTCAGCAGAGTACTGAAAAAGCCAGTTTATCAGTCGCTTGAAATTCAGCTTCAGGAGGGTTCGCCTACGGTCCGTGCACACTTCGGCCAATCTAATTTTTCATTTTTCAACAAAAACGGAAAAAGGAAATATTACTTATCCTTATCATAAATGCATATTTCAAAGTACTGGAAAAAAGAGAAAAAGAGAAAATGGTCAGGAAAATCGATCATTTTTTCATTTTTTCTAATTTTGAAGTTAAATTCAAAAATTCAAAAAATACTGTTAACGGCTAAAAGCGATATTTTGCTATTTTTATTTTCTTGATATTGTTAGAAAAGTGAGAAAAATAAAATAATCTCCGAGTCCTAGATCATTTTCCTATTTTTCCGTTTTTCCCCAAAAAATAGAAAAACAGAAAAATGAAAAAATCATATTTATTCGCACCATTTTTTCCTTTTTCCATTTTGTTCAAAAAATGAAAAAATAGAAAAATGGTATACCTATAGCCTAATTTTCCATAATTCCATTTTAACAAGAAAAATGAAAAAAATGACAAGTGTTGCGAATAATTTTTCCATTTTTTTCAATAAATAGAAAACAAACAAAACCGGGCAATTTTTCATCTTTTGTTTTAATGAAAAATAGCAAAAAAAAAATGATAAATCATGAACATTTACCAATAAAGAAAAGAAAAACCTAATCCACTTTAGACGCACTAGTTTTGTTAGACGATTTACACAGGGTCGACGGAGACGTGGGATGGGGACGGCGGGTGGGGGCCCTTTAGGTCTCGGAATGCGAACGTAGTTTCATTGACTTTTGGATTTGATTAGCTGATTCCTTTACCTCATTACTTAGGGCTCACTCTGTGACCTGTTCTAACACTGTGTCACCATAAAGTGTTCTTGTTGCATTTAAACTGTGGAACGTTACCCCATACTTGCTCTTTGCTCTCCTCTTTCCAGGGCTGAGTTGCTTAAAAGGTGGTTAACGCTATCCGCTGGATAAATAACTATAAAGTGATTAACGCAATTGGTTTCCCTAAAATACATAAAAAATTATCAGGACGCTGGATAGTGATTTATCCGGTGGATCGTCGCTATCCAACGTTTTAAAAAATGTATGAGCAAATGTATGGGCCAGAGCATTAAGATGTTCTTTCCAGCGAGTGTATACTAGGCGCCTCATTATGTTTCTCCTCCATAATAATAATTCAATATACTTTACTCTTGCAATCCTAAAACACCCGTTCTGCGGCAAGATCCGTTATTTCGGCAGGCTAAGCAGTCTACTTTTGAGCATCTATTTCGTTTAAAAGCGTCTGACCTCTTCACTTGCGTGTTCTTTCTTTATTTTGTGTCCAACGACCTTGTTGTTTTCCCCTTAATCTCTCTCACGAACCCCTTTTTTTGTGCTGGGACCATAGTGTTGTTGGCATGAAAACCGTTGAGTTACCCCCCCCCCCCCCCTTTTCCCGTACCAATTATCACACCTTCTCCTCCTCCCTCGTACCCTTTCTCATATTCTTCATTTCCACGACCGATATATGTACGGTACGGTTTTCCCGCCGCTTTCGTCCACAGTCGACTCCCGACAACTCAAACCTTCAGGGGAAATCGAGATCAAAAGAGAATGGAACTACGTCCGCATCTCGAAAACTAAGCCCCCCCCCCCCCCCCCCCCAACTCCCCCACATCTCCGCCGACCCTGTGTAAATCTTCTAACCAAATTAGTGAATTGATAGTGGATACGAATTACGTTTTTCCTTTCTTCACCGTTAAAATATTCATAACTTCTCACTTTTCTGCGCCATTTTTCAATAAAATAAAATATGAAAAACTGTCTGAAAGGGTGTATCGTTAAAGTTTTTCTATTTATCCAAAAAAAAAAAGGAAAAATGGAAAACTGCTCGCAACGCTTATCATATTTTCATTTTTCTTGTTAAAATGGAATTATGGAAAATTAGGCGATAGGTATGATATTTTTCTATTTTTTCATTTTTTGAACAAAATGGAAAAAATGAAAAAATGGTGGGAATAAATATGATTTCTTCATTTTTCCGTTTTTCTATTTTTTGCGAAAAACGGAAAAATAGAAAAATGAGTTAGGAATTGGACATTATTTCATTTTTCTCATTTTCTAACAATATCAAGAAAATAAAAAATAGCAAAATGTCGCTTTTAGCCGTTTACAGTATTTTTTGAATTTTTGAAGCGGACTTCAAAATTAGGAAAATGAAAAAATGATCAATTTTCCTGACCATTTTTCTTTTTTTCTATTTTTTTCTGTACTTTAAAATATGTAAATATGATAACGATAAGTAATATTTCCTTTTTCCGTTTTTGTTTGAAAAATAGAAAATTAGATTGGCCGAAGTGTGCACGGACCGCCTACATTTGACAAAGTAAGTGGGTAGGAATAATCGCTATAAAGACAGAAAGAACGCAAATTCACTTTTTAAGCGACTTTCTCGTTGCCGTCGCGTCGTTGGATCTTAAAGTCCCTAATGAGAAGAATAAGACGATTGTCATATTTGTCTTCATCTTAATTTATTCCGAGCAGGTGGTAAACTTCCCATGCGAATGCCATGGGGCAAGTCTAAAAAGCTTAATTAAATTATCAAATACAAGCGTTTTCATTGCAGCTGAAAAATGGATGGTTCAGTACAAGTACTGGAGTTGGTGGCCTTATTTCTCTTCAAAACGGGAACCTGCGACGCTAAAAACTCTTGAGAGTTTTTCGTAGATGCTATACTTTGCTTTGTTAAGATTTGGTTCCAAAAGAGAGGAACAAATACAAAGTAAGTTTGATGAACAGAAGTTCTTTAATATTACCGCGCACTCAGCATAAAGTTGTTCTTCTTGTAGTGCTAACTATGTTCGCCGTAAGTTTCTGATTACTCTGTTTCTTGAGGTAGGAATATCCTTTCAGATAGGAGATAGTCTGTCGGCACTCTACCTCTATTCGTGCGTCAACTTTCACAAATGTGTTAGCGTAGCATTTTAGGGTTAAATTTGACCGGCATTTTGTGCAGCGAGTTCTGCGGTCAAGATTGCCTTCAAACTTGCAGATGTAAAACTAGAGAACTCTAAGGCTTATTTGTTGAAGTTAGGGAAAAATCTGTCGTGGGATTTCGAAGTTATTTAAATTTTTCTTAATAACGTGGTTTTAATTATACGCCGATATCTCAAAGGTTTTTATATCTACAAAAAAAGCAAATAACATTTTCTTAAAGTTCCATTATTATTTATTTAGTATGCCAAAAATAATAGAAATCGATTGAATCTTTCATTCTGAAAAACACAAATCAAAAACATAACCAACACGCATATAAATGAGTTCGGGCCACCTTAAGTGCTTTAATTAAGTGTGGCGTTTATACTAAAACGTTTGCGCTTGATGTTCCGATAAAATCTGAACCCAAAACTCGAGATTTGCTTCTACTGCTTTTAAGGTGGCTCCGTAATTAATACAAGAGCATTTAGCTGTGACAAATTTTCCGTCACAACTTTTTCGATTTTAACGCGATGGCTGCGAAACTTTGCAAAGAACAACAGATATCATTCGGCAATAATACGAAATATTCCGATTTCATTGATGGTAAATATTTCTTGAGAAATTAGCGCTTAAAAGAACCCTACTGTTCAAAGAAAATCGCGTCTAGTAAAAAATTTTGCTGATATTTTTTACTGAAATTTCTAGTATCGGCTTTAATTGTTATAATAAATATGCCAGAGGAATTTCAGAAAAATCGTTGGAGCAGAAGTCCGTAACTAAAAGTCGCTCAAAATTCAGCTGTGAAATTGTTTTGGAATTTCAAAAATAAATTACTATCAGGAAGAAGGAGACACCAGTTTCAATTTTCGGGTCAAGTAAATTCAGTGTTTGCTAATTCTGAAAACAGAAGCCGATTGCCTATCGTGCTATTCTTTAGAAGGTATTTTTCAGTTTTAGAAGCACTATAAATTGCTCCAAACTTTGCTCTGACGTCGAATGGCTTGTTCCTCGACATTTTTAAAATATCCCTTGGCAGTTTTGGTTCAAACTCCTACTACATACATTTTGATGTATTGCAATGCATCCTCAACGGCTTTTCCTGCTGTACGTTGTTTCCAATTCAGGAAAAAGGTATTAGGATTATAAGCTACCTTGTATCGAAGCTCAGACAAAACTGTCGAGCACCTTTGTTTATGACCAGAAAATGAGCACGAGCGGCAGCTCTGCGAGGAATTCGCACCTCAGCTAGGGAGGAGGAATGACAATGATGCCTATGTCGGTGAACCGATCTGTATAAACATGTATTGCAGAGCAAAACATAATAATCAAGAAAAAATACCCATTCATTGAAGGAAGGAGTGACAAAAATTTCAGAGTTGTAAATTTATTCACGGGAAGTATTTTTGCGATAATTTTATTTTGCACTGTGATGTTATTCGGTTCAAAGGCATGGTCATCATTGTCATTCGTCCCCCCTGGGTGAGGTGAGAATTCCTCGCAGAACTGCAGCTCGTGCTCATTTTGTAGTCATAAACAAAGGTGTTGGACGGTTCTATCTGAGCTCTGATACGAGGTAGCGTCCAATCTCAATACTTTTTTCCTGTCCCTTTCCTGTGTTGGAAGCAACGAACAGCACTACAAGTCGTTGAAAATGCATTGCAATACATCAAAATGTATGCAGCAGGAGTTTGAGCCAAAACTGCCAAGGGATATTTTAAAACTGTCGAAGAACAAGTAATTCTACTTCAGAGCAAGGTTTGGAGCAATTTATAGTGCTTCTAAAACTAAAAAGTACCTTTTAAAGAATAGCACGATAGGCAATCGGCTTTTGTTTTAAGAATTAGCAAACGTTGAATTTACTTGTCCCGAAAATTCAAACTGGTGGCTCCTTCTTCCTGATAGTAATTTATTTTTGAAATTCCAAAACAATTTCACAGCTGAATTTTGAGCGACTTTTAGTTACGGACTTCTGCTCCAACGATTTTTCTGAAATTCCTTTGGCATATTTATTATATCAATTGAAGCCGATACCAGAAATTTCAGTAAAAAGTATCAGCAAAATGTTTTACTAGACGCGATTTTCTTTGAACAGTAGGGTTCTTTTAAGCGCTAATTTCTCAACAAATATTTACCATCAATGAAATCGGAATATTTCGTATTATTGCCGAATGATATCTGTTGTTCTTTGCAAAGTTTCGCAGCCATCGCGTTAAAATCGAAAAAGTTGTGACGAAAAATTTGTCACAGCAAAATGCTCTAGTATTAATTACGGAGCCACCTTAATCCTCGGCACACGCAAAGTCTCACCCCCACCCGTGGTACAAGGGGGAGGATCATGGAACCGCTCCCCTGAGTTTTTTTTTATATGTTGCAGTATTTCAAAACGATCTCACCTTCAGTGGAAAGCCTCTGATCTTCTCAACAAACTAGATAAGGTATATCTTATGGGTAGTGGCGGTGCTGGAAGCCTCTGACGTCACCAAACATGGTCGCCATCTTGGATTTTATCAAGAATTAGAATCAGGTAAAAACGACGAAAATTTTTGTGCTTAACATGTAAAAACACATAAATAAGTAGTTTGCATCATTTCACCAAAAATGGCTTGACCCGAAACGCATGGGCGGCGAGGAAAAATGAGGCCTAGGGACTAGATAAAGTCCGTTCAAAGTATAATGAATTTTTTGGGGGTTGCCAATTTAAGTCATACACCTACACCTCTTCTAAAGCTCTCTTTTCATTGGTCTCCTATAACCCGCAGCTCCTATTCCGGGCTCGAAAAGGCCGGCCGGGACATGTAGATAGGTATATTTTAAAATAAAACAAAACTGAGTGCAAGGTTGGCACTACGGCAAAGGGCTGATTTTTTATTATTATTTTTAACTTTAAAAGCTCACTTGCCCAGGCAAATCATCCTCCAACAAAATCGACAGCTAAGACGAGCAAGAAGTGGCCCGGGGCTGGCACCTACAAATATGAAATTCAAGATTTTTTTTTTTTTCGAGCCATATTATTGGGTTAGGGTTAGTGGCATTGTTTTTTCATGGGCTTAGACCTTAGCGTTTTCAGAAGGCGAATCAAAACTCCCACTTCACTTTTTAGATTTCTTTTGTTCATTAAGATTATCGATCCTTTGCACTTGAAGCTAACAACATAAAATTATTTTTAAATTGGTATTCGAAGTATTCTTGTGCTTTTTTTTTTACTTTAATCTGTCTGACTCGCTGATCTTAAACTTTTTATTTTACGTTTTGATTATATATTTATTTGTTATTTTATTTCATTAATTTTTTTGAAACTCGCAACATGTCCCTTCAAAGATCCTGTAATAGAGTTGAGGATTGTGATGTCACGTTACCATGGCAAGGAAATGTACAAAAAAGTGTGATGCAAGTGCAAAGTTGTTGTTTTTCAAATAAAACCTAATGTGCTTTAGACGTTATCGTTGCCGTCGCTCGTTGGATCTTGAAATCCCTATTCTTTCTCCAGGATACCGTCGATATTGTGGGTCTTTTTTACGGAAATTAATGAAAATAATCTTTTTGTGGAAACATCGCTTCTTTTGTTAATGAAAAATCCTAATGATCCAGGTTTTTGATCCGATCTCGAATTTCAGTGAAGAAACGCACCCTTAATAACTTAGACATGGTCCTTTCGGATTCAACCCCAGAAAATTTCGCCAACATTTGACAATTTACATGAAATTAAGATAAATGTAGTTTGAAACAGTGCGAATTCACTTTTTGAGTGACGTTTATGGATGGTTGTCATCCAGAAATTTTGCTACCATGACAACGTGGCGTAGCGACTTCTCCCCATTTATATAGGTAGAGGTAAATGAGATGTAAAACTAGAATGGGTCCGCAGGGTCAAGTAATGAAACAGTGGATTATTGACGCCCTATTTTTTGTACTCTTACGACTCGTTTGTCAGGCCATGCCTTCACCTTTAAGACTCCTTTTTGACCACTTTGCTTTCAAGGAGAACCAGTCACCAGGTTTTTCACCTCTCGTTTCGAAGCTTTGGAGATCTTTGTGCCCTCTCCTCAATTGGGTGTAAGAGCTCTCAGATTGACAGACACATGACGTCGTGATGAGCTCGGGACTATTGTTCGTAATACCGGGTATTTCTGTGCTGGTGGGGACCGGGGAGGCCCCTGATGACCAGAGGGTGATTGAAACGGTGGTGTTCAGTTACTAGAGGGTGACTTTCATGGTCATGACTGCAATACTCGTCACAAATCTTGAAACACTTGTGTGATTATCCCCTTCCCCAATGTTGATTTGGGTATTACAGTCGTCTCACTGCTCCAAAATACGCGTGGCTCAACATTAGGGAAGGACAGGGGCAAATTGAAGTGAGAACGAAGGTGTCAGGAGTGAATGTAAGAAATTTGGAGAAAATTCAATACAAATGGCTCCTGTTTCAACGATTTGTGACGAGTATTGTAGATATCCTGTAGCCCCCTCCCTGAGGGGTTGGGGTGGGGGTTGCAAAGCGAGAGTTGGGGCTAGGGTTATGTCTACAGCTTCCCGGATAGCTCTTGTGCCGGCACAAAATCATATCGGATAGTGCTTCTATTCACACCAAAGACGGAGTCCGTAACGGAGCGGAGCTGCGCCGATCTATAAAGTGGATTGTCTCATGTACGATAGTTTTCTGTGCCACTCTATGGCGCAGTGTGAACAGTTGTTCCTGCTATAGAGTGTTTTCATGGCCGCCGTTTCATTCTTTTGGGACACAAATATGGCCGCCAGACCTCATGTGAAAACAAGCAATACCGGATAGCTTTTCACGTCGACTTCAAAAATGCATTAATAATTCATCAAGAAAAAAACAAAAGAAATTAATGTTTAATGAGTGTCTTTATATCTGATAAAGACACGGCTAAACTTGACGTCCACTTTTTTAAACCAAAATAACCCCAAATCTAAATATTAGGACAAGAATGAGTTGATCTATATCAGAAATCTTGAAGGCGTTCAAAAAACTCGCAGTCGTGTATTATCAGGTTTTAAAAACTCTCGTAATAAACTCCTGCCCCCAGTTGTTCAAAAGTTGGATAGCGCTATCTACCGGATAAATCACTATCCAACGGATACGTATTATAGAAACCAATTGCGCTATCCAGTGGATAGTGATTTATCCGGTGGATAGCGTTATCCACCTTTTGAACAACTGCGGCCTGTTCGTTTTTCAAACAGTACATGAAACATTATCCGGTATATATGGTGTAGACATAACCTTTGTGAGGTTAAGAGGAGAGCAAAGCGTACCAATTTTTTCCTTCGACGTAAATATTCACATTTTGTTAGAAAAGAAAAATTCGTTAAAAAATCCTCCATTACTTCAATGGTCGCTTTAATAAAGCTTTACAATTCATACACATTTCACCACGCGATTAGAAAATAACATTTTAAATTGATTGAGGTGCCATTATAGAAAGTTTTCCCTTCATAGTTGTCCATAAAGTTCAGTTGTCCCAGAGCCGAAAAGTCCATCTTACTCCATATCAACCATATCAAATAGGCATGAGGCAAGAGAAGTAACTCCGTGCTAGTACAAATTGGCTTTACACGAGTTTTGGGAGTGCCGTCTCTCCAACAAAATGCCTAACATTCAAAGCTCAAGTGTCAAGCCACAACGTCTATGCGTTGTAGTGAAGGCTTTTCTTTTTAGCCCAGTAGTTTGAAGGTTCTTGCTGCAGGATGCGGCTGACGTAGCATGGTACTGCTAGTCCACACAATAGGTCAGGTACGCACGCGACCTGAAGAGAAATAAAACAAGATTAGTTAACTCACAAAAGTAGCGCAGGACAGCACAAGAAAAGAAAGTCAAATAAACAAATCCCTCTACAACAATCGAGCCTCTTGAAATTTAAACCCCGTCGAAATGACAAAAGATTGGCATAACGGTTCACTTAACAAGGACTTAACAAGGATATCACACACATTTAACGTAACTTGTTGGATTTCCTTGTGAACTAGAGATCCATGCACAAATAGCTAACTGGGCAGAAAACACAAAGACTATCCGCCGTATAAAGTTTAAGCTTTTTAAGCTTTCATCGGAACCCCCGAGAAACGACGGTGATTTTTTTTTTCTTGTTGTTACCTGTCTGAGTTCAGGAAAAACACAAAAGGGACCATTTGATGGACTCGTCTTAAAACGCTGTGGGCCTTAAGTTAAAGAAGCATTAGTCACAACCACCAGGTTTTAATGTAAAGTGACATGAAAATTCTGGTTTGCAAACCAAAAATAATATCAAGGCGGGAAACTATTGCATTTTTTCGCCCAAGTCACATTGCAGATTTGTCTTATAGATGTTAACGTTTTCTTTTGTTGAAAACCGCTCTACTCAAGAATAATACCTCGACCATTTTGATAAAGTCACGAGTTCAAGCCACACTCACAATTTTTTTACATAAGCAAGTTTATTAAGGCGGATAATTTTCAATTTCACATAGACAACAATTGTTTCTTTCGAAACTACTCTATTAATCCAATTGTAACATGAGAACGCGAAGGCGCGCGAAAAGGACGCTCTGCCATTGGTCGAGGCGGTCCGTTGTCAAAATCTGCTTATTATTGTTTTAACTATTGTTCGAATAGCATATTTTAAGCAACAACCAAAGCAGCAGATCAGTAATCGTTCAGAAACTGAAAGTAAAAATCCCAGCTTCTTAAACGTATTGTGGCACCTAACCTCACTACCGTATCACTTGTAGCTCAGTGGTTAGAGCACCTGAACCAGAACTCGGAGGGCCATGGGTTCGATTCTCGCCGGGAGCTCGGAATTTCTTTCAGGTTTCTGGTGTTAGATTTCTCCTTCTTCCAAATTATACAGTAAACGGACCTTTTTTATAAAGCGCAGAAGGAGGCAAACACAAACAAAAGAAGCAGAAAGGTAAAACGAAACATAGTTGTTGGCAATCATATCAAAAGGTTCCGCACGGACGGCACAGCGCCCATGTAATCGCCTGCAATTGCATTGTCGCCTTAAAAAGCAATAAAGTAAGAACAATGCAACAGAAATCCCAACAAAGTAAAGTAAATACTTCTGACAGCGCGACCAAGGGATTAGAGGTGAATGTGACTGACTAGAGTGAGAAGTTTAAATCAAAACGTCGAATCTGTTTAGGCAAGTAATTCGTTACCAAAAGAGGGAACTACCCTGATTAACTAACAACTGTACTCCAAATATACACTATACGAGTACTCTGAATTACTTCTACGCAAAGAAAACAGAATGGAGTGTTGTATACGTACTGTATCTTGGGCGAGTGGAGAACTAAGGAGGTTATAGGCGGAAAAACTAAGTGTAGGAGACAAAACAATATTTCACTATGACTGAAACGTAAGGGATGAACGGAAACGTTTAATATAACCTTAAGTTACGATTACTCCCGGTTTCTCTTTGATCACGAATCCAAGTAGCTATTGAAATCGAAACCCATACTAACGCGTAACACAGTTTTAAGATGAGATTTTACATCAAACAGCGTCCAGCCAAAGGCAAGACTCCAAGCCAAACGCAACCGCCAACAACTGGCGATAAACTAAACAATTTGAATGGATTTTGCGACAGACATTATCTTTGGCCAAACAGAGAGAATTAGCATCATTTTTCCTTCAATTGGACTGAGATGTCCACGTAGTAATTTTTCAACGCCACTCAAGAGGTTTACTGTTTCTAACGTAAAGAAGAGGGTTTTTAAGTCGACATCTGCCACTGCAATTTGCCGTAAATGCGATGCTTTGCCTCTGCCTCCAGATACGAAAACGCAAAAAATGACTCGGTTCCAAAACCAAAAAACGTAAAAATGCTTGTTATGGTGCCCACGTTACTTTCCACACTGGCAGACCAGGCTCACAAACCGACTAGTGGACAATTTACAATGTTTCACGAAATACATCAGCAAAATCTAAAAGTTTGCACGCGGAAATGCGACGAAAGTATTCAAAAGTGCCACACACATTCAGAAAACTCAAAAAACGAATTTTCTTTTTTGTTTGTTGAATTTGCAGTCATTTGTGAGGGTTCTGCAGCCAGTTTAAAGCGTTCTGCCAGACAATTCCGTTATTATTTTTTTAATGCACGTTATTTAAATTTTGACTGACCGAGGAAAAAGACTGCTGGTAACTAAATATAACGTACCAGTTGTTTTCATTCATATATTACAAAAACTCCATTGAACATCAAAAGAGGATCACCATTGCTTGCCGATAAATCGAACCAGAAACAAAAGTACCGCGTGTTATCTTAAAGCCGGTTGTGAGCTTCGAACAGAGTTAAGCTAAACGGCGGAATACAAAGTCTGTTGCTAGCATTCACCTGGGTTAAAATTAAAATTAACTCAGAGAATCTCTGAACTGAATCTCTGGCATGTCGTCATGAAAAACATGTTGCGTGACATAACTGCATTTGCATGTGCGATGCATCTTACAAATCGCTTTCTTACAAGTTATAATTTACAAAATAACATACTTCGCACTTCCAAGTTTACGCGTGCCAAGATCAATGGCTGAACCCAACATCGTAAGTACAAAAACGAATTTCAAAGACTTCGCATTCTTAAAAATTGAAGCTTGTAAGTTGTTACGCTCTATTTTACTTATAATTTTACCTTCTCTACGAAAGATGATTAGAACACAACGTGACCATTCAAATAAGCAGTTATTTCCCCCCTGCCCGTGGAAATGTCTACTGTACCGCACAGGATGGTTTTGAACAGGTGATAAAATCATACCGGGTCACGCGTGATAATACACAGGAAACACTGTGATTGCGATCTTCGGTTTGATTACGAGGTCTACGCGAAGACAGTAACATTTGATTTTGACGTGTTATGTTTATAGTGAACTGAATCAATGCATTAAGTTTTTGAATACCAAAAACTCAGTTGTTCAGACTGTTAACAGCGGGCGAAATGCTCATTCATATGAAGGCAGAAAAGGGTCTTTCCCAAAGCCTCGTGCTTCGCGCACTCACTCGTTTTATTCTCCGTTTTTCACCATCCAGTTGGCGGAGAGAATATAGAAGCAGTAAAAATAATCAAGCTTCACATTTACGCGATTTTTCAGTTCGGGGCTTTCAACACCATGAACGTAAAACTTTAATCAAATCCCCAACGAAAATGAAAATTTTCACTTAAAATGGGCACTTGTATGGTTCTATAAAATATGAGCAAAATGATTCTGTTTGGAAGAGCTATAATTAGCACGTGTTAAGAAGCCTACAGTGTACAATGTACACGCATTCAGCTGTGGCAGAAACTTTTGCCCACTTTAAAGTTACCAGTTATGTCTCATTTACCAGGAAAAAACGTATCAGAGAAACCCTCAAAACATACGGTCCCTAATATTAGCAAGATCCAAGTTACAATTACAGGCCATCTGATATCACGCGTTGGTGCGATTTCGCACAATCGCATCCGATCGTACAATTTTAGGAAAATCGCAAAATTCGTAAAAAACC